>ML787476.1:235098-255551 GCA_009831015.1 Picea engelmannii | reverse complement strand
GAGTCATAGTTGATGAGTAGTTGACACATGATTGGTACATACTTGGTAAATGGTTGGATGCACTTGTTTATGGTACAGGTTGATTACAGGTTGGTGCATGGTTGATGCACTTGTTTATGGTACAGGGATTACAGTTTGGTGCATGGTTGATGCACTTGTTTATGGTACAGGTTGATTACAGTTTGGTGCATCGTTGATGCACTTGTTTATGGTACAGGTTGATTACAGGTTGAGGTACAAGTTGATGCATGGTTGATACATGGTTCATATTTATTGGTATAGGCTTACAACAGTATATCTCATAGTGATAGTGTGATAGTGGTTCCATCATTATACTTCTACTTCAGGGTGACAGGATGGGGCAAGGATAGGTGGTTGTAGCCACCTTCCGATTGTAGCTGGAGAACATTGGGGGTTGTAGCCTCCTTCTGGTTGTAGCCATATATTTGGGGAGTTGAAGCTTCCCTCAGGTTGTATCCTGAGAATGTAACATATCCACTACCTAAATCAAACTTTTTCGTTTAGTTCTCGACAATGAGAATCCCCGAAGCTTGCATTAGCGAAATGCCAACCCTGAACAACAGGTCTTTCATTCGCCTATACGACTCTCTACACCTAACTGTGGTCTTCCCTGATGACAATTTCAGGTTTTTAGGGTTTTTTCCTTTCTAATGTCGAGGGTTCCTATGCCCTCGATTCTCTGATCTCCAACGAGCTCTCTCCTGGCCTTAGCCCCTCCGGGCTATGGCCTGGTCCACACGACCGTGCTCATGAGACCGCAGCCTTATATTTTTCTTTTCGTCGGGGTTCGGGCTTTCGAATGCCAAAATGCATATTCCCTTTGGATCCACGATCCTCCGATTTCTGATTCACTCCAACTTCCACTAGTCCCCTTGGGCTATTATTTTGGGTCCATACGACCTCCCTCTATGTGACCACAGCCATACCTCCTCATCAGGGTTTTGACACTCGTGATGTCCCAACAATTTGGTTCACCGATCCCTGAATCTCGATACGCTCCTCTGCTGCCTTAGCCTCCCGGGCTAAGTCTTTAGTCCACGTGACCTCTATCTCACAAGACCGCATCCTTGTCCCCCATCGGGGTTTCGGACTTTCCAATGTCGAAATGAAAACGTCCGTAGGACTCGCGATTCCTCGAGTCCTGACCTTCCCTTTACGTGCTAGCTCTCCTAGCTAGGCTCCTATCTCACATGACCACAATCCCCGTGACCGCAGTCTTATCCCTCGTCGGCGCTACAGGGTTTTCAATGCCAAAATGTATAGGCTCATGGGATTCCCGATCCTTTGAATCTCGTCTTCCCGCTATGCTGACAGCTGGCCCCCATAATGGTGCTTCCTACTTCTCTAATATACTGACAGATGGCTCCCACTCATTGGGGTTTCTAGCGTCGCGATTCCAAAATGCATAAACAAATTTTCATCAGGATTCCCAATATCCTGATGACACAAACGTCGATCAACATCTTCCTGTCGGGACCTTCCCAACGGCGTCGATTTCTGCCACGTGTCCTCCTCTGATGTACGGTCCCAATCTCTCTGTGATTTCGAGACTTGTGATGTCCCAATTCTTACGGCCTCAAGAACCCCGATTTCCCGATGCCGAATATCCCGACTCTCTACGGATTTTCTGACACCTGTCTCACCAAATGGACAACTCAGATCTTCTCGGGGTTTTCACTTCAGACTTCCCCGAACTCCTTGTTACACATCAAATTTACTCAATTGGATAAGTGTCGCATATTCCTCTCAATTGTCGTAAGTGTCGCATCTTCCTTACAAATTTTGCAAGTGTCGCAAGTTATTCACAAGTGTCGCAAACGCTGTTCAAGCATACTGCCTTGACGACGACACTAAGGAGGCACTTAAAACATCTCATACACTGGGTTTGGAGAAGGAGAACTGGTTAACTAAAGTCAAGGAACTCTTAACACCTGAAGAGAGCTTTTGATCAAAGGTTTTAGGGGTGAGCGCTCCCTTATATCAGCCTAGGAAGCGTCGGTGCTCCCCTATAAGGCTTCAGGGAGCATTATAATGCTCCCCTGCCCCCTCTGAAGGAGCGCTACCCACCTTTAGGGCGCTGGCGCTCCCCTCAATATTCCTAGGGAGCGCTACAGCGCTCTGATGCCCCTTTTGAAGGAGCGCTGCCTAATCTGAGGCAGTAGTTGGCCCGTTGAGGAGAATAAGGGGAGGATCTTTCAAGATTAGGAGGCAGTTGCATTTGAATTCTTGGTTTCATTAGGAGATCCCTGATCTGAGGAGGAAGTTCCCCAACTTGTTCTAAAGATAACTCAAGAGGTTAATCTCCTCTTAACCTATATAAGCATGCTCTATGATGGTGGAAAGGGGGAAGAATTTCTAGCATGAAACCTATGATCTCATAGGAAACACACAGTCAGCCAAAGGAGAGTGATCAGTGAAGCTGTTGTTATCCAGGTTGTGAATATTTCAGGCAAGGGTTAGACGAAGGAGACTTGACGAAGTTGTCGCATTCGCATCTACGATTGTAAGTACTGCTATCGTTATTCTCATTAATATGACATGCTTGGCAGGGTTCTTTCTAGTTTGTGTCTAATGTTACATGAACTTATCATTGATAGATAGATCTGTTTTCAAGCTAATATCAATAGAGTAGGAAGCGGTCGTATCTTGTTTGTCTACAGGACTCAACGAGGAGCAAAGGATTGGATCTCAACTCGGAGTGTGCAGGGACAAACGTCAATAAAGAGGTACTTTTGTTCTTCTTCCTTCTCATGTGTTAGTTTGTATATATTTGAAAGGAATTAAGTGTCCACATTAAGCATTTTATGTCTTAGAGTTAGGGTCAATCTCTTTGAGGTAATCTACCTATCCACAGGGAGATTTTCCTACAACAGAAACTGGCGACTCCACTGGGGAGATAGCCTCAAATCGAAACTTCTTGTTTTGAGTTCTCCTCATTGACCTAGTTCTACCCCTTGATTGTTTCAGACCTATTTCACTCCTCTTTTGATTGGTTTCATGAGCTGATTGGATCCCTACCCCATCATACTCAGCTTAATTGTCGAAATTGAACTGCAATTGTTTGAATTTTTTGACATTTCTGGGAGTTTTTGAACCTGGCCCCCCTGTCCCTGTGTTAACAGAGCGCCAGCACTCCCTAATAGCTTTGCACAGAGTGCTATAACGCTCCTTGCCTTTGGCAATGGAGCGCCAGCCCTCCTTTGTCCAATAAACCTTCCAGAATTGCTTTTTCTGGGTTTTGCCTCTGTGTCTCTCCTGCTGGGTAACCTTGTGAGTCAATGCTTCTTCTCTTCCAGCCTTGACATCTATCTTTTTGAAGAACGAACATCTTACTATTTGGATTTTGTAGCCTTCTTCACTATTGTTATTGAGTTTTTCTGTTGATTGAAGTCTGAAACCCATGCATTGTCTTTCTCTCTGTTTAACTGAGTAAAAACCCTGGTGAAGGTCATCAAAGGCCTACAGATCTCTTCATCTTGATTTTAGTCAAGATCATTGTTCTTCAAATTTTTCTTTTTGGGTTTGAAGTTTATTTTTTCTTTGATTGATTCTTTTCTTTCGCTTTTCGTTTTGATTGCAATGAAAGGGTGTATTGTTTGTATGACGTTTGCTTGTGCTAGTTTGATTTTCATTCATACAAGACGATAATTAGCAAGACGAGCATTGTGTTGAATTGATCATTATTCATATGAAGACAATAAAAATCATCTTCATGATTGATTGTGCATGTTAGAAGGCATCTCAAAAGTTTTAGCATCACATCAGGATTTGATTGAAGAAAACTTGGTTGAGGACACTCCTTATCAGTGCTTGTTAGTGAAGAAAACTCCCTCTCTCTCCCTTAGATAGATGTTCATCAAAAAGAAATGAATTCTTATCATTTTTTATGCATTTTTGGGACTGAGTCATAATTCTATTCGTTTCACTTCCATGCACCCCTTTTTGAGTAAAGAACAGCTATAAAAATCAACGCTAATTAAAAATTATTTAGAACTTTTTCTTTTCTAGGATCCTCCACCAACAGTAGATTAGGCTTAGTACTTTGGATTAGGCTGTGAACATAACTCTCCAAAGTTTCAAAAACAAATAGTAGCATCCTGAGTTAGGGAGAGTCAAATCCAATCATCGTATAAGTCTGCCTAGGATCCCCCTCTCACACAGGGGTTACGCACGAGGTCACATTCGGGTAAGCTACGGGGACTAACCCTCCGTGATTTAACTGATTGTGGTCATCAGATCGTATTATGGGGATCGCTTCAAGGTAAATCCACAATTACTGCGTGGAACCCTTTTACTTGATTTCGGGCTCGATATCCTGCCCATACGTTTGGATCGGACTGTCGATTGTTCCCGCCCAGGGGATGACTGCGAATTGGTAACCTTATTGGCCATAATATTTAGGGTCTTACACAAGGTGACGATGATGGGAAGTCTCACTGTACCTAGAGCATACATTGGTCAAACTCACTCGGGCTCCTTGGAGGGTAAATCCACAATTACTGCATGGAAGCTTGCACCAAGGCATAAGTCCGTTAAGCAGGTCGCCATTGTAACTATTCCACCCTATCCCCGCCCCTTATGGACTTGATCACGCGACGTTGGATTTCATCACCAACTAGTACGGTCATCAAAAGAAGGTCCTGTTTGCTTGGTTGTGATTCTTAGATTTATATTAGCGTATGTTATTTCTTTTAGGTAGTTGGCCATAGATCTCTTTCGCCGACTCTTTTTTTCCAACATCGACCCTCCACGTCGTTCGCAGAGGCTACAGGGACTTCCTCCATAAGATATGGAAGGAAACACCCCTTTACCCCCTCATTCTACGGAGCAATCTTCTCAATAGAGCGAGGTTCAAAACACTACAACTCCCCAGGAAGAAGTTCCCACTCCTTTGGAGAATTTTCGGATTGTTTCAGAATCGCTGGAAGCCTACCGCATTCTGGAGGGATATGAACGATGTATCCTCCAACTGAATTCCGCTGGTGAATTTTCCATCATCAATCCTTATGACATTCCGACTGGATCTCATCAACACCCTTTAGCCGATGACCCCTTTTGGACCACGGACATTGTTCGAAGTCCACCACGCTTGGTGTGAGATATTTATGGAACAGGGGAAGGTGTCGATGCTCCCATCTCCTACACCATACCCCTAAACCATTTTACCGGTACCACCACCTTTACAGCCACACCACCCGTTGGTCCGAACATACCATCCATTGGTCCAAGGCCTACTCTTCCCCTCCAAACGGCCCATTCTACAATGGTCCCTCACATTCCGACTATTCCCGTCGATAATGCAGTGGTCAACCAAGCTGCGATTGGGACACCTATAACACCAAGACCTACACTTCCTTTTGGGTTCAGGGCACTGAATGCTTCCACTGCCACTACTACCCAAACCACTACTACTCAAGTTATGCCGGGAAGTGCCATACCTATCCAACAACCCGGGGGGACTAGTCTTGGTGGTCCTAATCTGCTCGGCGGTACCAGTCAGTCATTTACATCTGGCTCTCAAATTCCAAGAACTCTACCTCAAGTCGGGGGGCACCCTCCCACCGGAGGACAAATTCCATTAGGGGGGCATGACCCTCATGCTGGGGGGTAGCCTCAATCCGGAGTCTACCAACAACCACACAGACAAAATGTGTATGTCGCACCTAATTTGTGGAACGTCCTTTTTCAAGGAAACCCGCAGTTCCCGGTAGGACACAATCCTCAGACTCCGCAACAACCTCCTTATGGACAAGTGCCAAACCCAACCTACAACCCCCAAAACCCATCCGGTTATCCTCTGCTCACACATGCTTCTCAAAACACCTCAAATCCTGTGTACCTTGGTCAAAACAAACTTCACACAAGAGGGCCCACTAGTTACAATTATCCACATAACCCAGTGATTGGCCCCACTGGTGTCCCCATGCCACACCAGCATTACCCACAGATTAACCGACAACTACCTTTTCTAGCTACCCTGGACCTTCCAGACTTGTCTCGGTTAACGAATGATCCTATTTATCATTCTCCGGTTTGGCCAGCTATCCCAGCTAAACTCCCTTCTGACATCCCAAAATTTGACGGAAAGTCTGGAGAAGACCCAAACAACCACGTGATGACTTTCCATTTGTGGTGCTCATCCAACTCCCTCATGGACGATTCTATTCGTTTGCGTCTTTTCCAACGAACACTTACGGGTTCCGCAACGAAATGGTATATTGAATTACCATGCGCATCTTTTCAGGATTTCAACTCCCTCGCCATGTCCTTCCTCACACACTTCCAACTGCCCATTCGATACGAGACGGGTACCAAACTATTAACCTCCCTTCATTAGACAATGTATGTACATATCTCTGATCATATTCATGAATGGAGATGACGATGAAGGCTAATCAAAGCGGTCATTCCCGACCAATTGTTAGCGGAATGGTTCACTAAATCATTGTTACCCCAGATCACTCGTGATGTTGCCATGGGTGGTGTGGTCACCGAGGAAGAATCCATTGCCCGAGCTCAGTATTTAGACTTAGTCTATTCACAATCCGGTATTCTGTACGAGTTGATACCGAATGCTACCTGTGCCACTAACGATCCATCCAGACCATCATCTGCTTCCCACGTGGATGGAGTTATTGGCTCTGTCAAAACCCAATCTGCTACCCAGTCGGCTGGAACATTTCAGCGACCCGCTTCGACGGCTGCTCCCAGCTCAACTGCACCCTCTTCCACCCCCCCTGAAACTCAGGTCTTTGAGGTGAATGCGGTCCAATCAACCCCTTCACAACAACTTGGGGGAAAGAAGAAAGCGAGAAAAAAACCAAAGAAAAACAATAATAACGAACAACCTAAAACTCAACCACAAACCCTTGCCGCCGGAAAACAACCACAACGAAAACTGAAATTCCCATGTCTCATTTGTGGTGACGATCACTACACCCAAGACTGTCCACATCGCAATGAAGTGGCCAAACATTTCAAGGGAAATTCACAACCCGTTGTACTCACTCAGCCTTTTCCACAGCAACAATCTTTGGTTTCCCAAACCTCCACGTCGGGGGGCAGCTCCAACCAACCCCATGATGAGGCCTCGACAAGCGCCCACATTTACATGTTTAACGGGGTTAATCTAACCACTCGCTCTGCGACATACGACACGCTAGTTAAACCTGATAAGCCGAATATTGCTAACGGTTCTCCACCAGACCCGTTACCATCCTCTATTAACCCTCCGTATGTTAGCCCTCCATCCGGGCCACTTCATATTGAAAAACCTTCTTTTGACTCTATCTTATGCCCTCCTAAGAGTACCATCCAGAAATCTACCTTCAATCCTAATTCACGGGCTGCCCAAAATTACAATATTGTAGAAGATTTGGCCCAAGCCCCGTGTGCTATGTCCGCCTTGGAAGTTCTACAACACTGTCCCAGCCAACGTAGAACACTCTTAGCCACTATCGGTGCTTTTGATCCTGAGTCATCAAACAACCTCACGTTTAATCTGGATGATCATCAACCGCGACTCTCCCACCAACTAGCCTTCCAAATCGATGTCGTTGTGCACAATCAACAAATCCACCAAACTATTCTGGATGAGGGAGCCTCTACTTGTGTCATGTCCTTAGCTTGTTGGAAAGGCTTAAAATCACCCTCCCTTAACAAATCCTCTACGATGTTACGCGCTTTCGATGGATGAGGTTTTCATCCTCACGGATTATTACAATATTTATCCATTCAGTTGGGCGGCAAGACTGTTACCGTTGACGTCGAGGTGGTCGATGCACCCCTCGACTACAACTTATTACTCGGAAGAAGTTGGTTTTACACTATGACTATCGTCGCCTCGTCGGTGTTTCGGTGTGTACAATTCCCCCATCAAGGCAAAATTGTCACCATTGATCAGCTTGATTTCTGCACACCTGACGCTCACATCCCTGCCACCAACAACATTCCTTTTTTGGGAGACCATCCAGTTACGTATGAAAGCGTTGGTGTTGTCTTATTGAAAGATTCTATCCTTATGGGTACTTTCCCTACACCACTTCCACCTATCGCACATCATATTGCCATCATCAATATGAGCTCGACTATGCCTTATCAATCCTTGGAATCATCTGACCCTTGGATTGTACCTAGTCCTTTGGAATTCAATGTGCTCAGTGACACTATGCCACTTAGCCTAGCCAAGGCCGCATATGTAGCTATTCAATATGCCTCTCCCTCTCCCAACAATTCACATTCGTTGGCACTCGATGCTTACTCGATGCCCTCATGGTTGGATTCCCTATCATCTGTCATCGATTACATTTAACACATTTTTCCTTCTGACGAATCGATTATGGAAATGTTCAGCATTGACGACCTGCCTTGGGATGAAAACCATCATCGATCCTCTTTTCTTCCACCATTGGAAGAACTTCAACAAGACATGCGCTCTGTCTTACCTCCTGATGTTGTCGATGCTCCGCAATCTCCCATCCTCACACAAGATGCTTTCTCGAAAGGGAACATGGGTAACATCTCTACTACGATCGTTATTGGCATCTCGATCAAAGAAGGTGTCATGGAAAACATTCACCTTGGCACTAATTGCACACCCGACGAAGTGGTGTCTTACACTGCTTTGTTCAAGGAATTCCGCAATGTCTTTGCATGGAGCTACGAGGAAATTCCAGGGATTGACCCTTCAATCGTCATACATGAAATCAAAACTTACCCTGACGCGAAACTCGTTCAACAAAAACTTCGCCCAGTTCATCTCAAGAAAATTGCAGCTATAAAGGCAGAAGTTGAAAAACTTCTTAAATCTGGCTTTATCTACCCCGTCCCTTTAACCGAATGGGTCTCCAACCTTGTTCTGGTTGCCAAAAAACAAGGGACCATCCATGTTTGTGTTAACTATCACGACCTCAACAAAGCTTGTCCTAAGGACAACTACCCCACGCCCTTCATCGACCAAATCATCGATAATTTCGTAGGGAGTGTCATCTTCTCTTTCATGGATGGATTTTTCTAGGTATAACCAGATTGAAATCTTACCCGTTGATCAACATAAGACAACATTTATCTTCCCATGGGGAACTTTCACCTACCGAAAGCTACCTTTTGGCCTTAAAAATGCTGGTGCTACTTTCCAGCGGGCCATGTTGTACGCTTTCCACGACATCAAGCATATCACGGAGCCTTACCTCGACGATTTACCCGCCCATTCATCCAATCGATCCGATCACATTGATCACTTACGGGCGATTTTTCTTAGATGTAGGTTCTATCGTATTCACTTGAACCCACACAAGTGAATTTTCGCTATCGAATCCGGTCGACTCCTCAACTTCATTGTCTCCAAAGATGGGATCAGGGTGGATCCCTTAAAGATTAAGGCCATCCTAGCCTTACCCCCACCTACCAACTTAACCCAACTCCAAAGTTTGCAAGGCAAAGAAAACTTTCTTCGTCGTTTCATCTGCAACTATGCTGAGATCACTAAAGGATTTATGCGGTTACTGCAGAAAAACATCCCTTTCATCTGGGATGACATTGCCCAACTGTCATTCGATGCTCTCAAGCACGCCTTGACCCATGCTCCCTTGTTACACCCTCCGGAGTATACAAAGGATTATATACTTTACTTGGTCACCTCTACTTCCGCCATTGCGATGGTGTTAGTTCAGGAGGACCCTAACGGCGAAGAACATGTCATTTATTATCTGAGAAAGAGTCTATCTAGACCCGAACTCAGATATTCACATGTCGAGAAAATGGCTCTGACAGCCGTCATCGTTGTCCAGAGTTTCCGCCATTACATCTTATTACGCACCACCACGGTAATTGCAGACTCCAACCCCATGTACCACGTTTTGACACGTCAAGTGTTTGGGGGAAAATATTCAAAATGGATCGTTATTCTTCAAGAATTCGATCTTGAGTTTACAAAGGCTAAAGCCAAAAAATCCCTGGTGTTTGTCGAGCTCATCTGTGCTCTACCTCGTTCCGATGAAGACATCGAAACTAGAGATTCTCTCCCTGATGAATCTCTCTTCCTCATCAGCACCTCTGATCCTTGGTACGGAGACATCCTCCTCTACCTTCAAACCCAACATTTTCAGCCCAACATCTCTTGCGACGAGCGTCGACACATTCGTCACCACTCTCGTTGATATCTTATCCTCGACGACACCTTGTACCGCTGTGGTATTGACACCATCCTTCAAAGATGTCTGACTCATGAGGAGGCTGAACACATTTTGAACAATTGTCACCTTGGCGCCTGTGGCGGTCAACTCTCCGGGATGGCCACAGCCCAAAAAATCTTACGTGCCGGCTACTTTTGGCCCTCCATTTTCAAAGATTGCATCGAGACCGTCAAAAAATGCCCACCCTGCCAACTCTTTAACAAGAAGGCACGCACCCACCCTACTGCACTGCACCCCATTATCGCCATTGACCCCTTTGCCAAATGGGGCATCAATTTCATGCAGTGTAAGCCTACCTTAGCCGAGGGGCACAGTTACATCATCGTCGTCGTCGACTACTTCACCAAATGGGCTGAGGCTATGCCTACCTTCCTGAATGATGGTCGTACTGCATCTCTGTTCCTTTTCAACCATATCATAACTCATTTTGGGGTACCACGTGCCATTGTCACTGATCATGGTGCACACTTCAAAAACCAGATGATGAGCGAGTTACATGTCAAATTGGGTTTTCACCATGAAAACTCATCCCCTTACTACCCTCAAGTGAACGAACAAGTTGAATCTATCAACAAAGTCCTAAAAACCATGATCCAACACATGGTAGGGGAAAACAAGACATTGTGGCATTTACAATTGTTCTCCGCTCTATGGGCCTATCGCACTTATGTGAAAACCTCAACTGGATTCACTCCTTTCCAGTTGGTCTATGGCATTGAATCCGTCCTACCAATCGAGTGTGATATTCCATCACTCAAATTGAAAGTAGAACTCCTACCCCACACTTCTACTGAAGAAGAACGATTCTTGTATCTATCCAAGTTGGACGAAACACGTTGTGATGCTGCTCTCGCCAATGAGGCACATCAGAAACGAATTAAGAGTCAATATGACAAATCCGTCCACCCTCGGAATTTTGCAGAAGGAGACTTAGTCCTCGTTTATGACCAAGTTCATGAAAAATTGGGGACAGGAAAGTTAGAACCTATGTGGCATGGTCCTTACATCGTGAAGCGTGTTCTACACAGAGGTGCTTACGAACTAGTATATCATGATGGAATTTCCCTGGGAGAGCCTCGAAACGGGCTTTACCTTAAAAAGTACTATGCCTAGATCACCTAGCATCTGTACTTTGTACATTATTGTATTTTAGTTTGGTGTGTCTATTTCTTTCACGTGCTCGAGTCTTTACCTTTGCCACTCATGACTGTACTTGTGTTTTCATGCAGAAATGATGTCTTCCTTTCCTATCTTTTTTGGGTTCATGGATGGCGCTAGCCGACATACCCGGAACATTGCTTCGGCAACATGGGTTATTTACCAATTTGACGAGGTGGTGAGTTCAGGAGGTATTTGCTTAGGACCAGCAACCAACAACATGGCAGAATATCATGTTGTCATCAGACTGTTGACCCAAGCCTTCTCCCTAGGTATATCTCGCATCATTATTTACTTAGACTCCCAACTCGTGGTTTATCAACTCAACCATATCTACGCTATCTGTAGTCCTATCCTGCTATGTCTACACTTACAAGTTCACTGCCTTGAACGAATGTTCGATTACATTGAATATAGACACATTCCAAGAGAACTTAATAGTGTTTCGAATTCATTAGCTAACTATATCATGGATCGGTATCTTGCCCACATATAAGAGTTAAGGAAAACAAAACTGTACATTACATGTAAATTAAAACACATCACAGACATCATCATGTACAAATCATTGGCACTATAAAAACTCGAAACTGTATATATATATATATATATGGCGTGACTGAAATGTTTGGATTACATCAAAAGTATGTAGAAAGGAAAAATATTGGGCTTTTCCACCCATACAACGTCGCCTGACAAAGCATACAAAAATATAATCAACGGAGATACTCTAATCTCCCCGCACTACATTGTGCCGTGAATAACACATCACCGCATGCACTACGCGCCTCAATAGAGAATTGATATTCTCTGGTACTCCCACAGTGTGCCTCTACAGATGTAAAGGCACTTCTCTCCTCCGTAAAGGAGGAATGCCCATCGTGAGGCCTTGGAGGTTTCTCTCAACCTCCCAGAGACCTGGCACTGGTACTGCCATACCTGCTGCAACCGGGATGCCCCCGCGACGTCCTAGTACCGGTATATCAGTCGGGCGCACTACTCCCTTGTCTGCACGTTGAAAACATACATCCATTAAAACTCTTCTACATACC
Source organism: Picea engelmannii (assembly GCA_009831015.1). Classification (NCBI taxonomy): domain Eukaryota; kingdom Viridiplantae; phylum Streptophyta; class Pinopsida; order Pinales; family Pinaceae; genus Picea; species Picea engelmannii. The sequence continues at coordinate 243,127 of ML787476.1, read as the reverse complement.
CAAAAAAAATAGATATATATCAAAAACTCAAAAAACAAAAACTAGACAAGGTATGGCTCAGTCTCTTACCTGACACATCCCAGTCTTCCCTCGCGGGAAAAATCAAATCCATGCTCCCGGGGAAATATACCTCAGCATAAGGGAAGTCCTCTATCCAGAGATACTGTCATCTCAGCCAGGCAAAGAAATCGCCAGTGAAATGGAACTCTGACTCCGATACTAGCCTTGGAGACAGAATGGTCCACCTCTCCATCCTAGGTTCATCCACTGGTCGCACCACCAGTGCTATCTGAGGCTGCATCTGAGGGATGCGCTCTAGAAAAAATGAGACCAAAAATGAGCCATAGCCAAACTGCTTCTGTTCATTCTTGCACAGTGAAATCTGTTCCTTCACATTTTGAAGGAACCTTGCACTCCAGTTGAACAGTGTTGGTTCCAAACATTGAACACCGTAAGCCACCTGTGATCTTGATGTCAAATGCGCACTAGTACTGCCTATCATGCTCGTGATAGAAAACAGTATAGACCGGAGGGGCAGTTCTCGAATATCCTTGATAGGGATTCTACCCCCTACCAGCCTTTCTCCTGGGATACAGTGGCGAGCCAGGTACACGTCCACTTGCTCAGGTAGCACCCTCTTCCCGGAGAAAGATATGGGGACCCCTCTTTTCGAGAGGCCAGTCAAAAAATACACGTCTTCTAACTCAATGGTTAAAAGTTGTGTGCCGATACGGAATCCTTGCTCTGCAACATCCCATAGGCCAATTATATGCTCGAGCAATAAGATCTCTTTCTTCATTTTTTGCAACTTGAAGAATTTGAGAAAACCACAAGCTCACAACGTGGCTCATGTGCGAGATCTCCGCAAGGAAGCTAAGTCATCCATCTCATGTTCTCTTTCTTTCCACTCGATCATGGTCGCCGAAGTTACCTACAAAACAAAAAAATAAAGAAACTCATTATTTCCACATTTTGACAATTTCGGCAATTTTCAAAAGCAATTTAAAACATGAAATAAGGTGCCTACATCATTTAAAAGTAACCACACACTCTTTTATGATTACCACGCCCTCCCTAGCCATTTAACATTCATTAAATAACAATGAAGATGTTTCAAAAAATCAAAACGACTTTGGGGCTGCGTGGGCATATGGGAAGATGTTTCATGGGTTCTTTTGCCAAAAAACAATCTATCTAATTGACTATTGGGGCGTTGGCATCTTGGCCACCCTTCTCTAAAAAAAAATTTGTAAAAGAATCCCATTTTTCCATTGATTATGAAAGAGGCCGATTTGGTTTTATTTGGGGCAACTTAGGGCTTCATATTTTAAAATAAATGATGCTATTAAAATGAATGTGAAACCATGTGTTTGAAAGAAGAAGGGATGGACATCTACCTGGTCCGAATGGAAAGCAAAATGGTCAACCGTAGCTCCGGCAGTGAACAAAACAAGATCCACTTCAAACTGAGAATCTCCACTACTCCAAAATCCTTGCAAAATGAAATGGTAAATGAAATCTTCAATGAATTTTTATTTATAAATTTTCATTTTTTCATAAGGTATGGTTATTTATGGGTTTCTCTAACAATATAATGGCTTCACTAAACCCTGGTTTGTAGTTTTGACATCGCAGGTTCCCTGGCAGTCCTGATGAATTATTTACCTGTCACACTTATGAGCATAGTCTTAGTTCGTTCTCGAGCTCGATAATATGAGAACGTAACCGGGTAAACTTTTATCTCTTTTTCGGACCCGTACGGATACGAACATACGAAAAAGGAACCCCCCTGGAGTCTACTTTAAACCCTTTTCAGACTCTCTAAATATGAAAAGATTGTCGAGTGACCTTGCTTCCTTTCACACTCGTTAAAAGGTCAGAAAGGGCATCTTTTGAGCGATAGTTTAACCCTTTTTCGGTCTCGTTAGACTACTGTACAAAAAAGGAACTGAGAGAGTTCTCTTTTAAGTGTTTTTCCAAACTCTATAATCCCAAAAAACCTTCAAGTTTTCTGTCTTTGGACTCGTTAAAGCACACATCGACAGGCCCATATGGGACCGAACCCTTACTTCTTTCGGTTCGTCAAACAAAGGAAGAGGAACTTACCGAAGGTGAGTTATATCGAGCATGTGTTATCCTCCTCGAGCTCATTAAATCAAAAAGAGGTACTCATTTATCTGGATGGGGGAAAAAATTGAAAGGAACAAGCCAAGCAGTCTCTTGAGAACATCACCTAGCACTTCTTAGAGTCGCCCTTGAACACGGCACTTTATCATTTGCACGTATCATAATCCACTAAACCTCTGCACTGAGCCAATCCTTTGAGTTTTCAATCCTTTGGGTCACCTGACACAAGTCACAGTATCCACTGCATAGTTTTGGTCCATGTCATGTTTGTTGTTGTGCCTCAGTGTTCAAGGGAAGTATCCACCTCGAAAGTCATCCATCCCAAATATCTTTCCTCAAAACCTGTGTCAATCCATGTCCATTTGATCCACCAATTACATCTCTATGTTTGTTTCATGTCTTTGATGGGGGATACATCAAGGCCCGCCCTCGATGAGTCTATTCCTGTCGACTTCAACACATTATCCAGGAATCAGACTTAGAAACTAGTTAGTACTTTGGGACCTGCATGCCTCAATGGAAGGCCTCCTCACACTTGACAGTAGGTTTACATCATTGACCTCTGATCGAATGATTCCACAGGTGTTCGACTTCATATCATCTATTCACATTCACTGGAATGTACTAGGGTACCTTGGGAATCATTGACATTAATGGTGATCTCCCTCGCACTTGTTAACGGTTCGCACCATTGACCGGTAATCAAGTGGTTTTTGCCATGTTCGACATCAAAACATCTATTCACATGGTCAAGATCGTACCACGTTGGGATTGGTGAGAAGACCCTGGGTTGAGTAACCACTTTGATATATGCTTTGCCCAGGCTGCGAAGGAGTTTCTCTTGGACAAAGAACACATACAATGTCACATAGATACACTTTGTATTGGTCATGGCTATGTCCTGTCATCTCGTAGATCCACTGTGTATTCTTCGTGGCTACGAACAGTCCGAGTCATCAGAGTATAGATCCACATTGTATCTTCGGTGGCTATACCTTTTTCATCAATACAATTATGGATCCACAGTGTATTTTATGGCGGCCATATCTTGCAAGCTTTGATCACCCAAGCATAGGTATGCCTGCCTTGGGTTTTGAAACATGTCATGATATTTGTTGGATATTTGTGTGTAGATTCCGTCAGGTTCTCCAAGTCTATACCCTTTCTTGAACGTCTACAAATCATTTCAGTTATCATTTCACATATTCTAACTTCATGCTTTGGGGGGCATTCTGTTACATGTCAAATTTACTCAACTGGATAAGTGTCGCATATTCCTCTCAATTGTCGTAAGTGTCGCATCTTCCTTACAACTTTTGCAAGTGTCGCAAGTTATTCGCAAGTGTCGCAAACGTTGTTCAAGCATACTTCCTTGATGACGACACTAAGGAGGCACTTAAAACATCTCATACACTGGGTTTAGAGAAGGAGAACCGGTTAACTGAAGTCAAGGAACTCTTAACACCTGAAGAGAGCTTTTGATCAAAGGTTTTAGGGGTGAGCGCTCCCTTATATCAGCCTAGGAAGCATTGGCGCTCCCCTATAAGGCTTTAGGGAGCGTTATAACGCTCCCCTGCCCCCTCTGAAGGAGCGCTACCCACCTTTAGGGCATTGGTGCTCCCCTCAAGCTTCTTAGGGAGCGCTACAACACTCTGATGACCCTTTTGAAGGAGCGTTGCCTAATCTGAGGCAGTAGTTGGCCCGTTGAGGAGAATAAGGGGAGGATATTTCAAGATTAGGAGGCAGTTGCATTCAAATTCTTGGTTTCATTAGGAGATCCCTGATCTGAGGAGGAAGTTCACCAACTTGTTCTAAAGATAACTTAAGAGGTTAAGCTCCTCTTAACCTATATAAGTATGCTCTATGATGGTGGAAAGGGGGAGGAATTGCTAGCATGAAACCTATGATCTCATAGGAAACACACAGTCAGCCAAAGGAGAGTGATCAGTGAAGTTGTTGTTATCCAGGTTGTCGATATTTCAGGCAAGGGTTAGACGAAGGGGACTTGACGAAGTTGTCGCATTCGCATCTACGATTGTAAGTACTACTGTCGTTATTCTCATTAATATGACACGCTTGGCTTGTTTCTTTCTAGTTTGTGTCTAATGTTACATGAACTTATCATTGATATATAGATCTGTTTTCAAGCTAATATCAATAGAGTAGGAAGTGGTCGTATCTTGTTTGTCTACAGGACTCAGCGAGGAGCAAACGATTGGAGCTCAACTCGGAGCGTGCAGGGACAAACGTCGATAAAGAGGTACTTTTGTTCTCCTTCCTTCTCATGTGTTAGTTTGTATAAATTTGAAAGGAATTCAGTGACCACGTTAAGCATTTTATGTCTTAGAGTTAGGATCAAGATCTTTGAGGCAATCTACCTGTCTGTAGGGAGATTTTCCTACAACACTCCTGCCCACAGGAATGTCGATATCCCGAATCATGATAGCATACCTCGATCTCTGCCACGTGTATCCTCAAACGGGCGGTCCAGATCTTCCCAGCGTTTCGAGACTTCTGATGTCCTGGACACCTCATCCCTAGGACTCACAAAATGTCAGACTTCGACTCCCTGTGGATCTCTGACACGCGTCCCAAGTGGATGGACGGTTCATATCACTCCTCGCGTTTTTGAGACTTGAAGTGTTTCGATTTTCTTGTTCTCGAGAATCCCGATATGTCGATGGCTGGGATCTCGATGGTAACCCTCGGACAACTCTGGTCCGATCCGACGAATGACGAGTAATTGGACCAAGATCTAACAGTCTAGATCCGTCCTTCCTGCGCAAACTCCAGAGACTAAACTCTGAGCACCTTAACCCGATCCAACAGCCGATGGGATTTCTGATGAGATCCAACGGCTCAGATTGTCCCACCTTGTGCATTCTTCCACTACGTCATGGATGTGGAAATATCAATGGTCCAAAATTTCTCCAGGGTCTTGGGATCTACGATCCCGATCTTCTCGTTGTTCACGAAGATAGAGGGAAAAAGGGGCAAGGTATGTAACTCCCTCGTTACTTCCGTCAATCTAACGGTTGTGAATGGTTATGGGTCATCCGACGAGATCTCATTCATCGATTTGTTACATATACCTACACTTCTACCTCAGAACCTTAAGAGGGTCATTCCTCCTCATACAGGGTTAATAAGACTTGCACGTTCAAGTCCTTTTTTTGGGTTCTTGGTGAACCTTTCTAAGGAGGGAATCTTTGTGAAGAGATCTATACCGGGGCATTTTCGGAGGCAGATAAGGGTAAACAGCTTCCCGAGAACGGGCTGGAAGCCTAACTTAGTTCGACCCATGCCAAATTAAATTCATTTATCCACATAAGCCATGCATGGTCTTTCTGTTATAAGAATATATCTAACATTACTTATCAAAACATTGCACAGACATTCTTGTACTGTAATTGTTCACCATTTCACAGTTTATGAGCATATATGTCAGCATATGAATTTCAAGATGCAATATGAACAAAACACTTATCAGAAATAACTTCAGAAGTGGATGCAACTACTGAGAGGGGTGCTCGTTTCCACCCAACCGTAGGCGTAGCGACTCCCAACGAATTTACCACTAGCCACCCTCGAGTTGAGACTACGATGTTGTGAGACTGCGTCTCTCGGTCTACCAATGACTAGGAGTGAAGGTTGCAATCCTTCCTCTTTTCTATCACTCACTCTGCGTAAAATGCTAGAGTTCCCCTCACGTCTCCCTCTTAATCACTTCTGCCATATTCCTTATCCTCTCGAGAGGTTGTGTTTGGCACGATTACCCTTACACCGATCAGGCCTGACAGCTCTACGGATGGGCAGTTCACCATCCCATCCCTCATCAAGACATCAACCTACTAGCCTGCAAGGCATTAAATTCAGAGCCAGCGAGCCGCTTTTGGTTCTCCGGGCCAGTGGAGCCCAAATACGGTGTTAATTATCGGTGGAAGTTAATGCCACCTTTCTAGGTGCCCTCCACCGCCATCGTGGTCTCTTTTTCTGCACATCCCCTCTCAACAGTCCTGCAATAAGTTCAAAATGTCATTCACATTTGTTGACCTTTTCCTCAAGGTCCCTTTACATCACATATCCTTTTTTATGAGTTTGCCATAGTTCTTGGCCAATCCAGTTATATTTACAAGCTGGGGGAAACAGGGTGTTACAATTCCCTCCCCCTTAAAAAGGAACATCGTCCTCGATGTTCTCAGCTACTAACATGAATTGCATGTACAGAAGTAAACAAAATTGGATATGCCTGTCTCATGGCATCCTCCATTTCCCATGTAGCCTCATCTAGGCAAAAATGTTTCCACTACACCTTGACCTGTGCAATGGTTCTATTTCGAACTGGGGTTTCCTTTCTGTCCAGTATGCATTGGGGTTCTGGTAGAAATTCTCCCTCCGGTTCCACTTGGATCACAGACCAGTCAATTATATGATTAGCATCATGTACATATTTCTTCAATAATGAAACATGGAAAACATTATGCGCTTTTACTGTGGGAGGAAGTGCTAGTCGATAGGCTATAGGTCCCACTCTGTCTAGAACCCCAAAGGGTCCACAATACCGGGGTGCCAATTTGGCACAAGCTCCAATTTTCAGGGAACTCCTTCTGGGCTTAATTCTGAGATATACATGGTCTCCTATTTTGAACTCTCTTGGAGTTCTCTTTTGATCAGCATAACTTTTCTGTTGGTTCTGAGCGATCTTCAGATTTTGTTTTATCTGAGCTACTTGTTGTTCCATTTCTTTCAGTATGTCGGGTCCAAAAGAAATCCTGTTTACAGGATTACTCCAGCTGAATGGAATATTACACTGTCTACCATAGAGGGCCTTGAAGGGACTCATCTTTAAGGACGCTTGATAGCCATTGTTATAGGCAAATTCTACCAAGGGCAAGTAGTCTTCCCATTTCCTGGGCTGATGCATTACATGCATCCTTAACATATCCTCTAATATTTGATTTACTCTTTCTGTATGTCTGTCGGTTTGAGAGTGATAGGCAGTGCTAAACATCAATTTAGTCTCTAAACCCGTCATTAGCGACTTCCAAAAATTTGAAGTAAATTTTGTATCTCTGTTAGATATTATCTCTTTCGGCATACCGTGCAGTCTGAATACCTCTTTCATGAATGTATGGGTGATATCTATCGCCTTGTAGGTTGATTTAATGGGGATGAAATGAGCGGAATTTCTCAGTTTATCCACCACCACCATAATGACATCATTATGTTTGGTTGAAGTTGGTAATCCAGTGATAAAATCCATGGAGATGGTTTCCCATTTCCATTCCAGGATGGGTAAAGGGTGTAATAGTCCTGCTGGATGTCGATGTTCTGCTTTAACTTGTTGGCATTCTATGCATTGGGCCAAATATTTGGCTACGTCCTTCTTCAATCCCGGCCAATAGAATTGTTTCCGGGTGGCAGTAATCATTTTCTGGTATCCTGGGTGACCAGTGTAGGGTCTTTTATGTAGTTCATCCATGATGAACCTCTTCAGGTCGTCACAATTGGGAATGTACAGTCTCTCTCTGTAGGTGAGCAGACCTCCTTCGATCATCTGATAGCCTTCGTATTTTTCTCCAGTGGGCTCTTGTTGTAGGTACAGGGTCACATTTTGGATGAAGGGATCTGTTTCTTGTGCCTTTTTTACTATGTTCTTGACATCTATCTCGCAGGTACTCACTGCTGCCAAGTGAATCGTTTTTATGCTTCTGCTTAGGGCATCGGCCACCCTATTTTCCTTCCCTTTAATGTGTCTAATTTCAAAATCAAATTCGCTAAGGAGGGCCATCCATCTAGCTTGTTTAGCATTGAGCTTGGGTTGATCAAACAAATACCGTAATCCACAGTGATCTGTCATAAGCACAAACTTCCTTCCCAGGAGGTAATGCCTCCACATTTT
>ML787476.1:195350-214174 GCA_009831015.1 Picea engelmannii | reverse complement strand
TCCAATGGTTACAATCATTAGGAACAATGGATTTTAATTTTCAAGAACTTTTCATGAAATTTTCATTGGAAGGAAAAGAAATTGAGTTAAGAGGTATCACAGGGAAACCTGGTAAGGTGATAAGCTCTAATGGCATGAAAAAAATATTGAAAAAGGGGCATCAAGGTGTTATTGCACAACTATGCTCACTAGATGTTCAAACATCTAAGTCATCTATTCCTCTAGATCTTCAAGGGATCATTGATAAGCATTCCAAAGTATTTGAAGATATTCCCAAAGGTATTCCACCCACTCGAAATCATGATCATAATATTCACCTAATTCCTGGGAGTGTTCCTCCTAACATCAGGCCATACAGATACCCTTATGCCTAAAAGAGTGAAATTGAGAGCATGGTTGAAGAAATGTTAGAGGCTATCATTATTAGACCTAGCCAAAGTTCTTACTCTGCACCAGTGGTAATGGTATTCAAGAAATATAGCTCATGGCATATGTGTCCAGATTATAGAGAGCTCAACAAGATCACTATTAAATATAAGTTTCCCATTCCCGTCTTTGATGAATTGTTATATGAACTACATGGAGCAATCTATTTCACAAAGTTGGATATTCCTTCAGGGTATCATCAGATTAGAATGAAGGAAGAAGATATCCAAAAAACAACATTTTGAACTCATGCAGGTCATTATGAATTTTTGGTCATGCCTTTTGGCCTTACAAATGCACCTTCCACATTCCAAGGGTTGATGAATTCCATTTTCAATCCCTTGCTTCGAAAATTTGTGTTAGTATTTTTTGATGATATACTAACCTATAGAAAGTCTTAGGAGGATCATGTGTGACATGTTGACAAGGTGCTACAACTACTAAAGGAGCAACAACTATATGCCAAACCATCCAAATGTTTCTTTGGAGTGAAGGAGGTAAATTATTTGGGTCATATTGTATCTCATGAAGGTTTCAAGGTAGACCCTAACAAGATTAAGGCCATGATTAACTGGTCGATTCCCAAAACATTGAATAATCTTAGAGTATTTTCGGGTTTGACAGGTTACTATTGCAAGTTTGTTCGACACTATGGAAGAATAGCAGTGCCTTTAATGGAAATAACTAAGAAGGATGAATTTTCATGGACTCCGAAGGCAACTAAATCTTTTGAATAACTTAAAGAGGTGATGTGCAAAGTTCTTGTCTTGACCACTTCAGAATTCACAAAAACCTTTATTGTGGAATGTGATGCCTGGGGAAATGGAATTGGTGTTGTCCTAATGCAAGAAGGAAAGCCCCTGGCTTTTGAAAGTCGACCACTCAAGAGAAAGGACTTACACAAACCCATTTATGAGAAGTAAATGATGGAAATACTACATGCATTGAAGAAATGGCGTCCTTACCTAATAGGTAGGCACTTCAAGGTCAAAAAATATCATGATAGTCTTAAATACTTCTTGGAACAAAGACTATCTTCAGAAGAACAACAAAAATGGGTAACCAAGATATTGGGTTATGATTTTGAAATCGTCTATAAAAAATGGAAGCAAAATGTTGTGGCAAATGCACTCTCAAGAAAGGATGAATATGTTGAGGCCTTTCTTTGTGCTATCTCGATCATCCAACTCGATTGAATAATAGAAGCAAGGGATGAATGGACGAATGACGAAAAAGTGTGGACTCTCATTCAAAGGTTGCAGAAGGATTCCAGTGCATCAGATACATTTACATGGAAAAATGATTCACTATGGTACAAAGATTACTTATATTTATGTAAGAACTCACAACTCAAACAAAAGGTACTATTGGAATTGCACACCTCTCCAATAGGAGGGCACTCAGGATTTTTGAAAACCTACCATAGGGTCAAGAAGGAATTTTTTGGGGATGGCCTTAAAACTGATGTTCAAATGTTTGTGGCAGAATGTTTGGTTTGCCAACAAAATAAGGTGGAAACAATTAAGACCCTATGTCTTTTACAACCATTAGCCATCCCAAGTCAGCGTTGGGAGGAGGTTTCCATGGATTTCATCACAGGGTTACCGAAGTCTAAAGGAAAGAGTGTCATCATGGATATTGTTGATAGACTGACCAAGTACGCACACTTTTGTGCACTCTCTCATCCCTTCAAAGCCAGTAAAGTTGCCACCGCATTCATGGAGACAGTTCAAAAGCTACATGGCAGCCCAAAGATTATTGTAAGTGAAAAAGATCCCATTTTCACTGGACATTTTTGGACAGAATTATTTTCTTGTTTGGGTACTCAATTGGCTCATAGCTCATCCTATCATCCTCAATTTGATGGAAAAACCGATATAGTGAATAAATGTTTGGAAGGCTACCTTCATTGCTTTGTCTCTGATAAACAAACACAATGGTTCAAATGGTTACCCTTGGCAAAATGGTGGTATAACACTTCCTTTCATACTGCAAAAAAAATGACACCATTTATGGCACTCTATGGATACCACCCTCCTTCCATCACTTCTTATCTAAAAGAAAAATGTAAGGTTCAAACAGTGGAATATCACATCGAGCATCAACGACAAGTTCTCCAAATATTAAAGGACAACCTGACCATGGCATAGAATCGCATGAAACAACAAGAAGATCAACATCGTAGTGAAAGAAGTTTTGAAGTAGGGGATTGGGTGTTTTTAAGACTACAACCATACAAACATATTTCCCTCAAACAAGCCAATAAGGATAATAAATGATCACCAAAGTATTATATCCCTTATAGGGTGTTGCAAAATATTGGTACTATGGCATACAAATTGGAGTTTCCTACATCTTCACGAGTACACCCAGTTTTCCATGTTTCATGCTTAAAGAAAGTTATAGGTGACAAGATCCCAATTCAAACTGTATTGCTAGAACTTGACGAGGAAGGAAAAATCATATTGGAGCCTGAATCCATCACTGACACAAGAATTCGATAGTTGAGGAATAGATCCATTTCAGAGTATCTCATTAAATGGAGGAAACTATCAGCTAAAGATTCCACTTGGGAAGATGAATCTTTTATGCAAAAGCATCTAGATTTACTCAAGCATTGTGGACAACACTTGTCTCAAGGGGAGGGGCATGTTAAGCCCTAAATAGTGGCTCATTACCCCTTAATTGGGGCATATTACATTAGTAATGTTATTTTATTTATGTCGGCTTTAGTCCATTAGTTGTAATTATACCTCCTAGTCTCCTATATATACCAAGGAGACATTTTCATTTGGAATCATATTGTATTTGGAAATTTATGTTGGCATAAGAAGGTTTCCCCCTCGAAGAGGCTTATTATCCGAATTTCTCTCTTTTTCAAGGCGGTGAGTACTTATTCTGAGTTTTTTCTATGCTATATTGATATTTGGTCCCTAACATACATGGTCAGATCAAGATGTTTGGTTGATCGAATCAGGAGATTCCTATCATATGACACCACATAGAGAATGGTTCTACAAATATGAATGATCTGAAGGAGGAGAAGTGTTCTTGGGGGATGACTCAACAACCAAATTGTCGAACGGGGAAGAGTTTGACTGATACTACAAGATGGAAGGAGTAGAACCCTTCTAGGTGTGATACACATTTTGGGTTTGGCAAGAAACCCTATATATGTCAGTAATATGATTGATGTTATCATGCACACTCTATTTCAGAAGGATTCGTGCAATAGGGTCATAGGTGTGATGGTATTAATGAAAGGCATTTGGATTGGAACCCTATACAAGTTTTTAGGGAGTGTCGACTCGACTGGATGCAACAACATTATTGTTCCTGAATTCGATCGAATTTGACTCAACTCGACTCCATTTGGGATGAGTCAATTCAAACCGACTCGAAAATTCATCATAAAGTCGACTCGACCATGTTATGGCACAAGAGGATGGGACACATTGGAGAAAAAGGACTTCGAGCTATGCATAACAAAGGTATGGTCGAAGACTTTCCTTAATGTAATTTAGAAGTTGACTTTTTTGAACATTTTATATATGGAAAACAAATTCAGGTGAGGTCCCCATCTGGAGCGACAAGGAAAAATGGCATTCTAGAGTTGGTTCATAGTGATGTGTTTGGCCCTCTTACAGTGCCTTCACTTAGTGGATCCTTGTATTATGTCTCCTTCATAGATGATTTTTCTAGGAAGACATGGATATATTTCTTGAGGAAGAAATTAGAGGTTTTCAAGAATTCAAAGAGTTTAAATCTCTTGTAGAAAACTAGACAGATAAAAATATTAAGGTGATGAGAACTGAAAATAGTGGTGAATTCTATGAAAAATAATTTGATCAGTTATGCAAGTAGTGTGGCATGGCACGCCAAACTACCACACCATATACCCCACAACAAAATGGATTTTCTGATAGAATGAAAAGAATGTTGATCGATAAGTCAAGGAGCATGCTCGATGGTCCTGGGATCGCACAAGAATTATGGGTGGAGGCAGTCAATACTGCAAAATATCTATTGAATATGTCTACTTCGTCGGCACTAGTTGACACAAATCCAAATGAGGTATGGTCGAGTAAGAATCCTTCGGTTTCACATCTCAAAGTATTTGGTTGTGATGCATTTGTGCATATTCCCAAGGAAAATATGAGCAAGCTAGACAAGATGGCAGTCAAATGTATTTTCATTGGATGCAAAGAACGAATGAAAGGATATAAGCTTTGGGATCCAGCATCAAGGAAAACAATGTACAGTCGAGATGTGGTCTTCAAAGAAGTTTGAAGTAAGTTTGATCCTAAGGAAATTTTTTAGACCGAGAATAATCCTGAGATGATGTGGTTTGAACTGAGGAATGAAGAAGAGGATTTAGATGAGTCAACTGAATCAGAAGAAGAGGTGCAACAAACAAATCCAGTTGTAAGGAGGTCAAAAAGAGTAAGAAAATCAATTGAAAGGTATAGTTCACCTTACTTTCATTATGCATTCGTGTTAACTCCCACCGATGATGAGACCAAGTTGGTTAGGGAGGCAATAGACTCAGTAAAGAGAAAACTATGGAAAGACGCCATGGTTGAAGAGATGGAATCCTTGCACAAGAATTAGACATGGGAATTAGTCAAGTTTCCTAGTGGAATAAATTCTATCGGTATTAAATGGGTATTCAAAAAGAATATGAATGCAGTAGGTCAAGTCGATAAATTCAAATCTCAAATGATAGAGAAAGGATATTCACAAGTTGAAGGATTCGACTTCGGTGATATGTTTTCTCCTGATGCAATATTAACCTCCATTGGAGTACTAATGTCTCTAGCTGCAGCATTTGATCTAGAAATAGAACAGATGGATGTGAAGACAATGTTCCTACATGGGGACCTGGAAGAAGAAATCTACATGAAACAACCTAAAGGATTTGTAGTAAAGGGAAAGAAATATTTGGTGTGTAAACTGAAAATATCCCTTTATGGTCTAAATCAATCACCAAGGATGTGGTACCAAAAATTCGAAACATACATCGTTAGTTTGGTATTTGTGAGAAACAAAGTTTATCACTGCATATATTCCAAAGAAGAAGGTGGGTGTTTCATATATGTAGATTTGTATGTCGATGGCATGCTTATGATTCGAAACAACATGGATGCAATAAAGGAGGTGAAGAAATAGCTATCCTCCAAGTTCAACATGAAGGATCCCAGTGCAGCTAACTTCATTTTGGGAATGAAGATTAAGAGAGATCGAGCAGATAGAAATCTTTAGTTGAACCAAACGAAGTATATTGAAACAACTTTGAAACATTTCAACATGCAGAATTGAAAACCAGTGAAGGTGTTAATCCCTGTGGGAGAAAGTTTAACTATTGAATAATGTCTGAAGACACGGGAAGAAATAGAGGGCATGGCATGTGTTCCCTATGCAAGTGTTGTTATTAGTCTAATGTATGCGATGGTCTACACTCGACCAGGAATTTCCCATGCAGTGGGAGTGTTGAGCAGATACATGTTAACACCTGGGAAGGAGCACTAGACAGTTGTCAAGAGAGTATTCAGGTATTTTTGTGGCACAAAAGACTATGTTGTATGCTACCAAGGAAAACCTAGAGATGACAATGAATTAAATGTACATGGATTTGTCGACGCTAAATTGGATGGATATATGGATCGAGGGAGGTCTACTAGTGGATATATATTTAATATGTTCGATGGAGAAATCAACTGGATGTGTAAGTGACGAGCGATCGTATCCTTGTCAACAACAGAAGTTGAATTCATGGCAACCACTCATGGAAGTAAAGAAGCAGTATGGATGCAAAGGCTATGTTCAGGAATCAAGTTTGAGAAGAGAGCTATGAAGATAAGTTGCGATAGTCAAAGCGCAATATTTCTGGTAAAGAACCTAACTTATCATTGAAATACTAAGCACATTGATGTACAATACCATTTCGTGAGATACATGGTGGAAAGCAACAAGGTGTTGTTGGAGAAATTAGACACGTTGGAAAACATAACAGACTCGTTGACCAAGTATGTGATTGTTGCGAAGTTCTCTTGGTGTAGAGAGGCAATGGGCATAGATTCCTTGGGTTTGTGAACAAAATTTCAAAGGTCTCTCGGTTTCAGCAAATAATACAACAAGTGGGAGAATGTTGGGTTGTTATATTTTTTGTAGTGAAAGTCTAGGTGAATCAACTAACAGTAAAAGTCGAAGGTCGAGGTTAGTTAACCAGGTAAAGTTGAATTCAAATATTGAGGTGGTTCGATATGGTAAATACATCGACAGCAAGTCGAAGAGGTCAACCAATAAGAGGTCGATAAGCGGGCATGTGGCGACTGACTAAAGACCGAATGAAGGCCGACTGGTAGTCAACGGTAATCCAACTTGGTAGTTGACTGTAATAGAATCCCGAGATTCATGGGATTTGTAGCCAATTATCCGCATGGATATGTAACCATTTTTGGACGCATTTTCTTTAAGGTTTTTCCTATTGTAAATCATTAAAATAAGGCATGTTGTAAGGCCATAAAGGATAATAAAATAAATCTTGAATATTTAGATGATGAATGGATAATCACCAAGAGTTTGTAATTTAGAGGTTGTTGGTCATGAAAATGTAGGACGAATTGGCTACATGGTTGTTCTTATGTAAGCAAGAGGGTATGATTTTGATTGTGTCTTAGGTGTGGACCAAGGTTAGACATGTAACCTTTTATTCTTAATGCATAATACAACAAGGAGCAGAACGATCAAGGAATGTTTGTTTTCCTGGCTTGGGTTTCCAGGGTAAAATCTATGTGTATTGTGTGCTTCTTGTGTCATTTACTTCCTCTAATTAAATATTTCTTTTTCTCTTATGCTAGGTTTAGCATGGAAGTGTGTCTCATTTCCTAATAGGCACCAACCTACTTACAATTTTACAAGTTATTCATATGCATTTCCTTCATTGGTATGTTTTTTGCTTCTGTCTTCACCAAATATGCTCTACGCTCGTTACTTATGATTTCACCATATCCGCTTTTCACTCATTACTTATGCTTTTGTCAGTTCAGTTTGGAAATCAATCCTTCTACTTTCATCAGATCGGCTTTGCACTCGCTACTTCTTCTTTTTCTAGATGATTTTTACAATCACTCCTTCTGCTTTCATCAAATCTGTTCGGTTCTCATTCCTTCTATTTTTGCCATATTTTCTCGGTGCTCGCTCCTTTTTCTTTTACTCTGCCTTCACCGGATATTCTTGCTTCTTATTCTAGTTTTTCCTTAGATCTACCTTTAGGAATTTTTCTTGCTAAAACACCAGATCTATTTTCTAGAACACCAAATCTAATATTCGCTAATATTTAATCGTCGCTCTTTGAATGATATTCAATCATCACTCCTCAAATAATATGCATAAGAATATTAATTTTTCACCCACGCACTTTATTTCTCACAGTCCTCTTCTCCTTTTATAATTTACCATTAGTTCTACATGAAAATTCATGTTCATTTGAAAAGACACGACTTTTATTAATATTTAATTAATTTTCCCCTTTTTATTTTTTAATTTATTTTTCAACATACCATGGGTAAAATACCACCATGGGTTTTTAAACCATGTGCAAATACCATGTGTACTTTTATTCCACTTTCACTTTTACCTTTTTTAATACACTTCCATGTTTACTCCAGTTTTACGTAACTTTTTTCTAATCCACTTTCATGTTTTGCTCCACTTTTACATAACTTCATTTCTAATCCACTTTCATGTAACTTCATTTCTAATCCACTTCCACTTTTGTATTTATTAAAGTCACGTTTCCTTTGTATATTTATATGTGAATACTTACTTACCTTTGACATCAATGACAATAATTTATTCAAAAATATCTCACATTGTTATTGATGGCAACCATGTACTAAAAAACATCTAATCCTCAAGAAATAGAAATAATTCTCCTTTGATTGCAACTCTCCCCATATATGTAAATCTCCTCCCCATGTTTGCAAATCTCCCCATGTCTGCAATTCTCCCCCTTTAACATCAATGGAAAAGGTATGCTCCTCCTGAGTTGTGCTTATTTACTAACGAGATGAGGGGGATATCACTCCCAGCTTTTGTCTAAGATATGAAAATGTTTCTTTGGGAAGGGGTTTAGTAAAAATATCTACAACTTGTTCCTTAGTAGCAGTGTATTCCAACTTGACACTTTGTTCGGCTACTTGCTCTCTTAGAAAGTGGTACTTGATGGGAATATGCTTCATCCTTTTCTGCATAGTTCCTTTTGATGTGATGATCCCCCTTAGACTGTGTTTTCTCTTATAGTTTTCTGAAGTAGCTCCCCCTATGAATGTACTATCTTTTCTTGTTGTAATTGTTGAGTATTCTATGTTTTACCATCACTCTCCTCAACTGCTCCTTTTTCTACTTATTAAAAAAAATTATAAATACTTGTTATATGTTTCACTATCATAATACTATTAGCTACTCGCAACCGATAGGATTGGTTTCCTTCAACATTTTATCACAATCTATTGTTCAAAGAAAATGTCCATATACAACTTATCACATATCCATGTTCTTTGAATCTTCAAGTTGTTATGTGCCTTCATATCTTCTAAGGGATATCCAACTGTCACGAGTATGTTTATGCTTTGGTAGTGATTTAATGTCATCAAACCACCATCCAGTTGTCCTTCAAAAACACTTTCCTAGACATAGTCAATGGTGTTCACAATGTATAGAATATCTAAGTGGAATTGTATTTTATTTTTCACAATAGATACCTCAAACCATGCCAACTCCCAAGGTTCAATACATTTCTCACAAAGGATTCTGATATTTTCTTGGACAAATGTGTAAAGTTATCGTAAAATTTAATTCCCAGCTGTCAAAAATCCTTCAAGGTCTAAAGAAGGAATGTCTAGAATACTGAATGAAAATTATATGCATGTTGCCAAAAATTTAACATCCTCCACTTGTACTTTTTATGTCATCAACACTACCAGCCCATTCTACATATGCATATGTTGTTAGAGTAAAATATTCACCTCTTAAGTACCATAAGCCAAAGTCCAAGGTTCCCTTTAGATATTTGAATATTCTTTTTACTGCTTGTACATGATTTTCTTTTGGTGCAGCTTGAGATCATGCAACCAATCCTATTGCTTGCATAATGTCTATCCTTGATGTCATCACATATATTATACTTCCAATCATTGACCTATACAATGTTTGATTTGCTTCCATATATTCATCATTTTTTCTCAATTTACAGCTTGTGACCATAGGTGTGTTAACTAATGTACAATCTTCCATTTTGAATTTCTTCAATTTTATCTTAAGAAAAATTACACAGCACATAGCCTTCCCCATTTAGTTTTGTTCTAACTACAAAAAATACTCGAACATGATACAACAACACTCCTAAAGAAGTCTGAACATTGTCACCAACAACGCAAGATAATCAGTCTTTGTCAATCCAGACAATCTCTCTATCCAAAATAAGTAGTAGTACATCTCCAACAAAATTTGAACATGGTTGGGTTGGTCTCAGCAAATCCAATTCAATTCAACAAGAAATAGTCAATACAACAAGAAGACATTAATTTGGTTCACATATAAAAAACTTCAAGTATTCCCCCCCTTGAGGGATCAATAAGTAGCAGCAATAGTTCTTGTCAAAAATTCTAGTCGATGGACAACCTAGTTGAAACTTAGTCGATGAATAATCAGTCGAAACTCCAGTCAATTTTCATGTCAGGTCAATCCTTAATCGACTACTTCCAACGAAATTATCAATAAGTAAGAGGAACATTGCATGATTGTACAGTGGATGATACACAATGACATGAATTCCTCAAACATCTGGTCAAATGATTCCACGTCCATCCATCAATCTAACCACAATTTATTCTGGTAGTTGGAACTAGTCCATAATTTTGGCTTTCATGTCTCTTTTGTAAATATCTAAAAGCATGATTTCCATTCCGTCAATTTTTATGGTGAAGATGATGATAGGGCACATATATTTGTGTTGGATGATCAAATGAAGTAGGCTCAGGTTCAGGTTCACTTACATGAGTAGAACAACTCAGCATATCAGCAATAATGTCATCTGTAATAGCATGCTCAAATTATGGAATGTGAGGAAAAAGCAACTCATCAATATGTTCAGCACAATCAACAGTCAGTTGTTCTTCTAGAAAACCAGTTTGAACTCCTCCTGCAACAAATAGAACTTCCTTAGTTGTAGCAAGGCTAGGTGTAGGTAGGGAGGAAACAACAACATTATATCCAATACTAGTCTTAATTAATGGAGACCTTTGACAATTGATGATAACATATAAGGCTTCAACACTCTTTCTAAACTTTGACTCAATAGTTGTTTTCTTCAGTTCCTTTCTTAAGGAAAAAAATTCATATTCTATCTCTTCGCAATTTTCTTCCTTCTTCTTCAACTAGATTTTCACCACTTCTTCCATCCTTCTTGCCTCTTCTAATTTAAATTTTAGGCCTATCATAATATTTTATGTTTCTTCAAGGTTTTGTGACATTTTGGCTTTTGAATCATGATCCTCTTCTTCATATTTCTATAGATACTCTTTTTGTTTCAAATTATTTTTCCTTAGCTTCTTTATTTCTCTTAAGGAACACATGATTTCTTCTTCAAGATCCACTTCTCCATCTATTTTAGTGTTTTCCTATTCTTTTAAATCCATCATTTCTTTGTATTCATCAATATTTGTTTCTATTTCCATAAAAAGAGTTTCTTCTCTATCACTACCAAAACTAATTTCACTACTTTCTTTAGACAAGTCACTGACCCCTTTTAAGTAGAGGCTCTTCTTCTGCTTATAAGATATATTCTTCTTTTCATGATTGCCATGTTTATGGCTATTTTTGTGTTGATTATGTTTTCTCTTTATGTTATAGTCTTCTTCATTATCACTACTTTCATTTTTCGCATATGGACACTTAGCAGCAAAATGTCCTACTTTTCCACAGTTAAAGCATTTAAAGGGAAACTTACCTTTGTATTTTTAAGATCCATTTTCGAGTTTTCTCACTAAATTTGCTTCCTCTTCATCTAATTCATAGCTGGAATAATCATTTGATTTGTGCTCCTTTTTTTCATCTTCTTTGAGGCTTTGAAAGTTGCTTCCATTTTTTATGGTTTTTCCTTTTCAGTCCTCATTTCTTATGTAGTGAGGATCTCATGCAATTCATCCATTTTTAATTTATCAAGATCCTTTCTTTACTCAATGGAAAAAACTTTGGCATCAAATATTAAGGTGAGTGACCTCAACACCTTTTTCACAATCATTGGTTCTGCAACTTTTTCACCAAGTCCTCTTATGGTGTTAACAATTTTGTCCACACGGAGGAGATAGCAACATTTCTTCTTCTTTAATATTCAGAGTCTTGAAATGTCTTCTATGAGTTTGTAGCTTATCCTTCTTGACCTTGTCATCAGCTTCATGGATGTTTTGAAGTTTTTCCCAAATTTCTTTCGTTGATTTGCAATGCATTACTTTGACAAACTCTGATTGTGGCAATCCACACAATATGGTGTTCATGGATTTTTTTCACTATCCTTTTTCCTAGTCATATATGTTGGTAGAGTTGTTGGGGTTTTATAACCTGTCACGGTCGATTTTCAAATAACAAAACCAATGGCCATTAGATATGCATGCATCTTTATACTCCAAAAGGAATAGTTTTTTCTGTCAAACAACGGAGCCCTCTTTGTAGACAAACCTTCTTGATCGTCCATGTGTGCTCCTGAGATCTACCTTCCAGTGGTTAGACTATTTCCGAAGGAACCAAATCTTATACCAATTGTTGAACACACACTTATACTAAGAGTGGGGGTAAATTAGTATAAGCCTATGTTTTTATTTTTAACATCCATAAACCATAATGAAGCAATCACATAAATGTAACAACTAGAAGACACAATATTTAACGTGGAAACCCTTTCGGGAGAAAACCACAAAAACTTATTTTTATAAATTTGTAGGCACCAATCTATGGTTAAAAATGTTTGTAAGCACCAATTGACAGTTACAAATGTTTATAGGAACTAACCTACAGGAGACACCAATCCCCTCTATTTTTTGTAGGCACCGACCTACAAGAGACACCAATCTCCTTTGTTGTTTGTAGGCACTAACCAACAAGAGACATCAATCCCCTTTGTTGTTTGTAGTCACTAACCTACTAGATACACCAATCCCCATAGTTGTTTGTTATGTAGGCACCAACCTACTTACAAGTTTACAAGTTCTTCATATGCATCTCCTTCACTGGTCTGCTTGTTTCTTATATCTTCACCAAATCTTCTCTGCGCTCCTTACTACTGCTTTCACTAGATCAACTCTACACTCACTACTTATGTTTTTTCCATATCAGTTAAGAAAACACTCCTTATGCTTTCATCAAATCTTCTCTACACTCACTAATTCTTCTTTCACCAGATCAGTTAGGAAATCACTGCTTATAATTTCGTCTGATTTGCTCGGCACTCGCTCCTTCTGCTTTTGCCATATCTTCTCAGTGCTTGCTCCTTCTTCATTTTCTCTGCCTTCACGAGATCTTCTTGCTTCTTCTTCTAATTCTTACTTAGATCTTCCTTTACAAGTTTTTGCTTGCTAAAATGTCAAATCTATTTGCTAGAACACCAGATCTGATATTCACTAATATTTAATCATACCTCCTTGAATGATATTCAATCATCACTCCTTAAATAATATGTATAATAATATTACATTTTCACCCACACACTTTATCTCTCACAATCATTTTCTCCTTTTATACTTTACCATTAGTTCTACAGGAAAGTCATGTTCATTTGAAAATACACGACTCTTATTAAAGAAATAATTAATTTCCCTCTTTTTTTATTTTTTTACTTTTTTTCAACATACCATGGGTAAAATACCACCATGTGTTTTTAAACCATGTGCAAATACCATGTGCACTTTTACTCCACTTTCAATTTTTCCTTTGTTAATCCACTTTCATTTTTACTCCACTTTTACATAACTTTATTTCTAATCCACTTTTATGTTTTACTCCACTTTTATATAACTTCATTTCTAATCCACTTTCACATAACTTCATTTCTAATCCACTTCCACTTTTGTATTTATTAAAGTTACATTTATTTTGAATATTTATATGTGAATACTTACTTTTGACATCAATGACAATAATTTATTCAACACATATTGATATAACATCCATTGGTATGCAAATATATGTTCCTATTGAACTTATTCACAGAATATTCTTGTGAGATATGTTTAGAGCAGGTTCTCAACATGTTTTATATTTTTTGAATAAATCGGAATACAAAAAATTGGAGTTTTTTTTATAATATAGGTTCTTCACATGTGCATAGGTTAATATTTGAACCTATACCTAATTCACTTGAGTCATGTATTATGGAAAATTGTGTTCGTTTGGGTAAATCATTTGTCCAAAAGTTGATTAATTGTCTCAATGATAGGTTTACAAATTTGTCAGTATTCAATGCAGCAAAATTATTTAGTCCTTGTTCTTACCTTGAAGAAGAGAATGAAAGAGACTCTGAAAAAAACAATGGTTGATATGGCTATGTGAAAAAATTGATATTGGAGACTCACCAATAATTGATACATAAAAATGTGAAGGTGAAATGGAAAGCTTTACGATTATTCTACATCGGGTATATACAAAGAAAAGCATGGTTGTAGCATGGAAACAATATGGAGGAGAACCTGAGTGGTGTGAGTCTTACCCAAATTTAATGAAATTTTGGCAAATTGTTCTTACTCTTCATGCTAGCACTGTTAGTTGTGAAAGAGGATTATCTAAGTTGAATCGTATAAAAAATGATGATAGATCTAGACTTGGTCTAGAAATGTTAGGCACTTTGATGTTTTTATCTTTATCAACACCTCAGGAATTACACAAGGTAGATTGGAATACAGTTTATGAAACTTAGACATGAATAAAGACACAATTGTTGGAGAAATTTCTATTTTCGACACACTAGTTCGGTGGGAGTTAACTGACTAGTTCTATTTTAGACTTTCTATTTAGACCATCGTGACTATTATGCATGCATGCATTCCTAAGGAAAACTAACTTCTTGATTGATTTTCTTGATTATGGAATGTTTTTTCTTATATATGAGTGTATTCCACTCATTCATTGTATCACAATGATCATCATTGATTAGCTCATTGGAGTAGTGTGAATATATTTTCTCATTCTTCCATATTGAATCTCTCGTCCTTTCTTAATAAGATTTTTTTGTACTTACTTTAGCTAGGTCTCATGTGCAGGTGTCAATGAAAAATTGGCATGGTATCAAATCTATGATGCTTGGAGAAAGCTAGACAAGCCAGAGAATAAGGAAAATCAAAATTTTGGCGAGAAAAATCCATGTAAAAAATAGGGTCGCACCCTCTCCTTGTCGAAAGGAGCGACATTCGCACCCAAACTTACAATTTTTTTCAATTCTAGCATGGTCGCACCTAGTAGACTAGCAGAGTGTGACCAGGGTCTCTCCCAATACACTAGATAAGTGTGACCACTAGGGAGAAGAGTGTGACCAGGGTCGTTCCCGATAAAGTAGAAAAGTGTGACCACCAAGGAATGGTCTCTCTGTCTCTTAAGGAAAGGTACGACCACCTCTTAAAGTTTTCTTTTTGCAATGATTTATCATTTTTTCACTTGCATATTAAGAGTAAATTTTAGGGGGTTCTCAGAAATAGTGGGAGAGATGGATACGACAGCAATTCTTTAGTCACACTTGGTGGTAATCCTCACACCATACAATTATTTTGAATGTATTTCAAAGGCATAATTCCAACTCAAAAGTAAAGGACTGTACAATTTGACGATGGGGACATAAACAGAACCTGCATCAACAATTGAGAATACCAAATGGGAAAACCGAAAGGATGAAGCCACATGAATTATTCTTGAATTGATTTCAATTGATATATGGTTTCATGTTTCCTCATGCAAGACTCCAAACATGATCTGGACCACCTTGGAAATTGTTTTTGGAAAGCAGGATGAGATGAGAAGTCATATGCTTGAGGTAGAGTTGAATACCTTTGATCCTAAAATTTTTGATGATATACAAGATTTCTTTACCAAATTTAAATCTTTTATATTGAGCTTGGCATATTGTGGTATTGATAAGTCTACACAAGTAGACCTGCTTATTATAACAATCTTGGATAAGTTAGGACCAGAATATGATGTTTATCTCTCCACTTTCCATTCTATCAAATATCTCTTAGGATCAAAGTGGAAGATGCCTACCATGGAGCAGTCCAGTGATTCTCTCACACATGAGCAGGAAAAACTCATTCATATGAGCCTAATCAAGGATCCCAAAGCACATGCACTCATCATTCATGATGGAAAAGGATCATCCAAACAGAACGGAAAGGAGAAATAGAACGAGAAGGAGGGATATTCCAAACCCTTCAATGATTATTCGAGTTCCAAAGACTCTTCAGATCCCAAGAAGAAGAAGGGAAAGAAGTGCACTTACTTCAATAAACCAAATCATGAAGAATCCACATGCATGAAGAATCAAATCAATCTTATGGCACAAGTACTTTAGCAGAATAACCTTGGAAACTTCATTCAAGAAAAATTCAAGAAGCAAAAGGAAGAAGATATTTCTCCTAACAAAGGTAATCATCATGTTCTTGTTTCAATTAATTCCTCATCTGATTCATGGATTATAGATTCTGGTGAATCACATCATATGGAAGCAAAAAAGGAAGTTTTCACTTCTTTGATTTCATGCTCAAGACCCCCTATTCGCATGGGGGATGATACTCTAGTAGTAGTATCAGGAGAGGGGAGAGTGGAACTCCCTAATGGCATTTTTTAGAATGTTTTACATGTTCCAAAGCTTTCTAAGAATCTTCTCTCAGTTTCTCAGATCACTCAAAAAGGTAAAAAGGTTGAATTTACATCAGATTCATTTTTTGTACTTGACATGCATGACAATTCCATTATTGCAATTGATGAGGTAGATCACAAATCAAGGTTGTGTAAATTCACTAAGTTTGTTGACGATGACTCACCTTTACTACATGCACATGAGGAGAGTACTTTGCATGCACTTCCAGTGAAACATGCAGATACTCTTGTGCTTCCATCAGTTCCAGACATCAGAGATGATTCCATACACTCAAATTGTGTACATGGAAATGAGCATGTAGTATATCCAGATAAGGAGCCAGCGCTGAAGATTTAGAAAATGCCTAAGAGGGAACATTTCACACTTCGGAAAGCATGTGTTCTTGCAGGGAATCCATTGTATTCGAGGAGGAATCAATCTCATCATGAGGATCCTTCTCATGTACTTTCAACTACTGAACATGTGATTCTCATGCATTGTTATATGGTTCAATCTTATGATCCACAGAACTATAGTGAGGATGTGGGAAATCCATTATGGCAAGCAGCCATGTAGGAGGAGTATGACTCACTCCTAGAGAATCAGACTTGGGATCTAGTTCCACTTACACTAGAAAGGAATATTTTTGGGTGCAGATGGGTCCACAGGATCAAGAGGTACAAGGGTAGACAGGTTGCCAAAGGACTTCATCAAATCCATAAATATTTCTACATCTTCATGAAGGCTTTCAATGAGCAAAAGTTTCAAACTTTGTAGGATCATTTTGGAGTGAAGAACATAGTTTCCTAGGAGATGTTTTTTCTTCTTTTGATGCATTATATTTTGAGGGGGGGGTTTGTTCCCACGTGGTTTTCCCTCTTTCCTCATTTTATTCAATTTTCATTAGTTTTTTTTTTTTAACAAAAACGGTTATGGATTGAATTAATGGGGTGGACTAGCCACATACTCGGTTACAAATTAGCCTCAAGATTTTTCGGGCCTATTTTTCTTCACCATTCTACCTCTATAGCTAAAGGCTTGTGATCTGCACTAGATTTTGTACTCCTTCAGTATCTATTACTATGTTTCAGCATCTATTTCTGTGTTTCAGCAACTAAAACTGTGTTTCAGCAACTATTTCTGAGTTTCAGCATCTATTACTGTGTTTCAGCATATATACAGTACTGTGATTCGGCATCAAACTCAGTACTGTGATTCAGCAACTGTTACATCACTGTTTCAACCCTGAGTTTCAGCATCTGGTACAGCACTGTTGCGGCACTATGTTTCATCATCTGAACAGCACCGTGATTCAGCATCTGAGCAACCCCGTGTTTCAGCATCTGACTAGTCCTGTGTTTCAGCAACTGTGACAGCATTGTTTCAGCACCGTGTTTCAGCAACTGTAACAGTATCGTGTTTCAGCATCTGTTACAGCACTGAGGTTCAACATCTGTTTCGGCACTCTGTGTCAAAAATCTGTTACCCACTGTTACAGCACTGTGTTTCAGCAACTGTGGCATCACTGTGTTTCAGCAACTGTAACAGTACTGTGTTTCAGCATCTGTCACTGCGTTGTTTCAGCCTATGCTCCAGCACTGTTTCAACACTTCCCATCTCACCTTCCTCAGCCCTTCGCACCTGCACTTTGGATTACTTCCTGGCCAATTTCAGAAATCTGCAATTTCTGACTGGGGAATCCCTGACGGGATCTTCTCCCCGGTCTCTAAGGGATTGGTTCATGATTTTCTATTCCATTCACGTTGATGACTCCCTTGCCCAGGGTGGTTCCTTTGTTCGCTTCGTGGTCTGCCAACTGATTAAGATTTCTAAGGACGTGGTAGAACTTCACCTCTTCGAATTCTTTCATCTGATCTGTAACCTTCTTATAATAGTGTTCCAGCCCCATGTTTTTGGGAGCTCTCCTCTGATTGAGAGCTTGTATAAAAATTCTAGAGTCGCCTATGACAGCCAATTTTGTTATTGATAACCTTCTTACCTGAGCCAACCCCTGCCAGATTGCTAAGATTTCAGTTGTATTATTGGAGTTCTGACCCAGCCCCCAGGCAAAGCTGAGCACAATTTCCCCTGAGATGTCGAGCAAAACCCCTCCGCTTCCCGCGGGGCCAGGATTCCCTTTCGAAGCCCCATCCACATGCAGGATATGTTTCTCCAAAGAAGATCTCCACTTTAAGAACTCTTGTTCCTCCAGCCTAATTTCCCAATGGGAGTAGTGTTTGGGGATTTTCTTGGTTCTGTTCAGGAGGGAGGGCTCAAGCTCGTGGAACCAGGCATACTCATCTTTGTTGGGAGTTACTTCATTGGTGACATTTGTTTTTGAGGTTACCAGGTCACCTAGCAATGCTTTAACTTTGAGAGTCGTTTGGGTTGGCGTCCCTGCTATATCCCTGAAGATTCTACTGTTGCGTTCCAGCCACAGTTTCCAGCAGACTACTTTCGGCACCCACATCCAGCAGTGTTTTAGAAGGCTCAAATTGGA
>ML787476.1:171149-192478 GCA_009831015.1 Picea engelmannii | reverse complement strand
GGCAAACAGGCCCAGGGTTAAAAAGGAAGAGTGAACCAGGAATCGGTCTAAGCGGGCTGCAATGTGCCCCGGTCCCATTCTTTTGTTGTTCCAGGTGAATTTGCCTTTACTAGGTTTGATATCCTCCAGATCCCAATCTAGCATAAGGTCTTCAACCCACTCCCTGGCCGGATCTCTTACAGGGGTTCCTCCTTTTTTTTCAGAGAGGGCTAGGGTGACATTCAGGTCTCCGGCAAGGATAATATTCTCATGTTGATTAGTAGAGAGGAAGTTATTCATGGATTCCCAACAATCTTTTTTTTCCGATAAAAGAACAGGAGCATAAATATTAAAGAGGCTAACCTGAAGTCCAGACTCGCGGTGTTGCAGCTTCGTGAACAGCCAGTGGATGGTATTATGCTCTTCGATCAGGTCTAGCGTTGAGGAGTTCCAGAAGGTGGCTAGACCTCCTGAAGCTCCCCTGGCACTTACAGCTCTACCTACTCCTTTTTTCCAGAAATTTTTGCTAGCCCGGGTGGTCTCGGGCTCCGCCATCTTCGTCTCCTGGATCAACAGTACATCCGGGGAAGTCATTCTGACTAGATCTTTGACCGCTTCTTCTTTTAAATTGCTTCCCAACCCCCTACAGTTCCAGGAGACGAAAATCATTAGGAGTCGAAGGGGGGGGGGGTGGCTCCTTTCAAAGCCTTACCTTTTTTTGAGGATCTTGTTTCTATCATATCTGGGATGGTATGCTGAACTCCTGCAGTTACGTCCCTGTATGATTTCTCCTCCCTTTTTTCCTTTCTGGTTTCCTTCCTCTGGGGGTCTTCTCCGGGGTTCCGACTGGACTGCTGCTTTCTGTGGCCCCCTCATCTGTGTCTGCACCCGTTTCAGATCCTAATGGGATGTGCTCCTCGTCCGACTTCATGGGTTCATCTGGTGGAGGGGTTTCGTTGACCTTGGTCGGGTTTTCTTTAGCTGGCGGGGACTGAGAGACTATAACGAAGGGCTCTTTCACGAATTCCTTTGGTTTTTCAGCCCCTTCTTTCGGAGGTTCCTTTGTAGGGATTGGGTTTGAAGAAGAAGGTTGGCTCATCTTCTCTGGCCTTGGGTCTTTGGATTTAGGAACTGGTTTGATTTTCTTGACCTTTTGCCATGCCTCAGCATCTTCCTTTTCTGGGGTTTGGTTCTTTGGACAGTTTCTCTGGAAATGCCCGTGCTCTTGATAGTTTCTACACTTGAAGGGCAGGTGTTCATAATCGAGTTTCTGGTAGTGAGACCAATTACCCACCGTCAGCTTCACCGCCTCCGGGAGCCCTGCCTCAAGATCCACTTCAATACATATCCTAGCACAGTTATAGATGGACTTATTGTCTGCCTTATCAATGAATTTCCCTATTCCATTCCCTATCTTTTGTAGAGTTTCATAGTTCAAGCAGTGAACTGGAAAGTTGGGGAGCCTGACCCAAACGGGCACCTCCTTTGGCAGTTCCGCCGTGGGGTCGAAGTCCGGGGTCCAGCGGTTCAGATACAACCCCTGGGTTCCCATAAAGTATGGTCTGTTTCTGAATATGAGGTCCTTGTCTTCCTTGTTTATAAACTCGAAGAGAAAAAAGTCGTTGCTCAAAGGGTAGCAGGTAACTCCTTGCCTAAGAAGGGGCTTCCAGTTCCTTTGGACCCATGCGTCGGTGGTTTTTGCTGAGGGCCATAGACCCATAAACTGGCCTACCAGCCCTCTCTCGGAGAGAGCTAGGGCTATCTTGACCGCTTGAGTCTCTGGCAGGGCGATTTCTGGGATTTCCTCTAGTTTTTTTATGAATTTTGGGACTGGAACAGAGTGTTTGCGCTTACCTCCGCTGGCGACCATCTTTCTGAACATGACCGAGTCTGAAATCGGGGGAGGAGGGGCTGAATCCTCACCCCCAGGGGAGGCCATGGTCGTCGCTGGCTGCAAATGCGTACCCGAGGCGGACTTCCACGAACCCTAGCGCATCCACGCGATTGCTTCAATTTTCATTAGTTGAATTGTACATGAGTGCCTAATATTTCCTAGTGTCGGGACTCATTTTTACTCCATAGTGATGTTCAGGGGGGGTGTTGGAGAAATTTCTATTTTCGACACACTAGTTCAGTGGGAGTTAACTGACTAGTTCTATTTTAGACTTTCTATTTAGACCATCACTATTATGCATGCATGCATTCCTAAGGAAATTTAATTGCTTGATTTTTTTTCTTAAGTATGGAATGTTCTTTCCTATATATGAGTCTATTCCACTCATTCATTGTATCACAATGATCATCATTGATTAGTTCATTGGAGTAGTGTGAATATATTTTCCCATTCTTCCATATTGAATCTCTCGTCCTTTCTTGATAAGATTTATTTGTACTTGCTTTAGTTGGGTCTCATGTGTAGGTTTCGATGAGACATTGACAACAATGACCTCTTTCATTAGGTGGAACAAGTTAAAATGTCATGATACTTCATTCAATTTTGTAATCTCCAATATTTTTGAGTAATGCATTTAAACGAGTATTTTATGTCAATGTGTAAAAATATTATCATTATATGTATTTAGTTAACAAAAATTGAAGTTGTGCCAAATTATTTGAATTTAATTTAATTATTAAGATGTTATGTTTGGAAAATGATAAGTTAAGAGTTAAATTTTTTATAATGAATGGGTTATAAAATAATCATTTTATGGGTGAAATTGTATTGTTTTTTCATTTTCATATGAAAAGAATAATTTATTTTAACTTGTCAATGTAGAAGGGTTACAATAAAGTTATCCCTTAAGTTTTAAATATAACCCTTCCCTTCAAATCTGATCCCTGATGTTGACTCCCACCACCATCTAGCCCAAAAGAAGTGGAGTCATTAGCACTCTGGAAACTAGAGTGATTAAAGTTTCTGACCAAGAACACCTCAATCAAGAAATGCAACATTTCTCTAAAGTTTTCAAGAGCAATGGCTACCATGACTATCAGATAAGACATGCCTTCCAAAAAAATCATCATAATGAGAGAGGAATGGAAACAATGATTATACCACAAGCTCGATAACTACTCTTCCTTGTATCAAAGGAATTTCAAAAAAACTTGTGAAAATATTGAGAAAGAGGAAAATAAAGGTCACTTTCACCCCTCCTAACTCCCTAAGAAGAATGTAATATACGGAAAAATATGCCCTTCATCCAAAACATAAAAATGGGGTCTACATCATCTCATGATCATGTGGAAAAATATATATTGGAGAAACAAACCATCCATTTCAAACTAGGATAAAGGAACATTGTGCAGATATTACCCATAATTGTGTTAAGAGATCAACACTTGCGAAGCACTCCTCAAACACAATGCACTATATTTGGATGGACGATGCAAAATTCATGGTAAGTATTGATCATTTCACTAAATGTTGTATCAGAGAGACTATTGAAATTAATAAAGAACGCCCTATTTAAATATCTATATAATAGTCTACTTGTTGTAACAAAAAGGTGTGGATGTTCACAAGAAGTTGTTGGTCCAAAAAATGGTAATGGGGTGCCTGAAACACGCTCATGTAATAACATGCATATGTGCATGTGTTCTCAAGAACATACATTGTTCATTTTCCTATAGCTTCAAGGTTTCATTTTCCTATAGCTTCAAGGTCCTTTGATCCACCACACAGGCTACCAACTAGCTTGCCAAGTTATATTTTAAAAACACAAGCACACGGGATTTTAAGACTATGCATGTGCAAAACACATGTGTGTCTTCCTTCGTGTATTAATAAAAAAAAGGGTTGGAAGTTGTTTTGTATTGCAAACTACACAACACATTCTAGGTGAAGGAGGCACGATTTCAAGGACAATTTAGTGATTTTTCCCACCATAAGAACATTGTGATTGTTCATAGTTTCTTGCATTGATTTGAGGTAGGTATACTTAGAGTTATTTCTTCCCTATTTCTTAAATTCCTCAAATTATAAAAAGACATAAAAATTATTTTATTCCTCTTCAGATGCAACATATAAATCATATTATTATGGAGATTTCACCTTAATAAATTCCAAACCCACCATCATCGAATGAAGAAAGACCCAACCTTAACCCCCAAACACTAGATGCAAACATTGAAATTGAAAATGGCTTTGATTCATTGAGAAACATGTTTTTGATATTTATGGAATACTAGAGATCCCTCATGCCTTTCACTGGTTACATTATTGGATACCATTGTATCTTACATTGTTAATCTTGAGGCTAGTTATCTGATATTTTCAATTACCAGGCTAGGATGTTTGAATATTATATGATAGGTTTAGATAGAAACTAGTTGAGAGATCTACAAAATTCAAAACAAGATCTCGTGACCTTTTTTATTGACCTCAAAACTGTTTTACACCCTCCAATGACAAAGAAACATATTTTTTACAAACTAGTGTGCATACCAAAAATTTATGGACCATAGGATGGATAGATTGTTTATGGTTTTTGACAAACCTCCCTACAATAACAAAGAGGTGCCATTGTGTTTCCTTAGAAAAGTGTGGGTCAAATTTATTTTAAGTCACCATGTCAACTAATTTGACATTAATGAATTCTAGAGGGTAGGTAATGGATCCACTCAAGATCAATGAAAATGATAGGAATAACCCATTGATAAAAATGAATGTAGGAATAACCCACTAATAAAAACTAAGAGTGCCATCATTAGGAATAACCCATTCCCATATATTATATTTTCCATAATGATGGTACTCAACCCCATGTTTCCATAATTACATGAGAGGAATTTTCCACCAACCTCTCACATGCATTTAATGATTAGTTTTAATAAGTCAAAGAATATGGATGGGTTCATTTAAATAACATGGTGGAAAAAGAGATGATTTCCAAGGATGACACTTGGAAAAGGAGGATTTACTTTCCATAGGCACCATTTCCTCTTCCCCTCTAATGGAATCATATCCCTCTTATGCTCTAAACAACTATCTTGGAACATTATATTATATTTCAACATTAATGTTTACATAGCTTAATTATACCATGGAAATCCTAACACATGGTCAATATATATACATTTACATCATATATTCCTAGTCGTTCACTAGTCAGGCCTTGGCTTTGAACTCTACACTAGGATCCATACTCACATTTTTACCACATTTACATAATTTGAGTTAATACATGTCAAGGGTCAAAATCGGGGTATTTCATTCCCTTCCCCCTTGGAATAGCATCGGCCTTGATGCTACTAAAAATTTAAAACAAAAATGGGTATGCCTCCCTCATAGAATTCTCCATCTCCCACATAGCCTCATTAGGACCAAAGTTCTTCCATTGCACCTTTACCAATCTAATGGCTCTATTCTAGTGCAATTTTACCCTATTGTTGAATATGCATAGTGGCTCTATTTAGAACTCTCCCTCTAATTCCACTTGGATCACATTCCAATTGATCACATCGTTAGGGTCGAGTACATATTTATTAAACAAGGAAACATGGAAAACATTATGAGCTCTAGTGATACCAAGAAATGCAATTTATATTCAATCTACCATGTCCTATCAAGCACTTCAAATGGACCATTATATATCGGTGCCAACTTGGCACAACTTTCAAGCTTCAAATAACTCTTCCTTGAACTCACTTGGTGTTCAACATGATCCCCAACTCGAAATTCCTTATAAATCCTATACTTATCTACATATGTGTTTTTCTTGTCTTGGGCCACCTTAATATTCTACTTGTTTTTAGCAACTTTCTACTCCATTTCCTTAAGCATTTCTAGCCCAACCACAATTTTACTTAATAGATTATCCCAACTCATTAGTTTCCTACATATTCTATGATATAAGGGATGAAATAGAACTCATTTTCAATGATACTTGATGCCCATTGTTATATGCAAACTCTACCAGGTGTAGATAATCATCCCACTTGGATGGTTAGTCCATCACATACATGTGAAGCATGTCTTTAATCACTTGATTTATTATTTTGGTATGTCCATCTATCTCTAGATGATAAGCAATACTAAAATTTAGTTGGGTGCCCAAATATGTGAAAAGACTTTTCTAGAAGTTAGATGTAAAATTTGTATCCCTAATTGATAAAATTTCTTTGGGAAACCTGTACAATCTAAAATATTTGCCTCGTGAATACCCTTGTAATATCATTAGTCTTATGAGCAGATTTATTAGGGATTAAATTTTGTTACTTTGGATAATTTATCCACCACAACCATAATAAAATCATGATGCTTTGTTGTGGTTGGCAACCTAGTAATAAAATCCATAGTTACTACCTCCTATTTTCATTCTGGAATTGGCAAAGTTTGTTGTAAATCGGTTGGATGTTGATGTTCAACCTTAACTTGATGAAATTTCATACATCTAGCAATGTGTTCAAAACATGTTTTTTATCCTAAGCAAAAAATATTGTTTTCGTCATTTTTTGGTAGCCTAGATGTCGCGAATATGAAATTTTATGTATTTGATAAATGATAATTATCCTCAAATTTGAATAATTCGGAATATACATTATATTTTTATAAATAATAATCATGTCATCATCCAACTATTAACTCTCATATCTTTTCCAATTTATCTTGTTGAAATCCATTTTTCACTTGGATATAATGTTCATCTTTAGCAATGGAATCAATAATTCTCCGCTTCAAGTTTGATTGGAAAATGTTAACAATGGACACATGTGTTGCATGCATCTTCCTGCTAAGTGGGTCAACAAGAAAAAAAATGAGGTCTAAAATGGGCCTCCTAAGGAAAATAACAAAATAAGAGTTAAAATAATAAAATAAGAGTTATGAATTTTCAAAGGGAAACAAAGAAAACTACTCTTTTATCATATTTTCAACATATCTCCTTATAAATTTACTCAAATTTCAAGTGGCACTCGTCAATTCCACATCCAATTAGTACCCATTGTGCAGGTTTTGGGTAGACCCATGGTGAGATAAAGTGGAAATACATTAAAAAAAAAGAGTTTTTAGAAAAGACATGTGTTTTTCATGTATTTCTAGTTTATATCACTATGGGTCTACCAAAATTATGTAGAGTGGGCACTCGTTGGATGCGGAATTTAATTCTACATCCAACGAGTGCCTACACTTGAAATTTGAGCAAACATATAAGGAGATAAGTTGAAATTATGATTAAAAAAATAGTTTTTTTCTTTCCCTCCATAACTATTTACCCTTATGGTTGACATCATCATCTTGAATCCTATTGGTTATTTTAAAGTTGATGTTGGTTGCACATTTTTCATTTTGAGGCCTATTTTTTACCTCAAAATTTCATTAATGTATGTGTTTGGTCTCAAAATCAAACTCACACAGAAATTCCAGCGATCTAGCTTGCTTGGTATTTAAGCTTGGTTTCTCAAACAAATACTTCAAACCATGATGGTTGGTTCTAAGCTCAAATCCCTTTCCCATTAAATAGTGCATCCACATTTTCAAAGCATGTATTACTACATCAAGTTGCAATAGTGAGTAGCATAGTTTTTATCATGTTCATTCAATTTTTTTGAGTCATAAAAAACTACATGATTATCTTGCATAAGAACTCCACTAAGTCCTTCAGCACATGAATCTATGCACACAACAAAATATTTATCTGGATCTGTGATCTTTAGAATCAATACACTAATAAGAAGTTTTTTCAATAGCTAAAAGATTTCCTCACACTCTTGTTTCCATTCAAACTCAATCCCCTTCTTTTGCAAAGAAGTAATTGGGTGTGCAATTTTATATAATCCCTTGATGAGTTGCTTGTAATAGCTAGAAAGACACATTAAAGATATTACATCTATTACGTGCTTTGAAGTAGGCCAATTCATTATGGCTTGAATCTTCTCTGGATCGAAATATATTCCTTCTTCTAATATAATGTGAAACAAATAGTGAATTTGTTTTTTTTTTAAAACACATTTTCATAGTTTTGTGTATGGATTATGCTCTCTTAGCACTTGAAAAACCATTCTCAAATGTTCCTCATGTTCTTCTTCATTATTGGATTAAATAACAATATCATCCAGGAAGATAAGCACACACTTATCCAATTACTTGTTGAAAACATTATTTATAAGACACGTGAATGTAGATGGTGCATTAGTGAGACCAAATGGCACTACCACAAATTCATAGTGACCATACATTTTTCTAAAGGTTGTCTTATGAATGATAACTTTTTTATTCAATAATTCTTACTAATGATAACCAAACCTCAATACTGTTTTTTGAAAATACCCTTACATCTCTCATTTGGTCAAACAAGTCATCAATTCAAGGTAATGGATACCATGAACACCACAAATAACGCAAGGGTGAGAAGTCTAAATTTGGTTGGAAAACCCTTTCCTAGGTTGTGTGATTGGTTTGATTATAATTAACATTGTTTCCCCCAATATTATTAGTATTATTTGCCATATTACCCCATTGGTCTGGTTTGATTGTTTTTTCAATTACTATTGTTTATCTCCTTCCATTTTTTTTTTTGGAGGTTATTAGTTTGGCCTCTTGTGGGACCAAGTTGAGAAGTAATAGGTTGAAACAAGTTGATATCTAATGATAGCAAGGGAATAGAGAAAAATGGATTGCCTTGGTATGAAGAAGATACATTATAAGTGTCTAATCCCCCATAACAAGTTCTTGGTTCACCAAAAGAAGTGTTTGGTCTCCATGGTGGATAGAACCTATGGATAAAGACAAGTGATGGAACCAAGTTGTGGCTTAAGCTAGCATATGATATTTTTTTTATACAATGATACCATCAATTGCATGGGAGGCCCTCGTCATTGAATGTGGTTCATCAAAAGAAGTTCTAGGGACATTAGGTAGGATAATATACAAATAACTTGACTGAGAGTATATGAGGTCAAAGTGTTTCCCCTTAAGGGTTGCATCTCCTTTCATTTGTAGAAGCAGATTTTCTATGTATTTAGCAATCATATAAAGAAGAGACTTCAAAAACTATTCCATTAATATTTTTTCATGTATTTTATTTTACCTAATCTCCTCCTGCATTTCCATTCATGAATATGATCTATGATATAGGTAGAAGTAGACTAACAACACTTAGTAAGGAGTTAATATCCAATGTCATGTTGGATGGGTAATTGAAAGAATGATAAGAATGTGTTAGTTATGGCTCTAAAAGTGTTGTAGGTGTTGGAATTAAGGCTCACATACCATTTGGTTGAGACCCTGTGAAGGTCCATGAAGAGTCTAAACCACACTAACTCATCAATAATTATATAGAGGGACACCAAAATAAAAGTCGTTGTGTAGTTAGTGGGTTCATCTCCAAGTCTACTTTCAATGTTAGGTATTCCATAAAGTAACTTGGTAGGCATAGTCAACCAATTTGCACCATGTTTAATGGGGTCATTTGTAAGGAAACTTAAGTCTAGGAGATTGAGGCTACCCATAAATGGTAAAATTGGAGTTG
This sequence comes from Picea engelmannii, assembly GCA_009831015.1. Lineage (NCBI taxonomy): Eukaryota > Viridiplantae > Streptophyta > Pinopsida > Pinales > Pinaceae > Picea > Picea engelmannii. The sequence continues at coordinate 183,032 of ML787476.1, read as the reverse complement.
GATTTCCTTCAGCTAGAAGAGAAGGAGGTGGGACATTAGCCATGTTATAAATAGTTGTTTTACCACTAGAATATTATAAGATATTATGTTGGAAGTCCCCCAAATAAAGGGGATTGTTCAATGATTCTAAGCAAATTCCTAAAATGATGTGGATATAATGCAACAATTAAAATCTAACTTTCAATATCTTAAAAAATGAGTATTCACACTAGTCACTAGGATTATGTGGTGAAAATGGTCATTAATCCTTCATTTTTTAAATGGGGAAGTAACCATAATGATATCTAAGAATAGATGATTCTAAATTTGTATTAATTAATTTTTCACTTATTAAGATCTTAACCAATGGGTATGTATTTAAAATAGTTCTCAATATTTTAGGAGTATCAATTCCATATACGATCAATATTGTCCTCGAAATGTTGTTTGCAATTGTAAACAATAAGGTATCCAAAATGGTGTTTCTTCTGGTAAACAATCAAGTTTCCACGTTGTCTTTTTTGATGGTGCACAATATGGTTTCTGTCGTTCCAGAGTCTGTACTTAAGGCTTAGAAGACAGTGTCTAGGCATCCGAAAGTGGGTAAAGGATAGAGAAGAGAGAAACGTCAACCTTCGGCAAGGGAAACTAGGGAAGATTTCAGTGTTGGCGTTGTCTAGCTTCCAACTGTTCATGGATGTTTATATGATGTTCAATCGTTGCCCATGAACGTTCGAGTTCAACCCGGGTAGTAGCTATTTTTAGAATAGTATCGAAAAGGTTTAAGGCAATGTGCATTTGATTTGATAATCCGGGTTCGATATTGGGTTGTGTTGGTACAGGGACAGACATGGAGGAATAGTAAAATAAGAAAACTTGGGGGGGAATTAAGTGTTGTCTCAATTCGGTCGTATAAAAGAGAGTTTACGGTTTCAGAAATAAAAACGGGGTGCAAATCAAAGGCTCTTTCCCGTAACTGGGTTATATTTTAATAAAAATGTATGAGGTGGGAGAAAACATTTAGTTGTCTATTGAGTAAGGCTCCTATCAAGGGAGAATCTCACGTATAAACAAAAGAAGAAAACTGTAAGGAAATAACCCGATGAAGCATAAAATATATATAGAATTCTGAAAGTGTTGACTGGTCTTATACCCGCTGATAGCTGGTACAGAGGAAAAACAGTAAACAATATAGAAAACAAAAATTCATTCGCTATAGTAGAGGTTGTACTAAATTATAGTGAAGCATTCATCAGATACGAATATGAAATGAAACGAAATATGAGATACAAGAAAACAAACTCATAACACAGTCGTGACGGAATTGAGAATCTTCAGATTTGCTTTGTATTAACTCTCAAAATGTAAAAACTCTGTTACAATCGACACAAAAAGGTACAGCTCTTTTTCTTTATTTCTATGGTATATTTATACAGTTTTACAATAACATGGAATCTCAATCATTACAAAATTTTCAGTTATGATAGGGAGGAGAGCAATCGCTCCATTTCTTCTTCTCTGTCTTCACTTGGTGCCAGAAGCTTGTCCTCGCGCATGCTCAGTACAGGTGACACATCTTTCAACCAGTCGAGATATCAGCCTTGACGGTTTTGCTTGACAATTGGCTTCAAAAGAGTAACAATCTCGGGCTAATTGCGACAACCTATCTTCCATATGTTTGTATACGATGTTGATAGCGCATAATTGCGCACTTGGTTTAATCATACATTTATCTATTTGGACTATGTCTGCCATAGTCACTTGTGAGATCTCGGCTGAATCTCTTTCCTCTTTTTCATTTAAATCAAGTGAGATTTTTGCCATATTCATTTGAATCAGTGCCTCGGCATTACCTCCGCTATCAATGCCTAGAAGATTACCATCTATAGAACTAAAATCTTCTTCTAAGGATTTCGTTACTCTCTTGGCTTGCAGCTTGCCTTCCGAGATGTTGTGTTCCCATTCTTTCAATAGAATGTTTCCTCTGTTTTGCTCTGAAATGGTGAACCTAGGAGTACTTCCCGAATCCTTGTTGTTGGTGGCTATCACAGCCTCTTGAAAGGTGACCCATGCTGCTCCAGCTTCCCTTTCTCTAGCAGTTAAATTCTCCAAAACTTGATTAACCAGCAAGCAGTTGTCCCAAATCACCTCTACCTTGGCGAGTAAATTTTGTTGGGCCGCAGAGACTCTGCTCCGAATCTCCATCGCCTGGGACTGGAACATCCTGATATTTATCACCCTAGCATGTAGCTATTCGATCAAATATTTTTGTTGGCTCGCTTACATCTGACCATCCTGAACCACCAGTTGTGCTTGTTCGAGCTTAGTCTTGAGCATCTCTATCTCACTTTTATCGGCCAACCTTGCTTGCTATATTCCTACACTTGCCTGGTCTTTGGCAGTCTCCGCTGTTGTGGCTAGTCTGGCTTCTATGGTCTTGATGAGGCGATTTTTTCGTTTCATCTGGTTTTTCAAAACCCCGACTGAAAATTGGTTCGCTATGGCATATGCCCCTAATGTCCCAGCTATTTCCGTGGCGAATTGTTCATTCTTCTTGTCTTTCCCATCATTCATAACTTTGTATTTCTTGACTGTCGACTCCCCTTCCTGATAGAATTCTCTCTTTACCACTGCCTTTCTCTTCTTATCTAAGAAGAATTCATTTGGAGGGAGCTCTTCCACCCTTATAGGCCTCAACTCTAAATTGAAGATCCACCCTGTGTCAATATTTCCCTGAGTTGACTGCAAGGAAGTAACTGATGTGATAGGTTCTCTGATTTGCTTTGTTGATTGTCCCGGAGTAGTAACTGGACTCTGCTTCTTTGGCGGGTCGAGAGTCCTTATCTCTACTTTCGGACTCTTAGTTTTCTCTTCCCCGTCCTAGTGTTTTTCTTGGCCGGGAGTCGCATCCTTGGAGCCTTCAACATCTTTTTGTTTCACCTCCGTTGTACTCGGACTCTCACCCTGTAATATTGTGGGAAGACAACTGTGTCTATGTTCTTGGAATTTCATAACATCGGCCCTCTCTTTAGGTGCCAATGTTTGGATTCGAACTAAAATCTTGGCATAAGATCTTGCACCTCAGAAAATGTCATCCGAGGGCGAATTTTCGTGCTCAAATCTCTTGAGTCCGCAACTGGCCAAATGATTACTCATGACCCTTTGCGGATCGTGCTTCTTGAATTCAATAAGAACCAATTTTAGGTCTTCCAGGGTTGATGCCTCAACTTTAGCATGCCTGAAATCTAATAAAGAATATGAATTTAAATGAACAGGAAAAGGTGGCCATACCTTCTTCGAGTATCCCTTAAGCTCCTTGCTTGTGCCACCGATTATTATTTGTCTAGCAACCTCATGACAAGCCAGCGTGTCAGGAATGAATAATGGCAATGCATGTGGGGGAACAGAAGCCCCGAAAACTCTGAGATATGAGAATTCAGCTTCTACATACCATTCATCTATGCTGCTCAAATTCGTCACTATACTATCCGAGATCCTGGGTGGCAGGTGGCCGAAAATAGTGACATGCAGCGGTACCATCACCCAGTTGAAGATTTCATATACGAAATCTGTCGCTTTGTTTTCCCACAATTTCGCATGATAGACGTGGATGGGCTCATCCTCTGCTAGAGTCCAACTCCAGCTCATCAAGGGAAATGGTGTTAGAAATCACACGGCATCCATAATGTATGTAGACATAAAAAACGAAGAAATTTTTCCGCTCTCTTTCTGCGCCCGATACTCTGTAACCTGACTGGTCAAGCTATCGGACAGCATTTTCGCCCAGTCGAAGGAACAGCCTTCGGCGACTTGATATATTAGAGGCACCCATTGAAGAAATAAATGTGAGGTGTCCTCTCTCCCGTATAATCTACATGTCATCATAGCTACATACTTGAACTGTGGTTCCAAGGAGGCTATTGAATATATACCATGACTGTCTGCCCTGAACTTTGCAGGGTGCGAAACCCAATCTCTTATTAAGCTAGAAATATTTTTTTCATACTGTACACATTCCTTCTGTTTGAACTCTTCCAAGAATTCGGCATCATATGTAAGGTCGGACACTGTGGGCAACTTGTACATAGCTTGTAGATGTTCAGGTCTGAAAGTCTTGATGGTGACCTCCTGCTCACTCATGATGGTCCTGGTTGGCATGTCCACATGGTCCAATGCCCATTGGATCATATCGTAATAGGGGAGTAGTCGTGGCCTAGCCGCTACTTTATGCATTCCCGATTGAATGACGATCTTATACTTGGTGGTTATGCCATATTTTTCATTGTTGCTGGAATCATCGGAATAATCCACTAATTCGGCATGCAGAACATCAGAAACGAACGACCAGTTTAGGACAGAGTCGACACTTCGAGGTGAAGTATCAGTGACGTTGTCCGAGCCTTGTCCTGAAACCTCAACGCTGGCTTTGGATGCTTTTCACGAGGCCATGACGGGAGATCCTGCTTTTGCTCTTCTGCGATAAAAATACGTATACATACAGAAGTTAGCTCGCTAAGAGAGTGTGTTCTACGTAATATAGAAATGAATTTGTTATAATGAATAACAGCTCTATATATATTCAAAAACTTGGTACTTTTTAGAACAGATCTGTCAATTCATGTTTAGAAATAAATTTAGCAATAAAAACCCAATCTTTATTCGTCGATTCGCCTTATTTCTAATTAATGCCATAAATTTTGGCGGTTCAAAATGTCATTTGGCATAAGGAAGAATTTAGACTGCTTCGTAAACTGTGCAAGCATCAAAACACGGAAGATACTGATTTGGCTTAATTAATCTGGTTTTACCGAAGTTAATTAATCTTTCGGTACTCGTTGTATCGGGAATCTTTGCTTTAACCCTTTGAACCTCTAAAACCCGAGGCTACGATGATTGATTTTGGTTAATAGAAACGCAATTGTGATTAGGCACTTAATTAATTACGTAATTATTTATATTCGCCATATCGCGACTCGGAGCTTTGAAGGTAAGTTTCCGGGAATTCTGCATACCAAGCTGCGAAACCGCGAGATCGCGATAATACGTTTTAATTAGAAGGGAAGATAAACCCGGATTAAGTGTTTAATTAATTATGTTCATATCCTTATCATGACTTCACAAGTCGGGTTTTAGATAGTATAACTTTTTAAAGAGAAAACGTCGAGTGGCGAATTGCCGACGGAACTTAACCATGGCTTAGTTGTTTTCTTTTAACTTTGACATGAGTTACTAACATACGGACTTCGTGTTTTCGGCTATCGGGGATACGACAATGAGAGTTTTGGATTTTGTGATCGCCGAGGCGCGAAAACCCGATGATGTTTAATCGTGATTTAGGAAAACTTTACTCCCGCTACTGACCTGGGTAAAATTTTAAAGCGATTTCGTTGTTTCATTGCTTGGGACTTGTGACCTACGTGATCTATAGCATCCAACATGTGAAATCCTGAGGTAGAACAAAAGGGGGAAAATTTTTTTCCGAAAAGTAGAACTCGCCTCGAGAGTACAATAATCATCGTTGCTTGCCTGTTAAGACTTCAGATGTTTTGAAACCACAAACGGAAAATACGAAAACCATCTTTCTCTTTCGAGCATTAAGACATGAATTTCGAGACGGGCTAGAAAAACAAAGGCGGCTCCAACATAGGCTCCAACTAGGGATCCTGATTTCTTATAAGACGGGAAGAACAGTGGACCACGTGCCAATATTGGGTAAATGGAGTCAATAGCTTCAATCAGGCGAAAAGGTTCCTGAGAACAGGGTATCGAAGGGGGAAAGAGACTTTGTTTTTTACCTTGAAAATATTTTCAAACTCATATACTTTTTTAAAATTAGTCGTAGTCCCTTTCACGACTTTCCCTTTCCCATTACTAAATTCAGATCTACCTTAAGACAATCAAAACAGTTCTAGGAGACCCAATAGATCTTGTGGCTATCAGCTTGCATCAAAAGAAGAAGATTATATGTTTTTAATTGGGAAGTCTCGTCTGAACTTGGGATGTAGATCAAGTTTTTAAAAAAAATTGGTTACCAGAGTAGAGTGATATTCATGTATAATAGCCTTACAGATATCTCAGATATTGCTTCACTGCCAGCGATCATGTTCAGTACCTCGGTGAAGTTATCTGGCCCCTTTTTACTGAATTTTCTTTTACCACTTCGGAATTTATTTATTCATTTCAATGCTGAGACAAGGGCAATCATTTCTGAATTTCCTTTCATCGTCTCTTGGACTAGATGGGGGCAATCATTTCTGAATTTCCTTTCACCACCTGTCTTATAATTTTCTTTTTAGAACGCGAAGATGGGGGCAATCGGTTTGTATCAGGGCTGATATTTGTGTAATATTTTGCATTATAGGTATGTCAACTTACTTTGATTACTCGGTACCAACCTTCCCTTGACCTTCACAACACCTTCGTTCTCAGGGAAAAAGGGAAAATAACTTTCTTAGGGCATTCTATTTGAGCAAGCCTCAATCCTCCGATATTGTTGAAAAACCTAGGAAAGTTAGGATCACTTTAAGCGTCCCTTCGTTCAGCAGGGGATCGAGGAGTTGTGAAGACCCACCTTCTTTCCACAATCTGCTTTGAAGCTCAAGATGTTGAAACAAAAACTCTTATCCCTTCCTATGAGAAATGGAAAGATGTTGACCTTTTAAAAGGTAAACCCTAAGATAGAAAAGGGTGACAGGTAGTGACTTACGGACTGAAAATACAGAGGTCAAAAATTCAAAACTGACTCTTGTAGATATTTTTTGGGGGTACTTTACTTCGGCTGACTTCTTTTAATTTGAGTGAATCGTTTAATTTATCTTATTTTTTCGTAGATGATCAAACAAAGAAACAACTCTGTTATTTATCATTTCAAACGATGTTGTTGTTTGAATGAGGTTACCTTGGTTTTCTCTAATAGTCCTTTAGAACATGTCCTTTAGGAAATCTCATATTTACCTTTTCGTTTCAATTTCTTTGCACATTATAAAAATCTTAGGTATCACCTGTTTAAGCCGATGTATTTCTGACACCAAATTTTGGTTTACTTCTCCTACTCATTTTGTGTGCAGCTTGAATCCTGTAAGAGGCAAATACGAAGGTTATCGGGGCTATCCGAAAGGTGTCGAAAGTTCATGAAAGAAAAAGGAAATCAAAAAGCAATGCGTAAATGAAAAATATATATATGTATACAAAATATATATATAAGTATACAAAAATTGTATTTAATATATATATAATTTTTTTTAAGGCGACTGTTATGTCATATAATGCTTCAGATAACGCCCGTTGATAGGGGCATTGAGGATTTCATCGTCTATATTTTCCAGTAGGAAAGAATTTTTTCCCTCCAGAGCTAAGACTCTGAATGGCACATACCAGAGGTGGTCAAATTTACCATGTTTTGCAGCTTCTTCCTTTCTTGCATCCCACCTTAATACTAAATCACCTGGGAGGAAATATTTGTCCTTTGCTCTGCGGTCGAATAATGCCTTCATGTCATCTTGGTATTTCTGCAACTTTTCATCTACTTCGACCCTATGTTGTTGAACCTCAATCAGCTGATTTATCCTCCTAGTGACATGATTGGGTTCTTCATTTTGATCTTTCCATAACTTCATCATTGGGAGCGTTAGGTTTATAAGTAGCACAGCATCTGTCCCATATACCATCTGAAAAGGCGAAATGTCGATAGACCTTTTTGTGCTTATGCGATTCGCCCACAATGCATATTTTAAGTGCACATGCCAAGACCTTTTGTTTTCATCCAATACTTTCTTGATTATATTTACCAGGCTCTTGTTAGATGACTCGGCCAATCCGTTTCCCTGGGGGTAATACGTTGTGGAATGGCCAAGAACGATGTTATACTTTTGGCAGAAGATGATCATAGCCATAGATTTAAAGGCTTGGGCATTGTCTGTAACTATCTTTCGGGGGCAACCAAATCTAGAAAAAATATTGTCTTCTAAGAAATCGATTACCACCGAGTATGTTTCCCTTTTGGTTGGAATGGCTTCCACCCATTTAGTAAAATAATCTGTTGTGGTTAAGATCCACTTGTGTTGAGCACTGGAATGGGGATTAATCTCTCCTATGAAGTCTAGACCCCATTGTTGAAATGGGGCTTCAGCTTTGACTGGAACTAAAGGCAGTGTTGGGAGCTTCTGTTTACCTGCAAATAGTTGACAAGGGTTGCAGGCTCGGACTTTGGCATTAACGTCCAAGAAAAGTTTTGGCCAGTAGTACCCAGCCCTCAGAATTTTGTAAGTTGTATCTCTCCAAGCGTGATGCCCCCCACAGACTCCCTCATGAAATTCGTCTATAACCTGCTGGGTTTCCGATTCGACTAAACAGACTAATAAGAAACCGAGTGGATCTTTCCAATATAGATGGCTTTTGGCAATACAATATTTAACCGCATGAATTTTTAGAGTCCTGGATTTTGATGGTGATAGATCATTTGGGCATTTTAGAGTTAGAAGGTATGATACTATGTCTCTGTACCAGCCTGATGATATGAACTTCTCTTCGATCTTGTTTGGGCTTGTTTTCTCATTCAGCTCGTTTAGGTTCATGTCTTCATCGCCTTCCTGCAGGCAATTGATACTTAGGGCTCTGAAATTCGACTCAGATAAGAGTTTGGCCAGGCCTTTTCCTTTTATCAATTTGGTCGGTTTGACTTCCAGATCAAATTCTTGGATTTTGGCGAGCCATCGCCCTCTTTTTCCATCGTTGTCTGGTTGTACCAAAATATATTTCACAGAACTAGTAGGTACGTATGCAATTATATTGGAGTGTAGCACATACGTTATGAATGCCTTTAATGCTTTTACCATGGCGTACGCCTATTTTTCTATTATATCATACTTCAATTCTGCGTCTCTAAGGCTCTTGCTGAAAAAAGCGATCGGTTGTTCGAAACCTTCTTCATTCTTTTGTAGGAGCATCGCGGCAATAGTGTGCTCGGAGGCAAATGAGAAAATAAGAAAATCTTTTAGATAGTCGGGGCTTGTTAATACAGGTGCCTCACTTATGACTTTCTTAATATGTGCGAACGATGCTTTGGCCTCGGTTGTCCATTTTACTTCGTTTTCCTTTTTCAACATACCTGTGATCCATTTTACAATCTCAGTGAAATTCGGGATAAATCTTCGTAAAAAAATTATTCTTCCTAAGAAAGATTGAATCTCTTTTACATTTCTGGGAATATTTATAGTATCTATCGCTTCAATCCTCTTAGGATCAATCCTGATTCCATCCCTAGATACAATATGACCCAAAATCTTACCTTCCCGCATGGTGAAATGTGATTTCTTTGGATTTAAAGATAGACCAAACCTGCAGCATTTTTCGAAAGTCTGCTTAAGATGTATCAAGTGTTCTTCGTCGGTTTTAGAGAAAACCGTCAAATCGTCGAGATAAATGAAATCGATGTCCATAGCACACTGGAACGTGGCCCCTGCATTCATCAAACCAAAAGGAGTTTTATCATACATGAACGTACCCCATGGTGTGGTGAAATCGGTTTTTTCTCTATCTTGTTCATTCATGGAGATTTGATTATAACCAGAGAACCCGTCAATCATAGACATTCGGTTGGCTCCAACTACCTTTTCTAACACATGGTCCATTTTGGGCAGCGGATAGTTGTCCTTGAGAGACGACTTATTTAAATTCCTGAAATCCACACACAGTCTGATTTCCCCACTCTTTTTCCTGACCGGGACCAGGTTTGCTACCCAGTCTGAATATCTCAGAGGTACTATTATTTTCACGTCTAAGAGTTTCTTAACTTCTTTTTCAATCACAGGTAACAAAATGGGGTTGATCTGTCTAAGATTTTACCTAAATGGTTTGACCCCGAGCTTTAGAGGTATCTTGTGATCAATTATGGAAGTGTTGTATGTTATTAACTCATCATAAGACCAGGCGAAAACATCCTTATACCGCCTGATTAGGTCTTTATACTTAATTTTTATTTCGGGAGGGAGGAATTTGGATATTTTTACCATCCTGGATTCTTCTTTGGTTCCTATATCACAATCTTCCACTTCTTCTGGTTGGGGTTGTAAGGCGGATTTCACAGGTATGTCGTTTTGATCAAAAAGTCTTTCCAGAGGAATCAATCCTTTCGTAATCTGGTTGTTTTTAAGGACCAGCATGCGATGATCTGAGATTTTGTCTCGGAAAGATTTAGGATCCTCCCCTTCTTGCATGATCCATATCGGGTCATGTTGATTTTCTTTGTCTACATGAGTTTCGGAAAATTCGCCTACTGCTTCAAGAAACTTCTTAATTTGTTCGTCATCCTCAAAAACCTACCAGTGTTGGATATTATCTGGTATAGATGGTCTGTGTCTGATTTCTATGTGATACTTCAATTTGAAAGTCATGGGAGGAGAGAAGGTTGAAGATGCTTTAGCTAATGCATCATCATGTAAGTTCTCTGCACGTGGGATGAAGTGGACATTTACGGACGAGAAAAAGTTTTCCATCAGATCCCATGCACAATTCCTGTATGATCTTAATCTAGGATGCTTGGTTTGGTACTGTCAATTTATCTGTTTGATTATTAACTCTGCATATCCATATACCTCTAAGTTATTTATTTTTAGCTTCTTGGCAGCCTCTAATCCTAAGACCAACGCTTCGTATTCACATACGTTGTTAGTATAATCTATATCCCATTGCAGTCTATAGGAAAAAGGAACAACGAACTTTCCTTCGGGAGCCACTAAACGCACTCCTGCACCGGCCCCTTCACAAGATGAGGCACCGTCAAAAAACATTTTACAGACAGCGATGCTACATAGATCTTCTGTCATGTAACCTGACTCTTCCTGCTCTATATCATTTTCCTCCAGACAACCATCTAAACCATCATCAAAAGATAAGATACAATTTCCTAAATCTTGATCCGCAATGTAAATAGGGAAATTGTTCAGGTTTTGAGGGTCTCTTACTGTATATGCTAACCTCGTTTCTCTGTACAACCGAGTAAATTGCCCACCAAACACAGGAATTGTAGTGAACATCATATCCAATTGAAGAGAACCCCCTAGATTGGCTCCCCATGACCTAGACAACAATAAGCCATACTTAGGGGGAATATCAGCAATAACCACATCCATCAAGATACTCTTAACTGGGACCTGTGTCAGGGTAACTACTAAGTCCTTTATCATTCCCATACACTTAACCCTTCTGGAGTCAAAAGAGTAAAGATATCCATAAGGTCTGGTGATCTGGAGACCCAATTTGTCCATAATAATCTTAGGCATAACGTTATGGGAGGCTCTAGAGTCTAACATGCAATTATGAAGAAATTGATCATATACATTTAAAGTGATATAAAAGGGAGAAATAGTGTCTTTGGCCCCTTCAAAATGTGAACCAAAAGTGATGTTAGGTTTGTCATCCTCCAGGTTTAAAACTTCAAACTGGCTTTCTAGCTCTGAGACACCCATCACTTTGGTAATCTGCTTCTGATAAACGGGGTTTTTTGCTAATTCTACCAGAGGGATTGGTATCTTAATTTTACTTATCTCGTTTTCAAAAATGAAGACTCCGCTCACCTTGTCTATTTCTTTAGTTGAGACTTCTGAATCCTTCCTTTTCGAATTATTCATCTGAACCGCTTTATTACTCATGGTCTTGGTTGAAGGCGTAATTTTATTTAATGTTTCGGTTTCTTGTGCTTGGGTTTCAACTTTTCCCCCTTCGAACTCTTGTGTGCTTACCACTTTCGTTTTGTTGTTGGGTAATAGTGCAAGATACCAGATATATAAAATATGCAGAACAGAAACGAAATGCTAGAAATAACAGAATAACAGTAAAATATCCAGCATAATCTTCACAATACACAGAAATGATTCACGAAATAGCAACAGAAATAGCACTTTGAAT
>ML787476.1:155622-165697 GCA_009831015.1 Picea engelmannii | reverse complement strand
TCCGGAGTAGGCTCGTAAGTTTGACCTCTTTGGAGGATTTTCTTGGGTTGAGTAGTTGAGATGGGCTTACTCTTAGATCTCCAGTTGTACTTAGGTTGAATCTCAGCCATTATCATTTCAGTTTCTTGTTGAGAGCCACAAAGGTCAGTATGATCACTTTCTTCGCTCTTAACCGACGGTTGTTGAGTGTTTAGAGATCTTTCATAATCTTCTCTAGTCAGATACAGTTGGGTGCAGTCATCACCAAAGTTTGTGACATCATTATCCGAATCTCCGAAATCTTGAAGATCATTCGCTCCTATAAAATTTTCAGTCTTTAGGGGAGCTTGTATTTTTTTATCTTCGTTTTTTATCTGTCTTTGCTGGTTCGGGGGGTTGGGGTTCCTCTTGAAATCCTTTTTGGGGAAAGAATCAGCTTTGGCCTATTCTAGCTCCATTCTGGATATTTTATTAGACAGTTCTTTAATTACCCTGGCCATATGGTCTACCCTGTCATCTGTGGATCTATTACACCCTGACGAACCTGCTTGTTCTCTAAAGTGCTTAGTTTCTCAGTTTCCCATTTCTACTTTAGATTTAAGCTTACCAGAAGCCATCATATTCAACTCAATTTCTACAGCATCATCCTGCATTCGGTTTAGGGTGGATCCCCTTCTTTCTCACAAAAGGAGTGCAAAATCTGGTTCGAAGGCCCTTGCGAAAGTTACTTTGGCCGCGGGTTGGGACGGTTTAACCTCGGCTGGGATTTTGTTATACAGTTTGTTGAATCTTTGAATAAACTCCATGACTGTTTCTAAATTCTTTTTTCTTAAAGACCCAAATTCAGTTAAATAATATAGGTGGTATTTTCTCTCACCCCATTGTCTGAGGAAAGCATCTTCCAAGGCATCATAAGACAAGATAGATGTTGCAGGTACGCTCCGAAACCAAGTTCGGACCTGGCCTTCGAAGGTTTGGACAAGAAGCCTCGAATATATGTCCTCATGTTCAATACCTAGGATGTCTATGAATTGATCAAAGAAATTAATATGTTCGGTTGCGGTCAGATCACCTTCCCCAGTGAATTTTGGCAAATCTTTTATATAATTTTCAGGAAGGTCGTGCAGAGGAACGGGCAATACCAAGGGAGCGTATCTTGCTGCAACTTTCGCAAACACTCTGGGAGGGGGGGCAGGCCCTTGGCCTCCAGCTCCTCCTACAGGAGCTTCTCCCCCTCCTCCTCCAATAACCCCTCCACCTCCTCCTCCAGCGGTTTCCATCGTTATTAGTGGAAAGTCGTAAAGGGGGTTTCGGAAAATTAAAAGTGGATCTTTATTTTCTTCGTGAAGAGGAAAATTCGACGATGAATGATAAGGAACGCGAGGACTTGGTTCCTCAAATTTGCAAGAGACGAAATCAGGAGAACCGACGAGTGTGGAAACCGAATGTGTAACACACTCTTCAGAATTATGCGAGGTTGGGAAATTTAATTGAAGGAAAGACGGTATATCAACTGCCGATGAACTTTCAAGAGGGCCTTTCCTTTGTGTACTAAGGGGATTGTCGGATGAATCTCACTCCTAACTTCGGAGTAGTTTGGCATTAGATCTTTAGTATCAAAAAGAGGACTGCATGAAGTTGAAGGTTCAGAAGAACTCTTAGTCTTCAGTTGTGGGTGTTTAAGCTTGTAAACTGCAACGGTTGGCTTAAGAGAGCCTCTCGCCTTTAGAATCTTCTCAGGATCGCTAAAGGGTGTAATCTGCTTACCATCCGGGTTTTTTCTGGTATTCCTTCGACCGGATGCCAGTTTATTATTTGTGGAGTCGCCAAGTAAAAGATTGGAAAGCCTTAAAAAAAGGTGTGTACTCTTTGTTCACTATCAAAGGGTAACACTTTCAACGAAAGAAAAATGTCGTTTTCCCAGGGAAAAAGATTTCGTAACTTCGGTCCCCAGCAACGACGCCAATAAGATGTTGTTCCAGAGTTTGTACTTAAGGCTTAGAAGTACAGTGTCTAGGCATCCGAAAGTGGGTAAAGGATAAAGAAGAGAGAAATGTCAACCTTCGGCAAGGGAAACTAGGGAAGATTTCAGTGTTGGCGTTGTCTAGCTTCCAACTATTCCTGGATGTTTATATCATGTTCAATCGCTACCCATGAACATTCGAGTTCAACCAGGGTAGTAGTTGTTTTTAGAATAGTATCGAAAAGGTTTAAGGCAATGTGCATTTGATTTGATAATCCGGGTTCGATATTGGGTTGTGTTGGTACAGGGACAGTCATGGAGGAACAGTAAAATAAGAAAACTTGGGGGGAAATTAAGTGTTGTCTCAATTCGGTCGTATAAAAGAGAGTTTACGGTTTCAGAAATAAAAACGGGGTGCAAATCAAAGTCTCTTTCCCGTAACTAGGTTATATTTTAATAAAAATGTATGAGGTGGGAGAAAACATTTAGTTTTCTATTGAGTAAGGCTCCTATCAAGGGAGAATCTCACGTATAAACAGAAGAAGAAAACTGTAAGGAAATAACCCGATGAAGCATAAAATATATATAGAATTCTGAAAGTGTTGACTGGTCTTATACCCGCTGATAGTTGGTACAGAGGAAAAACAGTAAACAATATAGAAAACAAAAATTCATTCGCTATAGTAGAGGTTGTACTAAATTATAGCGAAGCATTCATCAGATACGAATATAAAATGAAACGAAATATGAGATACAAGAAAACAAACTCATAACACAGTCGTGACGGAATTGAGAATCTTCAGATTTGCTTTGTATTAACTCTCAAAATGTAAAAACTCTGTTACAATCGACACAAAAAGGTCTAGCCCTTTTTCTTTCTTTCTATGGTATATTTATACAGTTTTACAATAAGATGGAATCTCAATCGTTGCAAAATTTTCAGTTATGATAGGGAGGAGAGCAATCTCTCCATTTCTTCTTCTTTGTCTTCACTTGGTGCCAAAATCTTGTCCTCACACGTGCTCGGTAATGGTGACACATCTTTTAACCAGCCGAGATATCAGCCTTGACGGTTCTGCTTGACAATTGGCTTCAAAAGAGTAACAATCTCAGGATAATTGCAGTATCATGTCTTCCATCTGTCTGTCTACGATGTTGATAGCGCATAATTGTGCACTTGGTTTAATCATACATTTATCTATTTGGACTATGTCTTCCATAGTCACTTGTGAGATCTCGGCTGAATCTCTTTCCTCTTTTTCATTTAAATCTAGTGAGATTTTTTCCATATTCATTTGAATCAATGCCTCGGCATTACCTCCACTATCAATTCCTAGCAGATTACCATCTATAGAACTAAAATCCTCTTCTAAGGATTTCGTTACTTTCTTGGCTTGCAGCTTGCCTTCCGAGATGTTGTGTTCCCATTTTTTCAATAGAATGTTTCCTCTGGTCTACTCCAAAATGGTGAACCTGGGAGTACTTCCCGAATCCCTATTGTTGGTGGCTATCACAGCCTCTTGAAAGGTGACCCGTGTTGCTCCAGCTTCCCTTTCTCTAGCAGTTAAATTCTCCAAAACTTGATTAACCAGGAAGCAGTTGTCACGAATCACCTCTACCTTCGCGAGTAAATTTCGTTGGGTTGCAGAGACTCTGCTCTGAATCTCCATCACCTGGGACTGGAACATCCCGATATTTATCACTTTACTTGCGGCGATTTCCACCCTAGCCTGTAGCTGTTCGATCAAATATTTTTGTTGGCTCGCTTGCATCTGACCATACCGAACCACTAGCTGTGCTTGTTCGAGCTTAGTCTTGAGCAGCTCTATCTCACTTTTATCGTCCAACCTTGCTTGTTTTATTCCTACACTTGCCTGGTCTTTGGCAGTCTCCGTTGTTGTGGCTAGTCTGGCTTCTAGGGTCTTGATGAGGCGATTTTTTTTGTTTCAGCTGGTTTTTCAAAACCCCGACTGAAAATTGGTTCACTGTGGCATATGCCCCTAATGTCCCAGCTATTTTCGTGGTGAACTGTTCATTCTTCTTGTCTTTCCCATCAGTCATAACTTTGTATTTCTTGATTGTCGAATCCCCTTCCTGATAGAATTCTCTCTTTACCACTACCTTTCTATTCTTATCAAAGAAGAACTCATTTGGAGGGAGCTCTTCCACCCTTATAGGCCTCAACTCTTCATTGAAGATCCACCCTGCATTAATATTTCCCTGAGTTGACTGCAAGGGAGTAACTGATGTGATAGGTTCTCCGATTTTCTTTGTTGATTGTCCTAGAGTAATAACTGGACTCTGCTTCTTCGACAGGTCAGGAGCCTTTATCTCTGCTTTCGGACTCTTAGTTTTCTCTTCCCCGTCCTAGTGTTTTTCTTGGCCGGGAGTCGCATCCTTGGAGCCTTCGGCATCTTTTTGTTTCACCTCCACTGTACTCGGACTCTCACCCCGTAATACTGCGGGAAGACAACTCCATCTATGTTCTTGGAATTTCAGAACATCGGCCCTCTCTTCAGGTGTCAATGTTTGGATCCGAGCTAAAATCTCAACATAAGATCTTGCGCCTCGGAAAATGTAATCCGAGGGAGAATTTTCGTGCTCAAATCTCTTGAGTCCGCAACTGGCCAAATGATTACTCACGACCCTTTGCGGATCGTGCTTCTTGAATTCAATAAGGACCAATTTTAGGTCTTCCAGGGTTGCTGCCTCAGCTTTAGCATGCCCAAAATCTAATAAAGAATATGAATTTAAATGAACAGGAAAAGGTGGCCATACCTTCTTCGAGTATCCATTAAGCTCTTTGCTTATGCCACCGATTATTGTTTTTCTAGCAACCTCACGACAAGCCATCTTGTCGGGAATGAATAATGGCAATGTATGCAAGGGAACAGAAGCCCCGAAAACTCTGAGATATGAGAATTTGGCTTCTACATACCAGTCAGCTATGCTGCTCAAATTCGTCACTATATTGTCCGAGATCCTGGGTGGAGGGTGGCCGAAAATAGTGACATGCAGCAGTACCATCACCCAGTTGAAGATTTCATATACGAAATCTATCGCTTTGTTTTCCCAAAATTTCGCATGATAGACGCGGATGGGCTCGTCCTCTACTGGAGTCCAACTCTATCTCATCAAGGGAAATGGTTTTAGAAAGCACAGGGCATCCATAATGTATGCAGACATAAAAAACGAAGAAATTTTTCCTCTCTCTTTCTGCGCCCGATACTCTGTAACCCGACTGGTCAAGTTATCGGACAACATTTTTGCCCAGTCGAAGGAACATCCTTCGACGAATCGATATATTAGAGGCACCCATTGAAGAAATAAATGTGAGGTGTCCTCTCTCCTATATAATCTACATGTCGTCATAGCTACATACTTGAACTGTGGTTCCAAGGAAGCTATTGAATATATACCATGACTGTCTGCCTTGAACTTCGCAGGGTGTGAAACCCAATCTCTTATTAAGCTAGACATATTTTTTTCATACTGTACGCATTCCTTCTGTTTGAACTCTTCCAAGAATTCGGCATCATATGTAAGGTCGGACACTGTGGGCAACTTGTACATAGCTTGCAGATGTTCGGGTCTGAAAGTCCCGATGGTGACCTTCTGCTCATTCATGATGGTCCTGGTTGGCATGTCCACATGGTCCAATGCCCATTAGACCATGTCGTAATAGGGGAGTAGTCGTGGCCTGGCCGCTACTTTATGCATTCCCAATTGAATGACGATCTTATACTTGGTGGTTATGTCATCTTTTTCATTGTCGTTGGTATCATCGAAATAATCCACTAATTTGGCCTGCAGAACATTAGAAACGAATGACCAGTTCGGGACAGAGTCGACACTTCGAGGTGAAGTGTCAGCGACGTTGTCCGAGCCTTGTCCCGAAACCTCAATGTTGGCTTTGGATGATTTTCGCGAGGCCATGATGGGAGATCTTGCTTTTTCTCTTCTGCGATAAAAATACGTATACATACAGAAGTTAGCTCGCTGAGAGAGTGTGTTCTGCGTAATATAGAAATGAATTTGTTATAACGAATAACAACTCTATATATATTTGAAAACTCGGTACTTTTTAGAACAGATCTGTCAAATCATGTTTAGAAATAAATTTAGCAATAAAAACCCAATCTTTATTCGTCGATTCGCCTTATTTCTAATTAATGCCATAAATTTTGGCGGTTCGAAATGTCATTTGGCGTAAGGAAGAATTTAGACGGCTTCGTAAACTATGCAAGCATCAAAACACGGAAGATACTGATTTGTCTTAATTAATCCGGTTTTACCAATGCTAATTAATCTTTCGGTACTCGTTGTATCGGGAATCTTTGCTTTAACCCTTTGAACCTGTAACACCCGAGACTACGATGATTGATTTTGGTTTATAAAAATGCAATTGTGATTAGGCACTTAATTAATTACGTAATTATTTATATTCGCCATATCGCGACTCGGAGCTTCAAAGGTAAGTTTCCGGGAATTCTGCATACTGAGCTGCGAAACCGCGAGATCGCGATAATATGTTTTAATTAAAAGGGAAGATAAACCCAGATTAAGTGTTTAATTAATTATGTTCATATCCTTATCGTGACTTCGCGAGTCGGGGTTTAGACAGTATAACTTTTTAAAGAGAAAATGTTGAGTGGCGAATTGTCGACGGAACTTAACCATGGCTTAGTTTTTTTCTTTTAACTTTGACACGGGTTACTAACATACGGACTTTGTGTTTTCGGCTATCGGGGATACGACAATGAGAGTTTTGGATTTAGTGAACGCCGAGGCATGAAAACCCGATGATGTTTAATTGTGATTTAGGAAAACTTTACTCCCCCTACTGACCTGGGTAAAATTTTAAAGCGATTTCAATGTTTCGTTGCTTAGGACTTGTGAACTATGTGATCTATAGCAGCCAACATGCGAAATCCCGAGGTAGAACAAAAGGGGGAAAAAAAATTGTCGAAAAGTAGAACTCGCCTCGAGAGTACAATAATCATCGATGCTTGCGTGATAAGACTTCAGAGATTTTGAAACCACAGATGGAAAATACAAAAACCATCTTTCGATTTCGAGCATTAAGACATGAATTTCGAGACGGGCTAGAAAAACAAAGGCAGCTCCAACAGTTTCCATAGTGGCCTTTCTAATAGTGATAAAAAATGTTCCCAAAATGTTGTTTCCAATTGTAAACAAAACACACTCCTAAGACACACTGCCAAACTCAAGAAAACAAAGTGAAAGGAGGGGTATTTCAAATGTGTTTCCACCAAATATGGTGAAATCCAATGGAAGTGGCAACAAGTGAAGTTACAAAGGTAGTTTCAATATCCTTAAGTATGTAGTCACCCAAGGTGATAAAATCCAAGGGTTCGCATTAAGCGCTACTATTGGTTGTCAAATGATATATCTCCTTATGCATATTGAAGAGAAGAATGGTCACTAGGTGGAAGCCTAGCCTAGAATAATGGTCACTAGTTTCGATATTCACACTCTATCGTCAAGGGGGACATAATTATCTGAACTCTAGTGAAAAACTTGAATTTGAATGTCCTTATAGGTCTTCTTGACCGAAAGGACCCTGAAAATTTGGGTGGAAAGTAAATTGATCAGCATTTTGTGAGTATTGTACTTGAGTATATTTTGTGAGAGTGATAGGGAAATGTAGAAATACCACACCCAACATTGTTTCCCCTTTAATTGTACATCCCTTTTTCAAGAAACATGTGGGGTGTCTCCTCGATTATACATGGTATTACAAAGGTATTTATCCCAATTAATCAATTCTAATTTTCAATTTCATGGCCTTGGGGAGTTTAAAAACACCCCACAATCCTACACCCAAGGCCCTACTTTGATGTCGGTGTATAAAAATTTAAAATGATTGGTTTATTTTAGTTATGCTTATTAATTTTAGGATTGTTTTTTGACAAAATTGCTTAGTTTTGTGTTGTATGTGTTCTCTCACAAAATTGATGCCAAGAAGAGATGATGAACTTAGTGAATATCAACAATATGTTTCTTAAGATGGTATCCTTTGTGTTCACAAAGTGATGTGTGACAGCAAGAGAGGAAATTTTTGGAAGGAAATGATTGGTAAGAAAAAATTATTGAAAATAAAAAATGATTTTCTTCTCTTTTCTCTTTTAACTCCTTCAACCATAAGAAAAATCAAACCAAAAGAACAATCAATAGTGGAAAACATGGGGGTAGAAATAGGGGAAAGGCTAGAAATGTTCATGCAAACCTCCACATGCAAAAGGGCCCTAAAATAAGCAATCGTGCAAACAACTAACAAAAAAATGCATCCCATGCGTGGAAAATAGGGTCAACACTCCACTTAAGCCTAAAACTTGTAGTGACATTCGTGTGCATGCCTCAAAAGAGGGCTCAAATTTTTCCACATGGATATAGGGATAAAAGTTGTGCATTATGAACAAAAAAATGTTGAACAACTACACACTTTTGTGCAAAGAAAAAAATTGTAAAGACACACCCACACAACATTGGGCTAGGGATGACCTAGATAGAGATAAATGTTGCAAACCAAAAAGAAACATAAAGATATTAGGAAGAACTCTTATTCAAGAGGGTCACCATTTCGCTAGCAAGGTGGTTGTGTGCAAGGTGACCTCCTACAATAATGGGTTGGTATGCTAAGGTAGATAGTGTTGAAATAATGTAACTGCGAAGAGCATTCTTATTATTATTTTGTTATTGGATTAAATCCCCATTGTGCATTAATCATGTCATTATTATTATTGGATTAAATCCCCATTGAGGATTAATCATGTCATTATTATTGTTGTTGTTATTTGATTAATCCCCATTGAGGATTAATCATGTCGGTAATTGTATAAGGACCAAATCCCCTTTTGCGGATTGGTCATCGGACAATTACAAAGTGCAGAATAAGAAGTCAGCCCCAGCAGTAATAATGAAAGGGCCAGAATTAATTAAAGGTGGGTTTACCCACCCAATGTGAGAGTTCGGCCCTGCCAGATGGTGACTCTTCACACGTGCCAGATTGATATAAATAAGAGGCTAGCGCCTCACTTCTTACACACACTTCACTTGCTCATTCTCTTATGAGGCAAGATGCAATTTCAAGTTGGAGAGAGGACAAGAAGGGTGGCACATCTCTTGAGGAGGAATTTTCTGTATTGGTTTGAGTTATCTCTTGAACATTGTATAAGCTATTTATGATAAGGAAGTTTTTGTTGGGTTTTCTTCCCCTAGAGGGTTTCCCAGGATAAATGGTGCGTCTCTTGTGGATGTGTATTTCTCAGTGATCTTGTTATTATTATGCTCTTATCTTATGAAATGAAAAGAACTATAATAATGGCATAAACATTAACATGGTATCAGAGCCAACCTGAAGAAAGCACAATCTGCAAGAGGAAAAATGTCACTGTTACCGTACCCCAAAATTAGGGTTTTGAAAAAGCAAGTATTTTCAGCTCCCTAACACCCTAGAAAGTTGCGCCCTCCCCCAAGGATCAATTTGGCACCTAGAGCGCACCTTTTCAGTGGCTAGATCTCCCGGAAAGTGAAACCCTAGTTTCACAAAGTACCAGAAAACCAGAGTACCAGAAAACCAGAAAACCAGAGTACCAGAAGTACCAGAGTACCAGAAGTACCAGAAAACCAGAAGCACCAGTCCAGAAATCCGTAGATCAGATTTGAAGGGGTAAAAGTTGGATTTTCGAAATTCCAACTGCACCAGCTAACTTGCCTTAGCCCAGCGCATCTATCCCCTAGATCAGAATTTCAAAATTCGATGTTTGAAAAATTAGGGTTTCCTCATAAAACCCTAAGTTGCAGTTACAGTACCAGTTGCAGTTTTAGTCGTAGAACCAGTTGCAATCACTCTTGAAGTTTTTTGTAATGATTACCGCTGCTACCAGATGGAGCCACTACCTGCAAATTCTATCTGAGGTATGTACTCACATATGGTTAATGGTTAAACCCTAAAGAGTATTTGCACGAGAAGGGATCTTTTTCCATAGATCCAGAAGGATCTCAAGATCCAACACATTCAGAGGAATGATGCAACCCAGGTGTGATTATTCTAATATGCATCTATTTGTTATGAAATTATCTTGATCAGTGTTGCATGTTGAAGCTATG
>ML787476.1:131729-151405 GCA_009831015.1 Picea engelmannii | reverse complement strand
TTGAGTTATCTCTTGAACATTGTATAAGCTATTTATGATAAGGAAGTTTTTGTTGGGTTTTCTTCCCCTAGAGGGTTTCCCAGGATAAATGTTGTGTCTCTTGTGGATGTGTATTTCTCAGTGATCTTGTTCTTATTATGCTCGTATCTTATGAAATGCAAAGAACTATAATAATGGCATAAACATTAACATATAGTAAATAAATAAATAAATGGATTGTTCTATTTTGTATTTCCCTAACCTCAATAAAGTAGGAAAAACATGCATCATAAGGATTTCTGAGGAAATGGAGAGTATACTTCAAAGAACACTTCTTGTAAAGTCTTCAATTTTTGAGGTTGAGAAGGAGTCATAGTAGGAGTATCTATGAGTTTCCACGATATCCAAATGGTCCTACACACACCAAAAACAACCAACCAAGATTTTGTCATTTCCTAACAATGGAAGATCGTACTATTAGTTTGTCAAAATCCATTTTACTTCTTTGAAATACATAAACAAATGACACAATTTTTTAGAGGGAAAGAAAATGAAATATTTATATTGACCAAAATAAGGGAATAATTACAAAAGCATTGGAAGCATATCACTTCAAGTGTGAAAGTGGCCTTGAATATTTTCTCGTCGAGGATCCTTCCTCACTTTAGTCTTTTGTCTATCCAGTGGAATTTCTAGATCTCTTCCTTATTAAATATGCATCCCAAGATCATAACCACAACATAATGAAAATATTGAGGAAACAAAATCACGATAATGGTAAGGACATTAAGGAATGGGATTGGTGCAAGTGGGAAACTCAATCCAAAGGAAGCACTAGAAGCATAACTCTGTCACTCTAAATCATGTACAAATGGAAACAAGATGGCTCAATTTATAGATGGATTTGGAACCTAAGTTGAAAATATCTTCTCGTTAGAATGGAAAATTTTCATGGAGGCTAAAGTTTTAAATTATAGTTCGTGATTCCATAAAAGTTGATGCCACCCAAACAAGAAGTCATCATAATCCGACTAGCATTAATGGATTCAAGATTTCTTCATTTTCACATCATTTTGTAAGCATGTGGAGGTTGTGAAGACTTTCATCTTTGTTACACATAGTTTTTAAGAAAATAAGTGTGTAGGCATAGGATTGACCAAAAAAGGTGCATCCTTTGACTTGTATGTGTATTGACAAGAAGACTTTCCTCCTATGAATTTTAGGCTAGAATATTTGGGCTGCAATACTTCGGTTTTTGTAGTCATTTGTTGTAATTAGATCGATTTAGGATGTATTCAACAATCAACACTATTTGTCGCATGAGGAAAAAAATTGTCTTGTTGATCATGTTCTGAATCAAGTTTCTGATCATTTGATATACAAAAACTAATAAGTTGGTTGAATAAGGGGGTAATTGATATAACATAATCAACCATAGTATTGAAAAGACCATGAATACAAGTCATTTTCTTGGATTTTGGTCGTTTCCTTAAAACGTTGCATGTTATTAGTTTTTGAAAACTCCAAAGATTGATCAATTATGTATCGAACAAGTTTTCAACTAAATCTTCAAAGTTGTGTACATGCATGATAAATCAAGGTCCTCATATAACCATAGAGGGTTAGGGTCTGAGATCTTGCTTAGGCTTATATCTTGCTTGATGGACGTTCTAGCATTAATTAAAGTACCCTAGCAAAAGAATATTACCTTTATTTATTAGATAAGAAATATCATGTTCTAAGCCATTAGAAGGACGATTTTATTAAAAATGTTTTTTAATAGAAGGTAGAATTTATAGGTGAAAAATAGAAAATAGCTACAAATATTTTTTAGTATTAATGTCCAAAAACTCCATCCAAATGTACTTTGAGAGGAACTTTCTAGTGAAGCTTAATATAAAGTGTAAGGTGGTGCCTTCCATAATAACTTGTCTCATTTGTTAGAGGATTGTTTATTCCATAAGATAAACCCAATGTTGAAGAAAATTCACTTCAATGTAATGTCAATCTATTCAATAGATTGGATTTGCTTCAATATGTTTCTCAAACAACTAAATCTAACTCATTGTCTCTCAAATCATTGAGACTTGATATATTCACAATTTAGATTCAAGATAATGCTATAGATCAGATCTGCCTCACTCTATTTCTCAAATTACAATTTAGTGTTATGCCAATTTATTCAACAAATCATATCCACTCAAGTATGTAATGTATATTCTCTAAGATTATATTTATACAAAATTAAAATATAAATGAAAACTCAGTTGAATACACATTTCATATCATTTGCTATACTTTTTGAGCTCGCTGACCTAGCCGTTTCGCGCCCCTGAGCTGCCTCCTGCGGCCTCCCTGCCTGGAAGCACCTGCTGCTGGGCCTCCTCGCTCCCGGCCTCAACAGGGCCGCCTCCAACCCTCCTTCTTGGCTCCCCCCTCCCTTTTCCGAGTAAACGGCTCCTGCTGCGACTGGGACTGTTTGTTGTGACCAGACATGTTTCCCTCAGGGGGTCCGAAGCCATTGGACCCTCCCCTACCCCCTCCACCGGAAGTGATTGCGTTCAAAGCAATGATCGACTCGAACTCTAAGCGTCAGCCCTCAGCCAGACAGTAGAAGTTTGTCAAGAAGATGGATTCCATACCATCGGTAGCTCTCCCTGAAGAAGAAACCTGCAAAGCAACTCTAAATCTTGCTGAGAGAGGCCTCTGGCCCTCGCCTAAGTCAGTAGAGGAATGGAATCAAAGGAACTGGAAACCGTTAATCAAATAAGGAATCAAGTGCTACTTCGTAGGTAAAGGTTTCTTTGTCTTCGTCTTTGAAAGTGCAGAGGACAGAAGCCTAATCTTCAGAAACAGACCTTATTTTATGGGCCCCCAAGGACTATATCTCAACAAATGGTCGCCAGACTTCGACCCAGCTCAGGATTTCCCATCTGCTGTTCCGGTGTGGGTGCGGCTTCCCCATCTCCCCCTCCACTGCTGGAATCAGAAGTCTCTCCAGATCATCGGCAACAGATTAGGAAAATACATAGATCAAGCTGCAAGAAAAGATCAATATTCATGCGCACGCATCTGTGTCGAAGTCGATCTGGAGGAGGGTCTATCGAAATCCATTAAACTAACAGTCGCAGGATGGACGCATGTACAAGAGTTGGACTATGAACAACTCCCATTCAAATGTAGGCACTGCCATGGCTACGGGCATTTCGCCAAGCACTGCAAGAAAAAGGTGGAAGAACAGTCAGACAAACAGAATGGTGAGCAATGGACCCTAATACAAAAAACCACCAATAAAAAAAAAAGCAATGGAAAAGGCACTTCGAAAGAGACACCAAGCAGCTCCAACCCCATCCAAGAAAAGAACTCAAATGATAAAGAAATCAGACAGAGTAAGCCAACCACAACAGCCCCGAAAAACTTGGATCAAAGTGCTCCTCCTATCTCTAACAAAGAATATGAGGAAATGGCTCACCTGGAAGTCCCCCAAGGAATCCCTTCTAATCCCTCATACGCAGATGTCACAAGGAAAAAACCAGCTGAAAGCTCCAACTCCTCGGAAGAGGAAAACTATGAGCAGCCCACAAGAAAAGTCGGTAGGAAATCCCGCAGAGAAGCAAGGGAAGATGAGGTGGAAAGGCTCAAAACCCAAGGAAGCCAGCCCACAATTGAGATGTCTATTGGGAGCAACTCCAGAAACAGGCCCCCCAAGGGAGGCTCCCACCCCACCCCTGGTAAATAATGTGCCTCATCTCTTGGAACTGCAGAGGTCTGGGCAACCCCATGAAAGCAGAAGCGGTCAAGGATCTGCTCAAAATAGAACCCTCAGACATTATCATGCTCCAAGAGACTAAGATAGAGGGGAAATCCCTCCTAGACATCAGCAAGAAGAAATGGAAGAAAATCACAGGAAGAGCAGTCAGCTCAAGAGGCTCATATGGAGGGCTTGCAACTCTATGGACAGAAGAGCTCTTTCAACTGACCAAATCCCATGAAACTCAGCACTAGATCTTTACGGAGCTAACGCACTGTTCAAGTAAGTTGACCATATCCCTCTTTAATCTTTATGTACCTGTCCTGTATTCTGAAAAGAGATATTGTTGGAATACACTTAATGAATTCTTAGAGCAGCATTCCCCTAGTAATATCATTCTTGCTGGGGATTTAAACATTGTTTTAAAATCCAAATAAAAAAGGGGAGGAATCAATAGCAGAGACACCATGCTCCCCATGGTTGAAGACCTCATACAGCAATGGGATCTTCTTGATTTCAATCCGATCAAAGGGATCTATACATGGTCCAACAACAGAGTGGGAGAGGAACATATATCAGCCCGTCTGGATCGATTTATTGTCCAAGACACTCTGATGATGAAAAAGAAGATAATCATCACCAAAATTCTACTGAAACTGACCTCAGATCACAAACCAGTTCAGCTCATTCTGGAAGATGAAGAAGATCTTGGTCCAATCCCCTTCCGATTCATCCCTCTTTGGATTGAAAGGGACGGATTCACTGACACGGTGAAAGCAGCATGGGACAAATCCTTCACAGGGTCCTCCAGCTATGTGTGGGAACAAAAGCTCAAAGCCACAAAGCAAGCTCTGAAGAATTGGATAAAGAAACCAACTCCAAACCCAACCAGTCAAAGAAAAGAAATTGTTCAGTATTTAGAGGCGTTGCAAGTCGAAATGGAAACCAGAGATATTACTCCAACGCTGCTCAACAAAGAAGTAAAAACACAATGCTCTTCATTTCGATCTTTCCGAATGGAGGAAGAGTACTGGAGAATCAAGTCCCGAAGTCTGTGGTTGAAGGCAGGCGACTGTAACACCTCCTTCTTCCATCGCCAATATCGAGCAAGACTCTCCAGAAACCACAACTCTGAAATTACAACAGCAGAGGGGCAGATCTGCAAAGGGTTCAGCTAGATAAAAGAGGCAGCTGAAAGACACTACAAACATCTCTACACCACAGACACCCAAACCAACGAGGAAGATACTGTTGATCTCCTCGCTAACATCCCTCTCCTGATCAGCCCTGAAGACAATGTCATTCTCACTAAGCCCATCACTGAAGAAGAAATCATAAAAGTCATCTGGTCCATGGAATCGGATAAGGCCCTTGGGCCTGATGGATTCACAATTCACTTTTACAAAACTTGTTGGGACATCATCAAAGCTGACCTTTTAAAGATGATAAAAGGATTTATGAAAAAAGACAAAGTAGGAGGAGGAACTAATTCCACCTATCTCGCCCTTATCCCTAAAGAAACCAATCCTGAAACCTTCACCAGATTCAGGTCTATATCGCTTTGCAATGCCTCCTACAAAATTATGGCAAAGCTCCTAGCTAACAGGATCAAGCCATTGCTCAATAGGTTGATTTCAAGCAATCAATGTGGCTTCGTAGAAGTTAGGCACATTCTGGATAATGTCATCCAAGTCCAAGAGATAATTCACTCAAGCAAACAACGAAAAGAAAAAGGCATGCTGATAAAACTCGACATGGCCAATGCTTTTGACCAAGTCAATCGAGGTTTCCTCTACAAAGTCCTACATTCCTATGGCTTCTCCTCCCATTTCGTCAATCTCATCTCAGCTTGCACTGACAACCCCTGGATTTCCCCTCTCGTAAACGATCGCCCTACTCCCTTTTTCCAAGCCCAGAGAGGCCTCAGGCAAGGATGCCCGCTCTCTCCCTTCCTGTACATCCTGATGGCGGATTCCCTCAACAGAAAGCTAACAGCTGAAAAAGCCTCACGCTCCCTTCCAGGCCTAAAACCTTCCAATTCCTCTCCATCCCAGAACCACGCTCTATTTGCTAATGACTCCCTCCTCTTGGGAGGCGCTTCTGTTAGAATATACAAGGAATTTGACTCGGTCCTAAAATGCTATTGCAGGGTCTCTGGTGCCTCAATCAATGAAAGAAAAAGTGAAATTTATGGTTGGAACACTGGCCAGCAAGAGCTTACAGGAATCTCCAACATCCTTGGTTTCATCGTTCATGCCCACTGGGAAAAGATTAAACACCTCGGCCTCCCCATCACTAACTGTTGCAACAAGAGGTCATTGTGGACAGAAATTATCAGTAAAATAAAATCAAAAATCTTTGTATGGGGAGGCTACTGGCTCACAAAGGGAGGTAAGGTCATCCTGATCAAGGTTGTGTTATTTGCGCTCCCAATATACCAAGCAGCCTTCCTTCTCGCTCCAAAAAGTGTGACGGATCAAATCTCCAAGCTTCTCCACGATTTCCTTTGGCAGGGGGGAAAGGGAATCATCACAAATTTCACCTGGTAAAATGGGAAACGGTTAAACATTCAACTTCTGAGGGAGGCTTGCAAATTCGGGACCCAGCAATAGTAAACCTGGCGATGGGAGGCAAAATCATGTGGAATCTCTTCAAAAATCCCAAGCATCCTATCAGCGAAATATTGAAGTCAAAGTATGCCCATAAAGTCTCGCCCAGAAATCTGCAAGTAAGCCAAACAAGTCACAGCACGCAGGTATGGCGATTATGCAATAAAAGTTTGAACTTCTTTAAGGGAAAGGCGTACAGGATCCCAGGCAACGGAAAGCAAATAAATCTGTGGCACGATCGCATAATGGACTGAGAACCCCTCGCAGATAATGTAGAAATAGAAGAACTAATAAATTGGCTGGAACGTGCAGGGATAAACAGTGTTTACGAATTATCCAAATGGGACAGTCATGACGATTGGAAAGGGTGGGACTTTTTTGGAGTTCCAGATCGCTTAAATCAGCAAAAACGCATTTTAGAAGAGTTGTTGGAAGAAGCGGCCCCGATGAACAGGAAAATGAAAGATAGATGGGGGTGGGGGAAATCTGGAAGATATACAATAGCAGAAGCCTACAATGCTCTCCATCCAACCAGGAACAACAGTAAATCCCTGGAATTTTGGAGGAAAGTTTGGGATCCGCTAGCATTACCCAAGGTAAATTTCTTCTTTTGGACACTGGTTCACAACAAGTTGTTAACAGGAGACAATCTGGGAAAAAAACGCATAGTTGGGCCGCATAGATGTGAGCTGTGTAGAAGCAGCTCAGAAACAGCCAAGCACCTCTTCATGGATTGCAATTTTTCCAAAGAAGTTTGGAGTCTCATTCTTCACGAGTTAAAAACCACAGTCCCTCAATTTAATTCTGTAGCAGACCTATTTGATGCTTGGAATCAATGTTATCCTAACAAAATCCCCAGCAAATCATTTTGGAGGAAATTCTGGAATGTCATCCCCGAATATGTATGTTGGCAGATCTGGCTGACCCGGAATGACCTGATTTTCAATGAAAAGCAGCAAGCCCTATTTTTCGGCAGCGGCAAAGGCCAAAGCCTTCCTCCTGGAAGCAGCTCAACAACAATATTTTTCAGATGATGCTTTGTTGCTCCCTGAAGAAGAGAGGTGGTTGGGCCCCCTTTCTCCCTACCCACGGAAGCAGTTATCAGCCCCTCAAGCAGTGAACCCGGATTGGCGAAAAAGAGACTCCGAAGCTACCATTCAAGAATGGTGGCGAAAACAAAAAATTACCATGATCTTCTTCGATGGAGCCTCCAAAGGTAATCCTGGGACAGCAGGAGCAGGAGGAGTCATCTATGCCTCGGACGGTTCAAGAAGGGACAGTTTCTATTGGGGCATCGGGCAGAAAACCAACAATCAAGCAGAGATCCAAGGCCTGCTCAAAGCTTGCAAAATAGCCAGAGACAGAGGAGACAAAGAATTTCAAGCTCTTGGAGACTCAGAGATTCTAATAAAAAATTTAAACACGGGCAAATTTTTCACCAATGCAAGCCTCAACAAAACTCTGAACAGATTAAAGAGAATCCTGCTCGACTTCGACTCCTACAAATTCCTCCACATCCTCAGAAACTTGAACAGCGAAGCAGACCTATTGGCGAACAAAGGTTGCACTCTTGGGAAAGGGCAGCTTCTCATAAATGACGAAAGTTCATTCCATCCCTGTAACCCATGAGCAATCTGCATTTTGTAATAGTACAAGAAACAGAAACAGAAGCATTGTAATGATGGCTGCCATGGCGCAAGTCCAATCTTTTCCTCAATAAATAAAACATACCCGTTTCAGTCAAAAAAAAAAAAACTCAGTTGAATATATGATCAAACAAGAGGAGGGGGGAGGAAATGGGCTCTGTGGTCAAGTCTTGGGCTAGGGTTAGAGACTGCGGTTAGGGACCGGGAG
This sequence comes from Picea engelmannii, assembly GCA_009831015.1. NCBI lineage: Eukaryota > Viridiplantae > Streptophyta > Pinopsida > Pinales > Pinaceae > Picea > Picea engelmannii. The sequence continues at coordinate 143,212 of ML787476.1, read as the reverse complement.
GTGGTTTAGGATTTGCGGTTAAGGCACACTTTTATTGGTTTTTCTGCAGTGGTTTTTCCCCGGTGGGAGTTTTATGCGAAGGTAGTGGAGAAAACAGGTGATCAACATGGAGACCCCAACTTACATGGACAACGACCATATTGACACTGGGGAGATGTGGATGTTGACATGTGGAGGCCCAGGGGAACGGTCAGCTGAGAAGAGGGAAATTTTTTTGATGCCTCAGTAGCACACGGATGTCGCAAAGGAATACTTACTCTCTCCTGGTAAGCCGTCTCTCCTTCAGTCTCCCTTGAGCGAAGAAGTTTTTTTCAGGGATTTCTCCGAACAATGGCCTTCAGGAATGAGACTACCAGAAGTAGGAACCATACCCTCACTTATCCCTCAAAGGGCCTCAGATATGGACTGGTTCAACCAGACCGAGGGAGAGTTTCTATTATCCTCACCCTCTTCCTTCCAAGTGGGATTTGGGTCCTCTGAAAAGATCTATGGAATAGAAGGTTTCTCAGAAGTAGTAGCGGAATAGAGGAGAGCATATGAGCTCATCTTACGACTCCCGAGGGAACAAGAGGATTTTCTAAAAATATCCACAACCAAAGGCTTCATATTAGCTTTCCTAGAAGCAGAAGAGCACCGAGGTTTCGGTTGGAAAAAGGGGATTAGAGATCCCACACAGGAGGCCTCCAAATCTATCGGATATACTGATGATTTAGAATGCAATGACCATAGGAGGAAGATAGGGGAAGGACACAAATTAAAGATAAATTTTAAAGTCAAAAGGGAACCTCAGGAACCTGGTCCTTGGGGAAGAAGTGGATTTAAGTCAAGTCACCCATATGGAAAATCAAACTCTGGTAGGAAGAGCAAGTGGAATAACTTTATCCCTTAAAAATATGATTGACTGGATGCATTTTGCTTGGAAGGAACAACTTGGATATGTCCTAGAGATCGTTGAACTCACCAGGAACTAGTTTTCTTTTACTTTCCTGCAACCAAAACATGCAAAGTGGGTTCTTGGAAAAATCCTGTAGTGTAAATAATTCACCTTTACTCCTAAATCCTTGGAGTCCTCTTTTTTATGCCAAAAGAGAGAGATTGGAAAAAATATCAGTTTGGGTGCGACTACCGGCGCTTCCCCTGTAATTCTGGTCATTGGAACATTTCAAATTGATCGGTAATTTCTTGGGGGATTTTCTAGACACGGACATGACCTTTAAAGAAACTAAACAAAGAAAAGTGGCAAGGGTGTTAGTCATTTTAAATGTCAGGGAAGGTTTAGGTGAAGAAGTCGAACTGATATGGGGAAGCCTTACCCACATCCAGAAACTAGATTATGAAAATGTTCCTTTTAGATGTAGGAGGTGCCACCAGTATGGACATATAATTACAAATTGTAATCTTCCCTTAAGGACTAGAGGAAAGGGATATAAAAGAGACAAAGGTAAGAAAATGTTTCAGGAGGAAATAATTCTGACAGAGTCTCTCGATGAGGGAAGACATGTCTCAGCAGGTCAAAGATAGTTAAAAGAAAAAGAAAAAGATGCTCTGGCGCTGGAAAGACAAGCTTCCTCAACTGATTCAGGATTCAAAGCAACAACAAAAGCCGACAACATGTGCATCTCCAAGACACGATCGTATTTTGTACCAAACTCGGTCTCGGGTATTTCTTTATCCTCCTCTCCTCCCATTACTGTTTTAATAAACAACTTAAATTTAGAAGGCATTGAGTGGATGGAGACTCTCAAAAACGTGTATCCTTCAAAAATTTCCTCTTAGTTAGCTTCTAGACCCTCGGTTTCTTTGAATATTGAATCCCAGGTGAGTGACCTTCCAAGACCAAAGAGACTTTCTAGTATTGAAGAGGACACCACTTCTTCGTCCTTAGCGACCTCGTCGGGCAACTATTTCCTTAGATCCCAGAAAAATGCTTCCTCGGGAGGTTTAGCCAAAGAAGTGGTTAAGACGCTGGATAAAAGTGGGCACGGAAGGAAATCATTGATTTTGAAGGAACAAACCAAAGCCAAGAGTGATATTTTGGTCAGAAAACAACTTTCAATAAAGCAGGCGCCTAAAGAAAGGAGGACTCAGGGAAAGGGTTTGTGATGAAATGTTGCTCCTTTAATTGTAGGGGTCTGGCTAGTCCCATCAAAAGACCAGCGCTAAAAAAGGTGATTTGCTCCGAGCACCTTGATATTATGTTGTTACAAGAGACGCTAGGGGAGGGGGGAAAGGTAAAAACAAGACTGAAATCCCTACTTCCAAGTTGGGATTTTGAAACTCTGTATGCATCAGGAAGATCTGGGGGCTTGGCAATAGGTTGGAACACAAAAACTATCAAAGTCTCAAACTCCTGGGGCATGGAGTCGGGGATAGGAATAACTATTACTTTACCAGAGTTAGAAGAAATTATTCACATCATCAACGTTTATGGTCCTTGTTAGAACATAGGTACATTTTGGGACACTCTTTTTAATAAGTCCTTCTTGAAGGACCTACTGGTTATTCTAGGGGGAGATCTAAATTTTTCTTTGGGACTCTATGAAGTTTTGGGTGTACATGCAAGAGTAGACCCCCTGGTAGGTTACTTCACCCAAAAACTTGCGGAGTGAAAATTGTTTGATATTGAACCTACCAAACTCAAACCAACCTGGAGAAACAACAGGGTGGGGGAGGATAGTATAGCAAAAAGGATGGATCATTTTCTGATTGTTGACTCTTTACTAGAAAAACAGTTACAAATGAAACAGTGGATTGGATCTGGGGGAATTTCTGATCATTATTCGATTTTCTTGGAATTAAGACAGGGTCCAAAAAAGGCAGCATGCCCTTTTAAATTTAACAAGACTTGGCTAACAGATGACTCTTTCATTAACCTAGTGAAAGAAAGTTGGATACCCTATCTCTAGGAAAGCAACCAGTCGACAGCCTTCCACTTTGCCGAAAATTTAAAAAGGATTAAAGAAAAAGAAAAGGTCTGGGCTTTTCAGAAAAGAAAAAATGAAGACATGGAACTTAAAGAAATTGAGTCCCGGCTACAAAGGATTTCTGAGGAAGAAGGGGGAGCATATGCAACTCCAGGAGCCAAGATCTCACTAATCCATTTGGAAGAAAGGAGAAATAAGATACTCAAGGATAAGGAAGAAATGTGGAGGCTGAAAAGTAGAGCTACTTGGTTGGAAAGTGGAGATGAGAACACAAAGTTCTTTCAAGCTTATGCAAAAGGCAGGAAGTGTGCAAATACCATTGGGCACTTGAAGGACTGGGATGGAAATCAGGAAAACACCTTTGAGGGAATGTCAAGATTAGGGGAAAAACATTTTCAAGAACTTTTCAGAGTAGAGAACCAAGCTACAATAGAAGAAGTGGTTTGTTTGGCTCAGCTCTTCCCTAGGTTCGTCGATGAAGAGGACAAAAAAATGTTGATGGAAAAAGTTACAGATGAAGAACTGAAAGAAGTAATTCAAAGTTTCCAAAAAGACAAAAGCCCAGGTCCTGATGGATGGACTATTGAGTTATTTCTGGGTTTTCATGACCTCTTGGGACAGGATTTACTTAATATGGTAGAGAACATCAGAATCACAGGGCGAATTCCACTAAGCTTAAATTCTACTTTCATAGCATTAATCCCAAAAACTGACAATCCAATTACTTTGGATGATTTCCGACCAATTTCCCTCTGTAATTGCATCTACAAAATTGTTTCAAAAATTATAGCAAGAAGGGTGAAAATAATTCTCTCTGACAGAATATCAAGTGAGAAGTTTGTATTTTTGGAAGGCAGACAAATCCATGAAGCCATAGAAGTAGCGCAAGAAAAAATACACAGCATTAAATCCAGAAAAATGAAGGGTGCGGTGCTAAAAATTGATCTCTCCAAAGCCTACGACAGAGTAAGTTGGATCTATATTCGTCTACTATTAACTCATTTGGGCTTTGCAGTTCCCTTCATCAAGTGGATCATGAACTGTCTTACAGCAGTCTCCTTTCAAGTACTAATTAATGGTTTTGCCTCCTACTTTTTCCATTTAGAAAGAGGCTTAAGACAGGGGTGCCCACTTTCCCCTTTTCTCTTTCTTTTGGTCTCTAAAGGAATCAGCATAGAAATTTCGGAAGCAAAAATCTTAGGAACTTTATTCGGAATCAAAGTTTCACAAACCCTACAAATTACTCACCTTCTTTTCATGGATGATGTGCTAATATTTAGTATGGGATCTAGACAGGACGCAGAAACCCTAAAGAACATCCTAAGTCTTTTCTCAAAAGCAACAGGTATGGTAATAAATGAAGAGAAATCGTCACTCACAACAAATTTGCTAATGACGGAAGAGATTGGAGACTTCAAAAAACATTTTCCTTTTGAGGAAAATAAATTAGAAGAAGGATTGAAATACCTGGGTTTTTACTTAAAACCAAATGACTACAAGAAAGAGGACTAGAAGTGGCTTTTGAAGAAACTAGAAAAATGACTTATTTCTTGGAGTCATAGATGGCTCTCTCGAGCCGGCAGACTAGTACTAGTCAAATTGGTTTTGGAAGCCATTCCAGTCTACTAGATGTCACTCTCTTGGATCCCCAAAGGAATTATGGAAGCAGCTAGAAAAATCACCTTCAAATTTATTTGTAGTGGCAAGAAAGAAGCACATGTGACCCCCTGGGTTTGTTAGGAGAGGATTGTGGTTCTGAAGGCGCTTGGAGGATGGTCTTTGAAAAATATTTCTCTTCTCAAAAGATTTGGAGGCAAAAGGAGGATGGCGTCTAATAAACTCTTCTAGTCTATGGACTAGGGTGGTGTTACAAAAATATATTGAACCCGATTCTCTGAAGACATGGATTAGGAATCCTCATAAATCCCTTAAAGGAGTTTCGGTTATTTGGAAGGAAATTGTCAACTCGTTCCCAGTCATAGGGGAAGACATATCTTGGAATATAGGGAACGGACAGTGGGTCAGATTGGGAGCATATCCTTGGGTTAGCTGTGAAGGATAGCACATACTTCTCGAACATCTTATCTTCCTTTTGAGAATCTAGGGTTTTGATACTTTAAACAAACTTGCAGATCCAGGCCTAACAACCATTTGGCCCCAAGGATGTAAATCAATAAATGAGTTGGGCTTAGAAGAAGAGGATGTTGAAGAGATGGAAAGGTATATAACAAGCCTAAAAATATCACAGATCAGACTCAGGGATTACAAGGACGAACTTATTTGGGACATGTCTACTTCAGGAATCTATATGCCCAAGGATGGCTATATCAAATTAAATTTAGATCTGGTGCAAAGAGAGCCAATATGGTGGTGGAAAAAAAATTGGAAGCTGGCATTCTTGGCAAAATCAAGACTTTTCATGTGGAATGTCTTAACAAATAAGGTGTCGACTTGGGATATACTTCAAAAAATAAATAACTATGGCCCTGGTTGGTGCTCCCTTTGTAAATCAGAAGGAAAATCAACACTCCATATCTTTTTGGAATCTCGATTCATCAAAGACGTATGGATTAAAATGTCAAGACACTTGAAACATCAATGCAGATGGAACGACCCTTCTTTGGAATAAGCCTGGCATGATTGGTGGTCGAACAGAGAATACAAGGGTTTTAGAGCTCTACCACTTTTGATAATTTGGGGAGTTTGGATAGCTCGAAACACTCTCATTTTTAATGGAGTCGCCTTGGCTCCAGAAATCAAAGCAATTAAAAGTATTTCCCTTTTCTCTTCTTACTCTCCTACTGTTGAGAGAGAGAAGATTAGAAATTTTCTGGAGGAATAAATTGATAAATCAAAACCTTGGGGTTTTTTGTATGGAGCTTCCCAAAACAATAGATGCAGGGGAGGAGGGATTTATATTTCTCAAACTCCCACTATCTTACCCTGACTATTTGCCTAGGGTTGGGAACAAATAATTATGTAGAATTGATGAGCCTCAAACTACTCATTGCCTTCGCCTTTGAAAAGAACTATAAAACAATTATTGTTTTTGGAGATTCAATGAATTTCATAAAATGGATTAATGGCACACAAATATGTACAAACATTAGAATTGCTAATATAGTGGAAGACATCAATTTCTTACATACCTCTTTTGATTCTCTCATGTGCCGACATGTTTACAGGGAAAGAAACAAAGAAGCGAGCAGGAGGTCGGAAGAAGGGACAAACTTAGCATTGAGCCTATGGAAAGTAATTGAGTTCCTAAATGATCACATTCAGGAACACCTACATCAACCTTTTTTGTGAACATAATAGACAACATATTCTATATGTAAGAAGCTCCTTTGATGAAGCATATTTTGTATAATCCAAACGGATTTTATCTCACAACAGCTCTTTACAGGAAGGACATCTCTAAGCTACACCAATAGGAAATCTACAAACAAAACAGTTGATCAGAACTACACTCTGAAAGTGTATTTGCATAATCATGTAAGTTTGTTCTCATCAGATGATATTAAATTACACTTTTTTCCTTGGAAAAAGAATAAAAACTCAGTCAAAATTGACATAAATATATATGTATTCAAATCTTGTCATTTAATTAGATATTAGATAGAATAACAGTAAATAAAAATCAATATTGAACACATTTAATTATAAATATATAATTCATAGAAGTTCAAAATATTAGAAAAACAAAAACACAAAAAGGCTTAAGTGTGTGTTTGTTGTACACCAAAAATGTTAGATGATTAGTAATTTAATTAAAATCGTGTTCCTTATGGTTGCATCATGCCTCTCAAATATCTTAAAGCACAAATCCTTATTATGAATCAAAAAACTATTGTACAAAAAATGAGAGTCCAACTTTGAAACATTCCATTGGTCCCCTGTCTACTTAATTTTTTTTTACTAAATAAAGGAAACAATCAAAATCAACACGTGGAAAAAATCAATATAATATATAATATCAACATTATTTCCCATATTTAGATTATTTTGTTCATATTGGCTATTATTTTTCTCCATGTCTTCTTTCATATTTTAATTCATACGATTTCAAATTACTAATCGAACATCCTACACAAAGTGATACATCATTTAGTATCATACACAAGTTGAATGTTGTTCAACAAATAACTCATAATAACAAGCTAAATATCTTTAAATTTATTTTCTTCTTTTCTAGATCCATTAATAACTTAAACTACCCTATGTTAGTAATTATATGCTAATATCAACATTATTGCCCATTTAAATTGAGATTATTTTGTTCATGTTGACTGCTATTTTTCTCCCTATCTTCTTTGATATTTTAATTCAAACGAGTTCAAACTACTAATCAAACATCCTACACAAAGTGATACATCATTTAGGATCATACACAAGTTGAATGTTATTCAACAAATAACTCATAATAACAAGCTAAATCTCTTTAAATTTATGTTCTTCTTTTCTAGATCCATTAATAACTTAAACTACCCTATACTATTTACTATATGCATACCCCAAACCCCTCACCCTACCTTAATACAATTTGTTTTCTTCTCCCTATTACCCAATCATATCTTTAAGCTTGAAACATCCCAACAAAAATTATATTTACCTACACCCAACCCCTCATGCTACCTTAATACATTTTGTTTTCTTCTCCCCCATTACCCAATCATATCTTCAGGCATCCCAAGAAAAATTATATTGCAATTTCAAACAGCCATATGCCAACTTACGTTTTAATCTCTTTATATATATATATAAACTGTTAGAAATAATAGGTGTACTCATTTAACCATAGACAAAATAGCAATATTGTAACCCAACCATAGGCCGAAGCCACCCATGAGCACCTTAACCTCGACAGAGAGAATAATTCTCAAAGCAAACTCTAGGTCCAAAAGCCAATCAAGGTAGCATACCACTCTCTAGAGCTAACGTATCAAGCAGAAAGTCCAAACCATAACCAAGAGAAAGTCCAAGCCTAAAACCGAAAATATTAGTTGCAGTAGTTGCATTTGCAACTACTCTCTAGACTTGCGCACTTACTAAATTTTTGCAGTTGCGAGCTGTGTGTGTCCAAATGAGCTATGGCATCCTATATTTATACTTCTCTTCCTTAGTTGTCTCGGTTGACTTCACTTTCTGGAGGCTAAAAACTCAACATTAATTATTTTCTTTAGCTGACTTGTCTTCTAGGATTATGTCCAATGCTTTAGGGTTTCTTCTTGCTTCCCGGAATATTCTATTCTTGTCAGGGTTACACATGGAGGTTTAAAAACTCCTGAAGCTACCATAATATCAACACTCCCTTCTAGCTAGGGAGGTATTTAAAGGTAATGGTCTTGAGCACAAACATACCATTCAACGAGTAGCATAATCATAGCCAAACAAACTATCTCATGATCAAATCACGAGCATCATCATCAGTATCATCTGAGAGCATCAACTGTATCAACTCTCAAAGTCATACTCCATCTAAGTAATCAGGCATGATGTTGGATAAGTCACTCACTCCACAAAGATACAAGAATCATTCTTCTAATCTGGACATATGTCCTAGAAGAATAAACATTCCAAAAGATGTTGGAAGCCACGCCATGGGCTACAAGGACTATTCTTCAAATCCAAACATACATCCTAGAAGAATAAATGTCCTGGACTATTTTCCGCCTGGAGAATGTCTGACCACTAGCACACTAACTATCTATCCATCTAGCTAATAATCATTTCCAACATTATTGATAGTCTCCATGGCAATCAGGACAATGTCATTCAATAGAACACAATTGTGTCTATCCATAGTAGTACACAACTACTATTCAGTGGTACACAACCACACCAAGTAGCACACGACTACTTAATTAGTGATGCATAGTCACAACTAATGGAACACATCCACCACAGTAGCATACATCTACTATCCAGAGACCTACAGTCTCCACAAAAATCATATCGTCTAATATCAACCTGCATAAAACAATATCATGATATAAACTGAGTCATTTGGGCCATTATTCCACTCACATCTATGAGATATGGAAGAGCATCTGCCCTCAGAAAGTAAAACATCAGTCATGGGCTATTTGGACTATTCCTCTCAAGCACAAAAGAATAGTTCTCCCTGATTTCTGAGCCTAGACCATTCACCTAACTGGGCCATTCCTCCAACATTAATCATAGTGCAACCTGGAGATAATGAGTCTACCCTAGGGAATGCATGTCCTTGATTGTTGAACCTGGACCATTCACCTAACTGGGCCATTCCTCCAGCACTAATCATAGTGCAACCTAGAGAGAATGAGTCTACCCTAGGGAATGACTGTCTGAACCATTTCCTAATGAAAATGATTGTCATGCACAAACCTCCAAAACAAGCCATTCTTCGAAATTGCTCACAACTGTGAATTTCGAAAGAATGACTGCTCAGCGAGGCAGACCATTCTACTTGACCACTACTCAGAGTGACTTCCAAGAAGAAACATTGTCCTAGACCATTCCCCCACACTGACCACAAGGGGAATTGTTGTCTATGGTACATCATCAATCTATCAGACCATTTTCATTACGAAAATGACTGTCTGATCTGGACCATTTTCCGAACTGGAAAATGTCTTTCCGTCGGAAATCTCAAACCACTTTCCAAACTGGAAAGGAACTGCTCATCCTAGACCATTTTTCAAACCGAAAAATGAATGTCCATAAATGAATAACATATCAGTGCTCCCTCCCAACCTGGAAGCAATCTCTTCCTTTTTCAATAAGGAATTCGTCTCCACGAGCCCCAGCTTGTTTCTTAAGTACGCAAAATTTTCATCTTGGACAGAGGCTTTACCAAAAAAAAATTATTTGTTCATCTATGGAGATATATTGGAGAACCACTTCTCTTTTATGGACTTCATCATGGAGAATATAATGCTTGATCTAAATGCACTTCGATCTGTCATGGAACATTGGTTTTCTCTGAAAGCTTCATATAGCTCTGATCATTACAATATATCATGGTTGAATTCAACACTTATGTTTCCTGCGAGATCAAGATATCATAGCAAGACTCAAACTGAAACATATCCAAGTAGCACTTCTTCTATCATCAAGAGAGTTTTCCATGGATTAACAATCCATCATCCCAGACTTTTGAGTAATTATTCTGATACATTATCTCTGTAATAGAAAGTTTTCACCGTGCTTTTGTTGTATATGAGATACTCTTCATCAAGTTGTTTGAATCCATACAAGGTCTTATTATATCTGCATACATGGGTCTCTTTCTGGTATAAGCTTCTTTCTCACTTGTTTTATTGGGAAGAACAGTCTTTTACATGTAAATTCCAATAGATGGATACTACAAGAGGTATATATGGTTTACTGGAACAAGTTGTTGTCATAGTCTTCTCCCCTCCTTCTGGAAGAACCTCTGAATCTTACAATGCTTCCATTCATAAGTCTTTTTCACATTTTCTTACATACACTGTTATTTATCATAACTTCCATTTCTTCTGCTCGATTGCTTCTAGTGGGTTCAAACCACGTTGGTAGTCTTTGTGATTCTCGGTATAATAATTGGTTGTTCTGGATTTTCTTTTTTTCTTGGAATCTTCATGTTCCTCCTCATGTTTCTCTTTAGCTCTTGGGAAAATGGAGTCTTCTATCGATTCCATGCCCTAAAATTCCAACTTCTTCCTTTCATCATGGAATCATGGATGTAGATGGACAACCAAGGATACTTTAAGGCTTCTTTTCAAAGAAGACTTCTTCTGAACACGTGTTGTTTATCATGGCTGCTACTTTTAATGGGAACATGAACAGATACTTCATAATCCTCAATGGATCATATCATTTAGGATTAGCTCCCTCCTAATCCTTTCTTTATGCATGAATGCATGCTCTTCTTTTGGAATTATGTAATCAATTCCCTCCAACTAAGAGAGTCCACGCTTATGGTTGCTTCCTTATTGCCTTCTGCAAAGTGTCACAAGTCTTTTTCTAATCTCCTCTTGATTGTTGACTTCTTTCTGTTTTAACTTCTTCTGGGTCTCTTCAAGTTTGATTATGATTTCGACTTATCTGGCAATTGTTACTTATATAATGGCTTCCATGGGAATTGTTACCAAAGATTGTCAACATACTTCATCTTTTCATGTATTGTTTGACTTTAGTCATCATGATAGCAATCATTATCTTGTTATTCTTTCATAAGTATTGTTTCACTTGAACATCTTATCTTCTAAGAAATAGATATGCATGATATGTACAGAAACTATGTAAACATGGTATGTACAAGAACTTTGAAGAATATTGTTACCTTAACTTAGAAGAAGAAATCTTGCTTCATCTTGTTTGACTTTCTTTGAGGGTTCATTTTCTTCGACAATTGTTGCTTTGTGTTTCCTTCCTTTTCTATAACTCGAGACAATGATTCATATTTTTGACAGTTGAAGCATTGTATTTTTGACATATCATTTTCTTGATTTGGTTTCTTCCTTGAGTCAAACTTCCTCTTATTCTTGAATTTCTTGAACTTTGTTGTGAGGTTTGTGTTGGAAATACTAAAGCAAC
>ML787476.1:74979-85660 GCA_009831015.1 Picea engelmannii | reverse complement strand
AGCTTCCTCTGTCCTAGTCCTTCAAATCTGGTAGGCTTGTCTCCAGTATACCCGCCTCCTTGAGACCTGTTATGGTTCGATCAGCGATGGGCAAGAAAGCACTCGATATCTCCGATGAGCGACTCTGTCTTGTAAAAGATTTTCATTCTATATCAATTGAGAAAAATTTCGTCTGGAAAAAGGGTTATTTACCATAGTTAAATCCTTTTTATTTCCTGAGATGATATTCAAGGTCATCGTTGCATTGCGTGCGCTCAAGAATAGTTCGAATCACAATGCACGGCATTGAGAGGTTTATTTACGATGGTAAATTAATTTTGTTGTTCTTTTAACGTTTAAAAGAAAAAAAAATCCTCTTGGATATTGAATGGCTGTTCCAGGAAACGAGTTAACCTTCTTGTTTGCACGTAGCGTGGTTGTAACTCAACCACTGCCGTGGGGAAACCACCACTGTCTGCGCGCGCGCGTTGGCCTGCGCGTTTTTAACACGCGCATTCTGTCCATATTCATTTACCTAGGCCTGCCCTTCGCTGCGTGGAGAATTCTTCCTTCCGGAGCTCGAACCCCCATAACCACCGACTGACATCCACTCTCTTCTCCTCTTTATCCTTTCCAACCGCGAGTTATTATGCCGGCATCTATGACCAGGATGCTCTTACTCGGAGTCCACGCCTCTACCCGGCAGTAAACGATGTAAATGTCTCGTAGTTCAGTTTACCTAATACCCCGTGGGCTGGTAATTAATGGCCAGTTGGTAGGTTATTGATGCCTGGAATGGTGACAGGTTAGACGCCTTGAGGCAGTGACGATTTTTAAAGGTAGTATGTTGTTCACGATTCTGGTTGTGCCATTGATTATAGTTTAGCTGGTGGGGGGGAATTTAAGAAATAAAAGCAAATCAAGTAGGGTAAAATAAGGCGCAGCATTGTTATTATTATGGAGGGCAAAGTTAAGTATGTATGAGTGCAGTATTAAGATTAATTACTGTAAATGATAATACCAGCCCAATCGCATGGATCATAATATTATTAATTGGCGGATAATGTAATAGCAATGATTTTAATGCTTTAACGACTGATTATTTAAATAATAATAATATTATTCATTGACGGATAATGTAATAGCAATGATTTTAATGCTTTAACGACTGATTATTTAAATAATAATAATATTATTCATTGACCGATAATGTAATAGCAATGTTTTTATGGAATAGTAATATTTGATGACTGATTATTTAAGTGATAATAATATTATTAATTGGTGGATAGTGTATTAGCAATGTTTTCAATGGAATAGCAATATGTTTAATGACTGATTATTTAAACGTAATAGTAATATTAATAACTGACTCATAATGTAATAGTAACACTTGGGAATAGTAACTTTTTAATCACCGAGTACTAAATTGTAATAGTAATATTATCATAATAATATTATTAATTGACTGATGATATCGGCAGAATTGCTAGGAAAGGTTATAGTTAAATGCAATGGTAATATTTTAATGAAAGGTTACTTTAGTGTAGAGTGGCAAATATAATTCATCGTTTATAAGCAATGGTAATGCTATTCATGAAATGTTAAAGTTGATGGAATTGCAACGGTAGGTAGTGGCTTACTTGCAAATAGTTATATTCTTAAATGGAAGTTAATGTTGGTGGATTTCAACGGATCAGTGACAATTCATTCACATTATAACTTAAAAATGACAATAATAACTTAATAATTCTCAAAAGGGATTCCTTGATTATTTTAAAAATGCATTAAATTTCGTCATGCTTACAACTCTCGATGCCATGGCTTCTAGTAAAGCTTATGTAATAGAAACAATCTATAAACTATAATAAAACAATACGACAGTAAAATCAATACAATGACATATTACATAAAAGCAATACAAAGACACATTACCTATCCTTCTCGTCGTTTGTAGCATAAAAATGATAATTTTATTTGACAAATTATATAAATAAATAATAATTATTTTAAAAATCCATTAAATTCAATCATGTATTTGCTACTTTTCCTTCAATTTGGAGGACCTTCAATAAAGTGGGATTAGTATCTACCACTGGCAGCATTGAATTAGGGCATGTGCCCAATGCTGGGAGAGATTTCGGCTTGATGGGCGAGGGAAGACGAGTGTCAATATTCAAGAATTTAAATTCAAATGAATGCATAAGTTAATGAACGAAACAGCCTTGATGTTTGCCAATACGCTACCATCCCTCAACCTTCATTACGTCGATTAAACCCTTGTTAGTTACGCTCAATATAATGGAGGAAGAGGGGTTACCTGAAAACAAAACGAAGATAGTTGTAAATATACATCCTAAAGAGTATATCTGCCCATACACTCTCATTAATGTTTGAAAGAGTAATGCATATTGCTATGTACCAGAAGCCTGTGGTTTCTTGCTTTATGGAAACCTGAAACTTCCACGTGACCATGTAGTTTTTTGTGGATTTGTCGTTGAATGCAGCTCATTGTTGAATCATGCAAAGCTTATGCTTCAACAAACTAATCTAATCTGGTCATCCAATCTTCCACATTTCTGCAATCGAGACATAAAATGTTAGGGAGCAGATTATATACTATATAGTGCTTAAGATTATCGGATTTGTTCGAGATTATATCGTAAAGACATCAATGAGCACATTATCAAAGCTTCATCACCACGACATGTTATTCAATGCATTGTTAATATTGTCTCTAACATCAATAGATTCCCAGAATGATGAGATTGCGTCAGCAGGATCCTTCTCCACAAGATGTATCCCCAAAATTTCAATTACTTTGATCTTTCACACAAAAGTCGTGAATAAAGTAAGCTTGTTTTAATCAAAACAGACAAGATAAGGAACATACTTAACCTGAAGTTCCTTGGCTCTGCCATAAAAGTGCCTCTGATGGGGACCTTATACATAAAATGAAGTGTGGTTTAAGAAAACGGCAAAGACTCGGTTCCGTCTTCCATTTCCTTTGTTTTTGCAGTTTATTCACCCCTAAATCAGAATGCCTAAAACCTTTTCGGTGCTAAGAAAACTTACTCGCAGTAAATGTTGGTTCGTCTTAACAACCTTTGCATTTGTCGGCCATTAGATATCAATGACCTTTATGCTCTTCATTTCCAGGCAAGAGAACATAAATTCTCAACTGAAGTTTTGGGGAAACCATCTGAAATTTGAAACACGGAAGAATATAAACTTAAACACCTGAAGAATATGAACTTAAACATCTGAAGATTCAGGGAAACCATTCGAAATCTGAAACAAGGAAGGATCTGAACCTAAAAACGGAAGAAAAAATTAAATGATCAACAGAAAATGAAGTGTGGTTTAAGAAAACGGCAAAGACTCGGTTCTGTCTTCCATTTCCTTTGTTTTTGCACTTTATTCACCCCTAAATCAGAAATCCTAAAACCTTTTTGGTGCTAAGAAAACTTACTCGCAGTAAATGTCGGTTCGTCTTAACAACCTTTGCATTTGTCGGCCATTAGAAATCAATGACCTTTATGCTCTGCATTTCCAGGCTAGAGAACATAAATTCTCAACTGAAGTTTTGGGGAAACCATCCGAAATCTGAAACACAGAATAATATAAACTTAAACACCTTAAGAATATGAACTTAAACATCTGAAGATTCAGGGAAACCGTCCGAAATCTGAAACATGGAAGAGTATAAACTTAAACACCTGAAGAATATGAACTTAAACATCTGAAGATTCAGGGAAACCATCCGAAATCTGAAACAAGGAAGGATCTGAACCTAAAAACGAAAGAAAAAATTAAATGATCAACAGAAATTTCGAAACTAACGTTGATTGTTCAACTCCGAATTGAATTGAAAGTGAGAACTCTGGATCAGAGACAGGTTTCTGAAAGGAAACATTCCCAACAAAGCCCGATCACGGCCAGAGAAGCAGGGTCACAACTTATAGGCAATTACTTGATATGACGGTGGCGGTGAGGCATGTTTACAAATAAGAATCGATCACCGCCAGAGAAGCAGGCTCGCAACTTATAGGCAGTTACTTGATTAATGCATAACAGTCGCAGTTTGAGTGATAAGGTGAATAAATTTATGATAGCTGGAGTGATAAGGATTTGAGTGTATAAGGTGGTTTGGCCAGCAAAGTGGTTTGGTTGACAGGTTTTTTCATATTAACAAGTACTGGACAGATGGAGGAAAATGGTGGTTTTGCAAAACCTGTCAACCAGTTGACAGGTTTTCTACAAAACCCAACACTAAATATGCCTTCAGCATAAATATGAGATAAGGTTAAAAAGGTAAATGAGGGTTGATAGAAGAGGGTTTCCACACATGAATGGAAGTGGAGGGTATTAGTATTACTTTAGATGTAAGGATGGTGGAGGAGAGCTTGGAGGCTCTATTATAAGGACTCCTTATTGGAGGAGGATATTTTTGTTCAATACTCTTGGTCAAATTTAGCAGACTTGGTGGCTAAAAACCCTAGATCGAGTTCAATATGCCCAAGTACTCAACAATCATATAAGGAAGCACTTGTATCCTCGTGTGATAAGGCTAACAAGATCCTACGAAATGATAGGGATAGGGTTTTGGTTAAAGGACGGGCCTTGGATTTATCATCCCTTGGTAGACATGTAGTCTGTCCAAGGCCCAAGGAATGTTCGTAGTCCTTTCAAGGCATGTGATCGACATGTTTGTGATGTTACTACTATACGGGAGCAATACCCATCTGTCGAAGTAGGCCTTCTCAATCCTTTTGTCGAGAGGCACTGTAAACCTCATTTGGGAGGTTTTGCAGGAGGCAGTGGTATAGTCGAGAGGTCTTTAGACCCAATCCACTTGTAGGGAGGAAAATATAATAGGAAGGAAGATCATATTCAAAAGAAGCATAAGAAGACGATCATAAACAAGGAGAGAGCGGTGTCTTTGGTCGTGGGGAAAGATATCGCAGTTGGAGATATTTGGGATTTGAATGGTAAAACTCTAGTGGGTAAGTTTAGTGGTAGAAGGGTTTCAATGGAATCCTAAGAAGGTTGGATAAAAGAGAAATGGCTCTCGGTTCTAGGATACATTCCATCTTGTCATACATTATCGAGAGGATGGTTGAGGTTCATATCAGCGTAGGCCTCGGAAGGGGTCAACCTTGCGCGATAATGTGATCTCAGGGGGTCTTGTTGAAGACTCATCGGTTGACTCGGGATCTATCCCTGTGGGAAGGAAGTCGTTGATCCAAAAAGCTTAGGACAAAGAAATAAAA
This sequence comes from Picea engelmannii, assembly GCA_009831015.1. Classification (NCBI taxonomy): domain Eukaryota; kingdom Viridiplantae; phylum Streptophyta; class Pinopsida; order Pinales; family Pinaceae; genus Picea; species Picea engelmannii. The sequence goes on along the minus strand of ML787476.1, from coordinate 80,408 downwards.
GAACTTAACTTATTGCAGGGGTCCTTAGAACATCACAAACACCTGATTTTGTTTCAAAATGAAAAATCCTATCTTAAAATATAAGGGGAGTGGGGAGCCAGGCCAAAAAATTGGCTCTAAAGAGGATGATTTCTCTTTTTTGTCCTCATATGGTCCTTATCCAAGAGTATGTGGGTAAGGGGGGATCTATTTATGCTAATTTGAAGCAGTTACTTGAGGGATGGGAATTTGTGTTCATTTATTATGTTGGTTTCTCTGGAGGCTTGATAACTAGTTGAAATGGCAACATAAAACTAATTAATTCCTTTGTAGTGTACTCAAAGCTCTTCGATGAGGTATATAGTAAAAGTTTGAGGTTGAACCTCAATGTTCTCAACCTCTACAAGTTGTATCCAGGTAAAATCCAATTTTGGAATAAGATTTTTTCTTCCAAGGAACTCATGGTTTCCAACTTGATTTTGGGTGGTGATTTAAACTTTACACTTTGTAGAGATGAGATTTGGGGATTGAATGCTTGCCCTAATAGATTGGTTGATTACTTTATTTCTTCTTTGAATCAGATAGGGTTAGTTGATTTGGAGTTGACAATGTTATCACCAACTTGGTTAAATAATAGAGTTGGTGACAAAGCGATGTCTAAGAGGTTGGACAAGTTCATCCTTCATAGTGATTTGTTAGGACAAGTGGGGAGATATCATTTGCGAGTAGAGAAGACTAGATGTTCAGATCATTTTACCATTTGCATAGAATTGGATAATGTTGTAGGTAAGCCTAGTGTGCCATTTAAATTTAACCTTGCCTAGTTACAAGTAGATGAATTTGGGTCTTCGGTTCAACAACACTAGAAATCTTGTGATCCAACTGAGTGGGATTCAACTTGCTCTCGGTTTGTCTGTGCTTTGAAAGGTCTTAAGGAAAAGGTGGTGGAATGATCAGTTGAAAGACATAGACAGAGGGGAGCTAAATTGAAGTAAGCGGAAGGGAGGTTAGCATATTTGTTGGGTGGAGTGGATGGGTGGGTGCTTTCTCATCCAGGACTCCTTAAGATCACTAAAGGAGTTAGAACACCAAAAGAGCAATCTTATTTTGGAGGAAGAGATGGAGTGGAGGATCAAGAGCAGGGCAATATGGATTGAAGTTGGAGATCAGAATACCCACTTCTTTCACAACTTTGCAAGTCATCGCCAGAACAAGAATACCATTTGGGAACTTTGTGTTGGATTACTGAGAAGGGGGGTGAATCGATAATAGAGATTTTTAATCCTTTTAACCATAGTATGCAAGTGTTATTTATATTTATGATCAATATAGCATTACCATCTAATAATTGCATAGTAAATAAACCATGAACAAATGAACAATCATACACATACACAGTACACCAATATTTTTTACATGGAAACCCAATGCGAGAGAAAACCTCAGAATTTTTTTTCTTATTTGTCTTTAAGAATTACATTCATTGGAAGCACCAACTTCCTTTGTTTTCCAGCTGCAATTGGAAGGAGGCTCTTGTTGATGATTGTAGCTATGTGACACATTTTCCAGCTTACAAACCTGAGAGATGTTGATGATTGCAGCTATGTGAGATATTCTCGAGCTTACAAACCTGAGAGAAAGCCCTTGAGAGGGGTGTGTGGTTCCTATCTGAGACAGAGCTGGAATGTAGAGATGGCTTCCTCCTTACAGAGAGTTGAGAAGAACTCCAGATGATTCTCCTATGTAACGCAATGAGAAAGGAGATCTGTTGAGTTGGGCGTGCCAGTGGCTGAGTACAAGCTGAACGTGTGAAATCTCAAAGTGTTGGGTGCATCGTCATGAGAACAGAAATGAAGATGATGTATCAGCCTCCTCTTAGCAGAAGAGTTGATGAGAAAATCCAGATGACTCTCTTGTGTAATGTAGTGGGAAAGAAGATTTGTTGAGTGGACGTTGATGTGGACGAGCACAGGTGAACGTGATCCTAGTGGTTGAGCACTAGTGAAGAAGTGGTTCTTCTGTGTAATGCAGTGAGCCATAGATATGGACATCCCTATGGATGTGCCCCTAGTGGATGAGCACTCGTGGGTGTACAATATCCCTTACTATATTGTTCAAGAGTCGGACTTGCCTGTAACCCTAATTGAAATGTAAAGGGTACATGTCGGCCCCACCTTAATGTGATTAATAGTTAATGTAAAAGATAATTAATCTAGTTAATATTAATTATATTGTGAGCTAGTGAGGTCAGCCCTATTGTGCCAATAGACACTTATGTTGACAGGTCTAGTCTAGTATAAGTAAAGGTAAATTCCCCATTGAGAAAACATATCTTTTGTGTGTGTTTGGAAATTTCAACAAGTACACCTTCTTGGGAAAAGTGTGCACCTCTCTTGGGCACTAGTCTTCTAGGGCTTGAGCACCCTCTTCTGTGTTAGGTTTCATTGGTGGTGAAGGTCTTTCCCTTGAAGAATATAGCAAAGGATTTTGGTTGGGTTTTCTTCCCTTGTTGAGAAGGGTTTCCCAGGATACTTCTTGTGTTCCTGTGCATGGTGTTTCTTCTTGTGATCTTGGTTGCTACAACATTATTGGTTATGGTTAAGTTAAATGCTAAAATGGAATGAACTTCATGCTTAACCTTTCTTATTGAAAAATCAACATGGTTTCAGAGCATATGCCTTGAAGAACCCATTACACAAGAAAATTTCAGTCATCCTCTCTCTCTTCTGCAAAACTGTACGACCCTCCCAGGGTTTCCATAAATTTCATACGACCTACCTCTTTGAGGAGTTTCAGCACTTGTCACTTGGACGTTGGGGCTAAAAATTACATAGGAGTGTACGACCTCCTTCAGCGCATCTCCAGCAAGCTTAATATTGCATTTCCGAGCATTTTGACTTTTTGGACCTAGGGTTTCTAGGGTTTCGCTAATTTCTGTAGAAATTTCAGTATTATGGTTTGATTCAGGTCATGGCCACAGTCTTCCTCTTTCCCTGAGGGAAGATCATCAGGAAAACAAATTTACTGGTTTTGGAAATGAGCTTACTGCATTGTTTTGCAGTAACCAAAGAGATGGTGGTAGGTGGTGCTACTAAGGGGGCAGGTGGATATTGGTGGCTACCCACCTATTCCATTTGGACCCCCACCATTGCTTCTTTCAGTTTTTCAGTTTTCGCACAGTTTACTATTTTTAGCAGTTTTTTGGGTCCTTAACTTGTGGAGTCGTTTTGAGGCCTTAAACAACGTTTTTTGGGGAAAATTGGGAGCAACATGAATCGTAGATCAATGTTGCTCACCCAAAAGTTGTATTCCTCGGATATATATTTCTAATGAGGTATGGAACGTGTCAAACAAAGATCATATGCCAAAGTTATGTCCCCGGAAAGTTGATGTACCAACTTACCCAAACGGGGCCCATAGTCTTGGTGTTTCATCTCCTAGGGTTAGGTCTTTGGATGTTTAGGGTTTTCCATGGTTTCTCAATAATAATAAGTCTTCGAGCCTCATTGTAACATGGTTCAGAGGCCAATAGATGCCACATATCTTCTCAGAGATAAGCTACCAGAGCCCTAGCTAGTTTATTTCCATTCTGTCTGTAAGTATATTTCAGTCATTTGTTATTAATGAAATGAAGTCTTATTTCCACTACATCTCTGCGTTTATGTGTATTTCTATATTTAATTGTGTTCCTACATAAATATGGATCAGTGCCACATCTCTTCTCAGAGATAAGCTACCAGCGCCCTAGCTAGTTTATTTCCATTATGTCTATAAGCATATTTCAATCATTTGTTATTAATGAAATGAAGTCTTATTTCCATTGCATCTCTGCGTTTATGTGTATTTCTATATTTAATTGTGTTCCTACATAAATCTGGATCAGTGGTATCAGAGCAGTCTGCTCGTTCTCGATCCTTCTTTGCATGTCCCCAACAAGGTCGGGGTATAAGGAGTTGGGGCTTGATCTGGTTGAACCGTTGCAAGATCAGCCTCGCAAACCCCAACGACCACCCATGGGGGAAGAAAAGAAAGACGAGGGAGTAGGAGATCCTATCAAAATGTTGCTCGAGGAGGCCCTCAAGAAACAAAGGAATGTTATGATGGACAACTTTTCCCATATTCTTCAACGGATTCCCACTAGCGGTGCATTGACATCCAACAACCACTCTGGAGGCGCCACTCGTTTTAATGTACAAGTAAACTTTGACATTCCCATATTTGAGGGCCAAATAGATGCAGATGTTGTAGATAGATGGTTGAATCTGTTAGAAGGATATTTCTTGGTTCATCACTTTTTCGAACAAGAAAGGATTATTTTCGCACTCCTCAAAGCCGCCCCCCATGTCAAGGACTGGTTGGAAACCTACTCGGAGCAACAGGGCAAAGGGGAACCCTCTTTGTTCTCGGCCGCACCCACTTGGAATTCTTTCTGAGACGCCATCAAGGAACAATATTATCCTGTTGGGAGCTATGAGGACAAATACATACAATGGACTACGCTGCGACAGCAAAGGGACCAAGATGTGCATGAGATGACGAATCTGTTTCATACCCCACGCACAAATTTGGGTATCAAATATTCAGAGAAACATTTGGTGTTAAAGTACCGCAGTTGTCTGCACAGATACATTCAAGAGGAGATGGAGTTCCTCGACATCTCCTCGATTGGTGTGGCACACTGATATGCTGCCAAGATTGAGCAGAAGTTCAAACAGAAGAAGCGAGACTTTGGGTCTGAGAATCAAAAGCAAGGGAAAGGTACCCCAACCGTAGAACAAAGGACCAAGCCAAGGTGGGGCAGCCCAGGACAACCTGCCAAAGCCACAAGCAAAGAACAACACTACGAAGCCAAAAAGGGACATGGGGAAGTGGTGTGAGTTCCATAAGAGCTCCACTCACAACACAAGTGAGTGTCGAGCCAAGCAGTCACTGGTAGCCAAGTTGAAGGCTTCTGAATTAGATGCATGCTCCGACTCTAAATCAGAACCTGACAAGGGGAATGACAGGGGGAAGCAAATTATCGATGTGGAGCCCAACGCCATTGTTTCCACCATGAAGATCCAGAAGGAGGAACCAAAATATCCAGAGGAGGTGGAGCGTCTCTTCCATTCCAAGATGTGGGTAAAGGGTTCCCCGTTGCATTTCATTATCGACAGCGGGAGCCAGAAGAACCTCATCTCGGTAGAGGTTGTGAAGCGGCTGGGCTTGCCGACCACCGCACACCCACAACCATACACCATCGGGTGGTTGCACCAAGGATGGGACCTCTGTGTCAGCCAAAAATGTCGCCTTCCCTACAACATCAAGCCCTTCACGGATGAGGTATTATGTGACATTTCTCCTCTTGATGTTTCTGATGTATTATTAGGCCAACCGTACTTGTGGAAGCGACATGTTGTGTATGAGTCCAGGCCTCGTGCTGTTATTATCCCTTTGGGCAATAAGTTGTA
>ML787476.1:26092-40774 GCA_009831015.1 Picea engelmannii | reverse complement strand
TTTTAATCCTTTTAACCACAATATGCAAGTGTTATTTATTTTTATGATCAATATAGCATTATCATCCAATAATTGCAGAGTAAATAATGTTAAATTATTAGCTTGATTTCTTATGCGGATTAATTCTTTTATTTTCTTCAATACTTTGATTCCAGCTTAATACACTTCAACAATACCAAATCATAACCGAATAGCAATAACTATGTAGATGAGTAAGCATGCACATCAACAACACATATACCCTGGGGAAACCCTATACAGGGGGGAAAACCCCAGCAAAGGATATTCCTTTATTGCATTAATAATGTAAAATCACTTACACATATCCACCATGAATGTTTCGATCTTAAAGAGCTTGCCAAGATGACTCTGACCTGACAAAGACCTAAGATACCTTACCGAAATACACCTCTGATATACTACTTCTATTGTTGATATACAACACTGATATTTTGTTGATATTGTTGATATACAACACTGATATGTTGTTGATATTGTTGATATACAACACTGATATGTTGCTAATATACTCCTTTGATATACAACCACTATTGCTGATATACAACACTGATATGCTTCTTTGGTATGCTACCTCTTTATCACTGATATGTGCCTCTATTGCTTCACCCTTAACCTGCATATCAAAATTGTATTGAAGAGAGGGGTCGACCTCTGCTTATATAGGTTGAAGAGGAGAAGAGGAAAGACTCGAAACAGTAACATGTTTGCATGAGTTAATCATAACTCAGCTTCATACTTTATTTCGATCTTAGAACTAGACTTGAGACTGGTTACAACTCAACATTATACTTTAGTTCCAAAATAGAACTAGACTTGACACTGGTATGCTTTAGTTCGAAAATAGAACTAGATTTGAGACTTCAGTTACAACTCAACATTACACTTTAGTTCGAAAATAGAACTAGACTTGAGACTTCAGTTACAACTCAACATTACACTTTAGTTCAAAAATAGAACTAGACTTAAGACTTCAGTTAAAACTCAACATTACACTTTAGTTCTAAAATAGAACTAGACTTGAGACTTCAGTTACAACTCGACTCTTTACAAGGCAATTCAAAATTCTCTTCATGGTGGATAATGTTACACCTGCCAACGCACTAGATCAATACATTTATATCATTTGCAATATTAGGAATATCATTTGTTTCTAGCTCATAGGAATTTTATATTCAACCTAACTTTTGCTAGATGCCTTGACTTTTGCTCATGGCTCACAAGGCTTAACTAGGCTCACAGAGGTTGTATGTTCCCCTTGACTTATGCACTGTTTGTTTATGCTCACAGAGGTTGTACATTCCCCTTGACTTTTGCACTAGACTGTCTATGCTCACAGAGGTTGTACGTTCCCCCTGACTTTTACATTAGACTCGCATAGCATATTGTTTGTCCTGACTTTTGGTTTGACTCACATAGGTTGTACGTTCCCCTAGCTTTTGTCAATACCTCACAAGACTAGTTGATTCTCCAAATCTTCCTGGCTAGCCTCAGGGTGGCCCATATGGCCTCTCGTTGGAGAATGATTGTCGATGCTACCAAATTCAACAAATAAACTATGAACAAATGAACAATCATACACATACACAATACACCGATATTTTTTACATGGAAACCCAATGCGGGAGAAAACCACATAATGTTTTTTCTTACTTGTCCTTAAGAATTACATTCATTGGAAGCACCAACTTCCTTTGTTTTCTAACTGCAACTTGAAGGAGGCTCTGACCCCCTATTTTCAGGCTACAATCTGAGAGAAGCTCCAACTCCCAAATTCTCTGGCTACAACCAGAAGGAGGCTACAACACCCTGTATTTTTCGGCTACAACCACCTATCCTTGCCCCATCCAGCCGCCCTGAAATATAAGTTCCAAATGTAGAAATTGAATATATCACTATCACAACTTGTTCTGTCAAATATGTCATTGTATACTCATCAACCAATCTGATTTGATCACATATACCTCAAATACTATACTACAAGTCTGTACCTCAAGCCATGTGCTAGAACCTCACTTTTATACAACCTCTATCTATACCAATAACTTCAGCAACATACCTCAACCAAAATCACTCAAACATGAACCGATACTAAACTTCAGTAGATATGCCTTAGATCAACTCTACAACAAGCCCTAAACTTCCAAGAGGGCATCCAACAGATTTACAAGGAAAATCCTTAACCAAATTCATAAATTCAACACTACACATATGAAAACCATACATTTTTCTTCTTGTAGCGTTTTGCTACCACAATTTTTCTGCCGCACTTTTTCTATCGCAGTTTTCCTGCCGCACTTTTCCTGGTGCGATTTTCTTGCCGCACTTTTTCTGCTGCGATTTTCCTGCCACACTTTTTCTGCCACAATTTTTCTGCTGTGATTTTTCTGCCGCACTTTTTTCTATCAATAATACATGCCCAAATAACATTTCACAAAATAGACATTCAATGATATTCAATAGGTGATAATGGAAGCGTCTTTCTCTCTTATTTATACTTCCATGTATCTTCCTCAAGGGGTTACCTCCTAACCAACTTAACCCAATTCTAATCACTTGTCCACTTCTAACTCACTTTGCTACGAATAGTAAATTCTCCACTTCTAGTTGCAACTAAATTATTATTTAATTAATTTCTTTTGCAACCACTTTGACTTATCCATAAATAGTAAACTCACTACTTCTTGTTGCAACTACTTATTATTTAAATAATTTCTCTTTGCAACCACTTTGATTACTTTATTATTTAAATAATTTCTCTTACTCACAAATTCTTCTTGCAACTAACTTTTCTATAATTAGTCAATTCATAACCTCATTTTCCTTAACTAAGTTCTTGTTGCAGCTAACTTTTCTATAATTAGTTAATTCATAACTTATTTTCCCTTAACTAACTTCTTGTTGCAACCACTTTATTATTTAATTTATTTCTTGATGCAACAATTATACCCATGATTAACTCTTAGTTACCATCAATTTGACTAGTACACTTCTTCTAGGAGCTTCTAGAATAATTGACTTCTTTGACCGTCCAGGGGCTTCTAGATAAGTTATAACTCATGAGGGTTCTCCAACTTCATATGGCCATAATTCTCTAACCATGAGAAGTTATGTGATGTTCCACATATCAACGGAAATGGTATGACATGTACTATCCATCTAGAATAGTCTTACCTGCAAATATATTAAAATTCATACCATTATACATCAATCAAACTAAAATCCCTTAATCATACTATTGGGGATACCATAATTGCTTCAAGGGTTGCCATCAATGACAACCAACCCAATTAATCAACACTTTACGATGAGGAAGGGAGGAAAATAAGTAGGCTTGAGGAGTTGGCAGACTTAGGGGTTTGACATTTTGATAGGGTTTTTATAGAGCCGGTGCAAGCCAATATTCTCGATGTACTTGGCCTTATCTCCAAATTTCCCAAGTTGATTGAAGAAGAGGATGATGAGATAATGTTTCTTGAGGTAAAAAGGAGGAATTAATCTTCATGATGAATACTTTCAAAAAAGACCATAGTCCTAGGCCTGATGGGTGGACCATTGAGTTCTTCTTGGGCTTTTTTGATCTACTTGGAAATGATCTTCTGAGATTGATTGAAGAAATAAGGATTGAAGGGAAGGTTCCAAGCGATTTAAACTCAACCTTTATTGCACTAATTCCTAAAGTGGAATTCTTGAAAACCTTCAATGAGTACAAGCTAATTTCCTTGTGTAATTGTGTCTATAAAATAATATCCAAGATCGTCGCTATGAGAACGAAGCTAGTTCTCTCCCATGTGATCTCATCTAAGCAATTCAGATTTCTTGGTGACCAATTAATACATGAGGCTATTGGATCAACCCAAGAAGGTATGCACTCTATTAAACTCTCAAACTCTCATGTAGTCATTATGAAGTTGGACTTGTCCAAGGTGTAAGATCATGTTTCTTAGTTGTATCTTCACTTATTACTCTTGCATATTGGTTTCTCTCTCTTGCTGGTTAGATGGATAATGGGATATGTTACCTCGATTCGGCTAGTTGTTTTGGTCAATGGAGACACATCCAATTTTTCAAACCATCTAAAGGTCTTTGCTAAGGGTGTCTTCTCTCTCCATATCTCTTCGTCCTTGTTGTTGAAGGATTGGATCAAGCCATTTTGGATGCCAAGCAAAGAAGGTTAATTAGAGGTATTCAAATTAGTAGAAATTTGAATCTCACACATCTTCTCTTTGTGGATGGTGTTCTCATGTTCTAATTTGGGTCAGCGGGTGACATTAAATTTTTTATGGATCTTTTGGGTCTACACTGCTCAACAACATGAATGGAAAAAAGTATCCAAAAATTGACCTTATACACAAGTGGTATGGATGATACACTTTTGTGGACGATTGATAATATTTGTCAATTATGAAGAAATCCATGGTGATGGAGTAAACTATCTTGGCTTTACAATCAAGCCAAATAACTATGGTAAAGGTGATTGGGCGTGTCTAGTTGGAAAAATTGAGAGAAAAATAAATGTATGGTGTAATAGGTGGTTGTTTAGGGGAGGCAGATTGGTCTTTTACAATGCGATCTTGGAAGCTATTCCCATATATTGGCATTTACTAGTGTATATTCCGAAAGGTATTTTGGTTAGGATTTGGAAATGTTGTTTCAACTATCCGTGGAGAGGCAATGGGGAATACAAAAGTCTTCATTTAGCCAGTTGGAAAAAGATTGCATTGCCAAAGGAGTTTGGTGGACGGGGTCTTAAGGATATTCATAAGTTTGGTAAAGCATTAGCTAGTATATTGTTGTGGAATGTTATCTCCAAGGCAAGTATGTGGAGCGGTATTCTTATTGGTAAGCACATTGCACCAGATTTATTAATTGACTAGATTAGGAAAGGTTCAAAAAGATCTCATAATGTGTCTAACCAATGGAAGGGCTCAACATTGTCTTTCCCTGGTATTGGAAAGCATTTAGCATGGAACGTGGGGCCTGGTTGTAAAGTTTGAATTGGGAAGGATGTAGTCATGGGTTGTAATGATGACATTTTTTAACTAGATGATTTAGTCCTTGTGCTTCGACATTTAGGAAGAGTTACTTTGAACCGGATAGGTGATCCCCACTCTACTTTGGGATAGAGTTATACAAGCCCTTAAGAGTGCTCATATAATATTGACGGAGGATCTCAATGAGTTAATTTGGGCCTTCAATGCTATAGGAGAAGCCCACACTACCAGGTTGGGTTATTTTTCTTTTTTGGCTAATTATGATTGGGATGATTAGTTGTGGTGGTGCAAAATTTGAAGGATTAAGGATGCTCCTAAGAGAAAACTTTTCATGTGGCTAATCCTTAATGACAAGGGTCTCACTTGGGAGGCTTTACGAAAGAGGAACTTTCATGGTCTGGGGTAATGTGTACTTTGTGGTAAGGAGTGTGAAACAATAATACACAAGGTCTTACATTGCTCTTACACTAGACAGGTTTGATTGGAGGTTGAAAGGCTAGTTGGTTTATAGAATTTGTGGTGGAAGGACACCCTAGGTTCTTGTTTTTATGATTGGTTTTTCAAAGGGAACTTAAACCCTACATACATCTTCGTTTGGTAGTCAATTGGGGCATTTCGACTTATAGGAACAATATTTTATTTTAAGGTAAATCTCTTCCCTCCTTGATTGTTGCGGCTCTTGTAGAGGCTCAACTTAAGGCTTTCAGTTATGCTCCACGTGACAAGCCTCAATGATAGGTGCACAAGCTCATCTTTGAAAAAGTGGGGTGTGGGCCTTTTTCAGTGGGGCCTGCCAAGGTCCTAATCGAAAGTGTGGCCTAGGGTTTGTGCTTCATCTTTATAAGGATCACTCTTTCTCCTTTAAAGAAAACACGTGCTCATGAACTAAAAATCAAGGAGAATTACTTGCTCTTTTCTATCTTATTAACTCTGCCATTTTTAAAGGATTTCAAAGCTTAACGATTATGGGAGACTCCATGTTAGTTATTAATTGGATGACTAATTCTACTCAAATATGGAATTTAAGGTTACAACCTCTAGCTTCAAAGTTAAAGGATGCAAGTGCTCTATTTTAGTCAATTGTCTTCTCTCATTTTTATAGGGAACATAATATAACAACAAATTCACTCTCAAAGGCTAGTTTATCTTTACAAGATGGTCATTTTTAGATGGTCACTAAGGAAGTAAATGATGAGGCGATATCACATGGCTTATTAGAAGATTTGTGATCTGGTGAAGGGCTCTTCAACTACTATTCCCGAATTATCATTGTTTTGATATGTGTTTTTCAAAGGCATTTAATAGTGCCCACAAGATTTGTTCATGTATGTATTTAAAAAGAATAGTTAAGATATTTTGCATTTTTCCAGTCCTGATATCGACTGTAATGGACCTAGTTATTTTCTCAACTTTTTGATAGTGCTTAAACATATGTTATTGTATTTTTTCCCACTCGAATAAAAATTAATGTTTTTTAGAGAAAAAAATGTTCAAAAGATAAACACTCTATAAGTAGGATTCTTGCCAATAGATTTTTTTGACATCTCTATCTTTATTAAGATATAAATTTCCAATTAAAAACGAATTAGTGATACTGCCCTAAAATTTATAATAATAATAATAATCTATTTTTAAGGTTACTGCCAAGCCAAACACCAAATTGATGTATGAGACCCCCTTGTTTGTGGAACAAGGAACCCCTGAGCTTAAATCACTCAAATAATCCCAACTAATTACCAATTCTTATAAATTTAAATAAATAAATAAACTTTTAACCCATCCAAATTTTAAATTACATAAATAATTTTTATACTAAATAAATAAATAAATAAACAAACTAACTAACCTTTAACCCATTCAAATTTTCAACTACATAAATATATTTTTTTACACCGGGCATTTTATAAAGATACACACTCTTACGAGTATCCATCATCTCCTTACAATTTCGAAATGAAGATGAATTATTTTAAATTAAATTATTTCTCTTATATAATTCATATTGAAAATTTCATAATGTAATTTACGAAATGTATATATTTTACATTCTAATTTCGAATCTGCCCACTTCATTTTCACTGTTCGAAAGTATACATAACTTTTTAAGAATATGAAAATTAAATTAAATTAAATTATTAATTTATATATTTTGATTGTATGACTTAATTAAGTTTATTTTTTTTTAAAGGGATTTTTTTCTGATATTTTTCATTTTCTATCCTTCTTTTGTTTTATAATTTTGATTACGTAACTTTAAAAGAGTCTAACTTGTGATCAATAACAATAATGCTAAACTCATATCTAATTATAAACTAATTAAAGTAATTCTTTAAACTTTTCCAACACAATATATCCTAAAAATAATTTACTTTGGGTTGATTACTTCTTCGATCAAATTTATTCAACCAAACAACTTCTTCGACCAATTCAATCAAATTTAAATTTACGCTCGATAAACTTTTTAATTTTTTAACGAATCTTTAAAGCTACTAGTTACTAGAGTCAATTAGTATACAATGTATAATTGGAGAAAAATGTATATTGAACATATACTTGCTATAGTCAAAAGATTGGCTATATATAATATAGCACAATGTATAATTGGAGAGCAAATGTATATTGAACATATATTTACACTAAAGTAGTCAATTAAACATATATTTATAGTCAAATGGGAGAACACATGTATATTGAACATATACTTTCTATATTAAAAAGATTGGCTAAATATAATATACACAATGTATAATTGGAAATCAAATATATATTGAACATATATTTGCTACAGTGAAATGGAAGTATGAAGTTTAGTTTTTGAGAAATCAAATGTATATTGAACATATATATTGCTACAGTGAAATGGAAGTATGAAGTTTAGTTTTTGAGATATATATAGGAAAAATGTAGGTATATATATTTAATTTTTGGTTTTAAAATATTAATTAAGTTTTACATTTTATATATTTGAATTTAGAGTATGTATTATTTGTTTTTATTTAGAAAATAAAAATATATTTTTAATGAAAAATAAAATAAATATATAAGGGTTATGTTAAATTGTAATGTCAAGGATTATGTTGGATTGCAACATTCATTAAGGGTTGCATTGGATTGCGACATTCGTTAAGGGATTATTGTTGAATTTCATCACATTGCTATGTAATTGTTATGTTACATTGTGACATTAGTTAAGGGATTATTGTTGAATTTTATCACATTTTGACGTTTTTCAAGGGTTATGCCACACTTGTAAATTGTAAATCTTTTCAGAATATGGTAAATAAAAAATTGTAAATTGAGTAAAACATCTTGATAACATATCTAAATAAAGGAGACTACAATTTTAAGTTTTGAATTCCTATCCTCTAACCTACGTCTCACGATGACAATTGTTCTATTTCCCATAACATCCTTAGCCATTGGAGCTCCTAGAGTAGGGATAATAAGCAGATAATGTGAAAACAGATTGTTTGCTTGATTTCGATTTCAATTTTTTCATAAGAAGATGGTGGATCACATGCTCTAGTGTTAATATTCAAATGAGTTATTTTTAAAGTAATCATGGGTAGTCATCATAGTTAATGAATCTATGTACGAAGGTGAGAAGAGGGGGGAAATTAGAACATAGATAATGGTCTGCCCATTTTATTTACAACACAACCCAAATCCACTACCATATGGTGGGCCATTGATGTAGGAAATTTATAAATTTATATTCTTTTAATAAAAATTTATTGTCCACATCCTTTACAACCTACTAGTATTGTCGATCCTTAAATGATACAATCAACAAATTCAACTACACACTAGATCTAGTACTTCAAATCTAATCAATCGATATGATATTCTCTTTTTAACTATTTATGTAGGATTGATATCATAGAAAAGGGAGAGTAGAAGAAAATTGTATGTAGAGACTGGAAAGTTGAGTTGGAGTGATATTGATGTATTCTTTTGAATATGTATATGAATTATCCATTTTGATGCAACTGCGCTCGCAAGCACGTCCGCTCACAGGATCTTCCCTTTTACCACGGCCCGAAGAACTCCAAGGCTCTTCTATTTCCCTATCGGGAAATCTGCACCCACAAAACTCTTCTCGCGATCCCCCCCTTCTTTGCTATCGAGAGATCGGACTTCGCGGTTTCGCGAGGTTTGTGGTCGAGAATCGGACTCTCGAATCCCCGAAACCTGAAAACCAGTCAACGCTGACTTTTTCATATCGGGGTTTTCCCTATCGCGATTTCGCCACTCGCGATGTCACGCAACTTGCTTTACCAACTCCCAAACCCCGATACGCCGAAACTCCAACGCACGCGCGAGTTGACTTTTCAACGCCTTCACTCCATCGACATTTCGGAGTTCGCGGTATCGCGAATCCTGATGCGATGTTTTCGGCACTTCACCCTGCGAAATTCTGAAACTCGCGCCACCTGTCCACTCCACTAACTCCTGTGGCCCCACACTATTCCTTTGGATGTCGGGATATCGCGTTTCGTGATATCGCGACTCCTGCTGCTATATTCACGAGACTTCAACCCACGAAACCCCGATACACGATTTCACGTGTGAATCCGACAACCCTTATGGCTCGAATCTACGGTCTTGCCCCTCCTAAGCTTCGAACCTCTCGAGAATACGTCGCTGTATCTCCCCTGGACCTTTGTGAGATCTAACGGCTCACGGAGTTTCACGAAATCTCCTCAGAGAATTTCGTCTGTCCGTCCTTCCTGGGTGATTCCTGTGAAGGACCAAGTGTTCCTCCGCGGAAACTTGTCTATCTGCGCGCAAACTTGCAACGCCTGTTAAAACACTTCACGACACATCTCCCTGTGCTTCTCTTAGACGGTTTCTCAAAGGTCCTATACCTCCTGAGCTTTGCCAACTCTGTATCCTTCAGAGAATCTTGCACGCACTCCTTGTGGCAGACATTCAACCACTTCCAAGTGTTGAACCTCCGACTCTGCGCACACCTGCAGCAGCAGTCCTTCAACAATTCACTCAGGTTCGCAACCCTGAACTTCACTCGGCCCGCGCTCTCCTTGCATGGCTCCTGTGCCCAACTGAACCTTTGGGTGAACGAGAACAAAAGCTAAACTACCTGAGCCCTCTGTCAATGCACTCCTTGCGGACACTTCAACTGCACTCCTTGTAGGAACTCCTTGCTCATATAGAGAAACAATTGAAACTCATTCCTTCTCCCTTTCAGACTTCAAACTCTAAACAAGAAGTCATATACACAACACATATAGCAAATGTATAACAGGAAGCAAACATTCATGAGCATATCAACATCAATATACATAGAACAACACAAAAACCATGAATTTGAATCAACTCTTCTATTAATCCAAATATCTGTACATGTGTGTTCTTACACAGCTCTCTGCATGCTCTCCTTCTCAGTGCTTAGAATAATGTTACAATACACAATGAGGGTGTCTATATCCCGTTTCCCTCTTGCGCTTTCAAGTAGTCTAATCTAGAATTAAATTCTATCTACTTTACATTAACTATCTTAAATGCCTTCTACCTACTAAGGACGAGAGCTAAAGGCTCAAGGTCCGTTTGCAATTTACAAGTGCGCTTCATATTAATGACTCATTTAAGATCGCGCAACAACTTTCAAGGCAATTTTCAAAATTTGTGCTGGCGCTTGTCTAGCTGTCCAATTGTCTCCGCGCTGGCTCGCTTGATATGGGAGATACTCCTGCATCACATTTGATCATTGCTTGTTCAACTGAGAAGAACTAAGTGGGGATTTGATTCCATGGAGTCTTACAACACCACCAAAAGAACCAAGATTTATGTTCTTGAAAAGCCTTTGCAAGGAACATATTATTGTACGATTAGTTGAAGAACTAGAGGAAGGTGCACTTGTTGAAATACTTAGTAGCCATACCTCAAATCAATCTCCAACTGAATGACAATCTTATCTAAGTTATTTTTTAAAATTTCTCATAATTTGTTGTAATTTGCTTCTATATTCCATGGTTAGAACAAAAACATATTCTAGTATATCAGAACTATGGTTGACATATGGTTGACCACATGTAACTATAGTTGATTACAATAGACCATTCTTGACCATGGTTGATCATGTTTAATTATAAGTGAGTATGGTTGAGCGTGATTGGCTATGATATGTTTCTTATGTCAAATTGTTATGACCATGTTTGACTATGGTATGTTTCTTATGTTTGACCATGTTTAACAATGGTATGTTCCTTATGTTTGATTATAGATAATCATGTCATATCATGGTTGAATCATGTTGAATTGCTACATTCCTCAATGGTTGTGTCAAAATGTGATTTCCATCAAAGGTTATGTCACATTATGAGATTCCTCTAGGGTTATGTTTGATTGCGATGTTCCCCAATGATTATATCCCATTGTGATTCAATGTGTTATGTCAAATTGATTTGTTCCTCTATGGTTACGTCACATGCGATGTTCATTAAGGGTTATGTTACCTTGCGGCATTCCTTAAGGGTTATGTTTCAATGCAATGTTCCTAAATGGTCATGATGGATCATGATATTCATCTTGATCATATTATATGGAATTTCTATGTTCCTTAATGGTTATGTCACATTACAACATTAATTAATGTTTTTGTCACATTTATTGGTTTGTGATGCTACTCAATGGTTATGTAGCATTGTGACAAGTATATTGGTTGACTAATGTTGAATTGTGCTGTTCCTCGATGCTTGTGTTGCAATGTGATGTTCCTCAAGAGTTGGGTAAAATTGTGATGTTCCTCGATCATTATTTCATATAGTGATGTTTATCATGGTTGACTCATGTCAACCATGGTTTTCTTTAGTTGGTCATGGTCCACTATGGACATGGTTAACTATAGTTGATTATGGTTGAGTTTCATCCCACTACAACGTTCGATAAGGGTTTTGTTGGATTATATGTTAGTCACATTGTGACATCGAGTTATGTTCGACACATTGAGATGCAGGGTTATGTTCATCACATTGTGATATTCATCAAACATTAATTTGGATTGCATCATATTGTGATTTTCATGAAGGGTTATGTTGAATTGCAATGTCAAGGATTATGTTGGATTGCAACATTCATCAAGGGTTGTATTAGATTGCGACATTCATCAAGGGATTATGGTTGAATTTCATCACATTGTGATGTAAATTGTTATGTTACATTGTGACATTAGTCAAGGGATTGTTGTTGAATTTTATCACATTTTGACATTTTTCAAGGTTGGTACCCATGTCCTGATTTGACACAAGCATTGGTTCTTAAGAGGGGAATTTGGTTCAAGAGTGAAATTTTCTGCATGAGAGGGAGGAGGAGGCACACATGAATTAGCATCATTCATCCCTTTATGATAAAAATAAGGTGAAGAAAGAGGGGTAAGATGGTTGATGGACAATAGTTCAAATCTAGAACTGATTTATAACCAGGGTCATTCTTTGGTAGCTTACCACCTCTAGTGGATTTTGGTTTAATCCAATTTTTTTTTATAGTTCACTATTTTTTCTTCTTATGTTCGTCTTTATGCACATGGCACTATGAGGATGGAAGCCTTGTTCCCCCTCTAGGAGGATATCCAATGCTTCTAAGGTAGTAATGGTTGCCATCGAGTTTTATGAAGACTTTGTTCCTAAGGAGGACAAAGACACTATGCAAGGATTGGAAGCATAAGTTTTCCAAACTTGGTATTTTAAATATGATAAAGAGGTATATTTTCATGTGGGGAGATTAATTCCTAATATTGGTTGCACCAGAACTAGGAACTCAAAGTTTTTTCGTACCCTGGAACTGTACTGGCATATGAAAATGATGGTTTCCTTAGGCATGCTACCCAAGGAGGAAGATTGTAATACCCTGGTTTTGAGACTCCATATTAATAATGTGTTTTGTTTATTTGATGAAGGGCCAATGTGCCCAAACATTTAAAAGAGGGTAGAGTGCCTAGGAAATGTAATGCTTTGAACATTGCAAATAATAAAATATACATTATTGGATGCAAGATGGACAAGGACAAGTGTTATAAGGGGGTATGATTCCGTGAGAGAGAAGGATAAAGGAGATAAGTATTTTTATAATATTTTATTTACCCATCTTGGTTTCAATTGCGAAAAGTGGTTATATGAGCTTCCTGAGGGGGGGAAGGCCATGTGGTTCTTGATTTCATGTAATTATATAAACCCCTCTTGTGGGATGTTTGGGGGTTCTTCTCCATTCACTCTTCCACTCTATCATATGGCTCATTCATTATTGTTCTTGGTTGGGGCACGGGGATGAATTGTTGAGGAAAAAATCCATTGATTTGTTGGATGTAGTAATTACTGGTGTATTTCAACGATCAACTTATGCTACAAGCCTGAGATGAATTAACATGTGCTAAAAATTCCTCATAGTTGCAAATACTCAAAGTCTCAACATGGATATTCTTTACCAGATGCACTGGTGTCTTAGAAAAAGTGGACAACATGAGGTACTGCGTGGCAGTGAATGGGGTTCATTGTCTTTCAACGGTGTAAGATGGAGAGAAGAGAACTAGTGTACTTTAGATTGATGTGTGTTGAGAAACCCATGTGATCTTGAGTGTTGACTGGTTTGGGAATTTAAGTGTCACTCTGGAAGCCATCGTTGTTGATTTATATCCTTGGCTCGTGGGTGACTTGCTATTAAGACTTGGATCGTTAATGTCTAAGGTTGGGTGGAATGTCCTTGGTCTGTAGCCAATTGGTGATTGGTTTTGTTTAAGATAAGTTCTCTCAGTCAAGGTTTCCTTTTTTTGTGCATTTATTTCTGCTGTGTATTATTTATTATCTTTGAGATTTGTATTTATAATGTGCTTTCTTGCTGGTAATTTTTGTGCAAGGTATGTTTAAGCATTATTTTTAAGTCTATCATGAATATTCATTATTGTGTGAGATGTTATTGCATTTCTTTCATGTTTATTTATTAATCAATCATCATCAGAGTTCGAAATCAGTTCTTGAAGTGTATCTTTAAGGTAGCATTGTCCGACCTTGGTGGTTGGGTACGTTACAAAGACTTTTGCCAGCTCAAAGGTTGATTAGAAGCTTTGGAAAGTTAGAATGCTTATATGATAGGGGTGGTGGCATGGCATGCTCATCACCATGGAGGGGATTTCATTCCTCCAGTCAGCTATCAACTTGGTCCTGAAACTTTCATTGTTGTTGCTCAACGAGGTGACTCGAGACCCATCTTCCCTGAGGTTCCTCGGGCTTAGTGATTGTTGGGGCTCTAGTTTAGTATTTTTTTTATGCTATCTAGCTTCAAATACTATAGTGAAGCATAGTAGTGGACATGGACCTTTAGGATTGATGATTTTAAGTTTTTAAATACATATGATAAATTCTACAGCCTGTATTCCGCTTTAGAGCTGGTTTATTTTGGGGATTTTTGCTTCTAAGAGACTGTCACGGTCTCCTTGGGATGGGAATAATAATGCCTCTTCTGTAAAAAAAAATTCTATAATTAATACAATAGCCACTTACTTACAAAAAAATATCACGAGCAACTTTTTAATTTTAAGCTCTATTATTACTTGAATGCTTATAAGTGTTTTTTTAACAGTTTTGGAAGTTTCGCTTGAGCTTAAGAATTGAGATTTATTATTATTTGAAGGCTTATAAAATATATTTATTTAATTTTA
>ML787476.1:4066-25952 GCA_009831015.1 Picea engelmannii | reverse complement strand
TATTATATTATATTATAAAAATCAAAATATTATATTATATTATATTAAAAACCAACTATATTATATTAAATCAATGATAGTAAATTTAGTATTAGAAAAATTAAATCAGCTATATATGAAAAATAATGATTTCAAATAAGTTAATATTATAAAAAAAAATCAAATTACAAAAACAAAATCAAATATATTTGTAGTATTAGTTTTTTGAAATCATCCTTTTAGTGAAGGGAGTCCTGTAAATGAACTCCAACTTCTTTTTAGAATTGTGAAAAGAGGAGAATATATATTATCTCAATCCACATTAAAACCTTGAACAACTTTGACATAGATATTCAAGAATTCGATTATAAAATTGGAGTCGAAGGAAATATATTATAGGAGGAAATGTATTATAGGGTCAAGAACAAAATGAAATTTACAAAAGGGTGAAGAACAACATGAAATTTACAAAATGCATCCTACATGAAGCAATGGTTTGTATCACCCTCCATGTTTACTAATACACTTTAAGTGAAACACCTTAATCACATAGATACAAGAAAGAAGTTAGAAACTTGACACAAACAATAGAAAATAAATAATAATAAGAAATCATAACATATCCACTAATACCTTTGGATGGTGATTTTTGTAGGGACTACAATGGGAATCACCACTTGTATTTTGTGATCAAAATCCCTAAAGCGTTAAAATACTCTATGTTATTAATTTTCCAACATGTAACAAGTGACACTCTCACTCCACCTCCCCACTATCTGCTTGATGCCACCACTACCCATTTGAGAGCAACATGAAGCAATTGAAAATGGCTTGGAGGTGGATAGAAGGAGCTCGACAAGTTCTATACATGGCTAAAGCATAAACTGAAACCTAACAATTAATTTACTAAATGCATGTAGCCTTTCATTTATCACAACATTATCTAATCACAACCTTCCATTTAAGAGAGAGAGGACAAAAATATTCTCCATTAATTAAATCTTAGTGATAGACATCACCTCTGCATTAAATAACCATGTCATCTAACACTCCAAATCTAATAAGTGGACTCCTATTAGTGTAATAATATCACAACATATAATGAAATATACCTATAATCCCAAACCAATAACAAAAATGTTGTGAAAGAAAATTCCAAAGAAAGAAAGAAAAAAAGAAATAGAGAGGATAAAGGTAGGGCAGGAATTTGAAAAGTCATTCGACCCATTAAACATAAAAAAATCCTCATTTCTTTAATTAATATTTCTATTATCATCCCATAGTCTACATGGTATTTTTAATACTTGAGTGTTTAGATCCCATAGTCTACATGATATTTTCAAGACTTGAGTGTTTAGATTAAAAATATAGTTAGCTTCCAGTGGTCCAAATTCAAATTCCACATCCAAAGTTTAAATTGAAAAAGTTATTATCTTCATTGTCAAAATTAGAATTCAACCTCCCTTTTTCACATTAATATTGAAGAATATTATTATCTTCCAACATTCCAAATTAAAATTTTCAAAAATAAAATTATGGGGTGAAGTTTTCATTGACATTGGTAATATGTAGAATTGAAAAGTCACGGTGGTAGTCACTCATGGTGACCAATAAGTATCTCGCTATAAGGCATTTAGTGTTGAATGATGTAAAACATTGTATATGAACATTGAATTCTTTGTAATTGGGTAGTCACACAACACACTTTGAACTCTCACTATGTGTCATTTTTCAAAATTTGGAAATTTGAATTTAAATCTTAAAGGATAACAATTAGACCGTTCGATAATGACAGAATTATAAATTCAATGGTTATTTTGACTTCGTATGACATTCTAACAGATAGTGAAATTCAATGATCTCAACCATTTTATCCTTATTCACAACCATCATGCCTTCTGTTTATCATTTTATTTGCTTTATTTCTTTACTTTTTGCTTTTTTCCATTCTAGAAGTGGAATTCACTCTTTTATTTTATCTATTTGTTCAATTTTTGGTTTTTTACGTTCTAGAAGTGGCCTTCACTCTTTTCTTTTATCTATTTGTTCATTCTCTCAAGGATTATTGGGAAGCAATATTTTCTTTGTGCATTTGTGGGGTGGAGCGTTCTGTTGTGTGTGTTCACTTTTTTCTTTTTTGCATTCTAGAAGTGGCCTTCGCTCTTTGCTTTTATCTATCTGTTCATTCTCTCATGGATTATTGGGAAGCACTATTTTCTTTGTGCGTTTGTGGGGTGGAGCGTTCTGTTGTGTGTGTTCAATTTTTTCTTTTTTCCATTATGGAAGTGGCCTTCGCTCTTTGATTTTATCTATCTGTTCATTCTCTCAGGGATTATTAGGAAGCACTATTTTCTTTGTGCGTTTGTGGGGTGGAGCATTCTGTTATGCGTATGTCTGTGTTCCTTGATCTTTCAGAAAACAAGCTCACATGACCTATTCCAAATAACTTCATGCAACTCAAATGCCTACCCCTGCAGAACTTGATGAAAGCATGAGCCGAAGGGTTCTCGGATGAATCATATCCCTGTTTAAGCTAGGAGCCTTGATGTTCCAGAACAAATCTCTATGGGCACCCTCCTGTGAAAGCTCGACATGAGTCAAAAGCTCACATTAGTGGACATCTGGGGTAACAATTTCACTAGGACGATTCCACCCGATCTTTGTGTGGGACGACTTATTCTTTCCAACAACAAATTCATAGGAAAAATAATTTGGGGACTTGCTCGTTGCTCAACCTTGTGGTGAGTCTGCCTTGAAGGTAAAATGCTTCACGGGTCTCAGACTGATGCATAATTTAACTTACATTGATCTCTCTCATAGCCACCTCATAGTTAAGATTTCGAGTGGGGCTTGAGTCTATGTCAAGTCTGAGTCGTGTTTGTGTGATAAAGGAGGAGGATGAATTGAATTGGAGGCACCTACATCATCCCTTGGAGCAAACACCACTTCAAGGGAAGGGCGGTTGAGCTTCTGAATGATCATTAATGTCTCAATGGTATATTTCCTTCTGCAAAAATTGTTTTGTAAATTCATTTAAGAGTCTTAATCCTGCTTATTCCAAATCCCATGTATATCCCTCTTTTCAATTTGTCAATTTGATTGCGAATATTTCAGGTTCGACTCTATTCTATCCACATGAAAATAATCATTAGTCAGAAGAGCTTAACAGCAGAAAATGCACCTTCGATAGGATTCAAGCCCTTATAAACCCTTTCACAAAACGAATTCGAGCTAAAGGTATGTATGGCTCTGGTTTCTCTTTCCTTCTCTTTCAATAGGTTAACCTTGATGTCATGGCTCCGACCATGTTGAATACATGTAATCTTTCGTTAACAAGAGGTTTAACTGACCTTTTCAGTAAGTTAAGTCGTCTGCTTAGTAAATTAATCTCTTATATTATCTTTCTCATTAGTTTAACCCGAATCCTTCTTTTTAGCGCTTAATCTGCTTATTATCTCTTTTTATGTAACTAATTTTTCATTGGTTTCTCGGTAGTTAGTTTAATATTCTTCTTGAACAACTTAACCGACCCATCTCTGATGACGAAATTTAGGGTTCTTTTATTATTCTAACCCCACATGCATTATCTGATTAGTTAACTGGCCCACATCCCATGTATTTTTACTTCATTTTTTACAGCAGCCTTTGAAACTCGCTCCACCCTCTACGTGTCAAGAAAAATGGGGCTGGGGATATAGACAGTTCACTGTGATTCACAATCCTAATTTCGCGAACATTATATTATTTGCGTGTTATTCTTAATGGCTTTGACTTTGAGGCTTTATATACCCATTAAACATTAACCTTTTCTTTTTAATTTAACATCTGCAATTCAGTAAATAAATTCAATTTCAAACAATAAATACATAAGCACAACCTAAATCTCTATTCTAATTGTTTTTTTTTTTGATATTTTTTGTTTAATTTTATCCTAAATCTTGTCAAAAATTGTTAATTTTATCCAAAATCTTTCCAAAAATTGTTGAATCTACAAATTTTGGCAATGTTTTAATATTCACCTTTATCCCCAACAGGCCTATCTTGGGCGTCTGAAAAGAAAAACAATAAATTCAAATGTTTCCATAGAGAAAATATATTTACATTTCTGTCCACCCAATATTCTTTGAATTATACGCTTAAAATACTTAAATATGGGCATCTAACAATAACTGAAAGTCTCCATAACCTTAAAGATTGAAACCTCATCTATGCGTGCGTACATAATTTTATTTTAGGCGTGGCTTAGCTTTAATTAAAAATGGAAAAATCATTATAAAAGTGGAAATGGACAACCTTACTTTTCACAATATCCCATTGAGTTGATTTTCGTCGAGTCTTATCAATAGCTTCTGAATTCCCATTACATATATTTGATATAAAGTTTGTCTCAGCTCGATGCAAGCTATAATATATGGACTGTGTGTCAGTTTATATGTAAATATTTCTTAGTCTTTATCTATTGTACAAATATATGAATTGTTTTTATCTTTTATTTTTATTTTAAAAAAAATTAAAAGAAATAAAAAAATTAAAGTTTTAAATTTTCAAATATATTGTAATAATGGTTTATATTTAAATTTTTAAATTTTTCTGATAATAAATTATATGATTTTTATATTATAATTTTATTTAAGTATTTTTTGGTATTTATAGTTCATTTTCATTTAATTAATTAAGTAAATAGAAAATTTGTATATAGTTCTTTGTGTACATTGAATATTTTATTGTGTTGTGTTTTAACTTAAAATATTTATTATTTGTTATTTTTTCATTGTGGATAAAACTGTATTTTTTAAATTTTTGATAAATTCATTATTTATGTTAGTTATTTTACATGTGTTCTCTTATCTTTTTTAAGTGTGTGATGTAAATTTATTATACGTTTGTTGTCATTTTGTTAATTTATTTGTATTTTCTATTAAAATTATGTAATTTTTACTTTAATTAACATAATGGATCCATGATTCTCTATTCCATATTCAAAAATGAATTTGAGTAAGTTGTATATTGTTATATTATATATTTGTTCAAAGAATTATTTTCATTTTATGCAAGGAAGTATTATCTGAGGCCAAAAGGGATCCAAAGAAGAACTGGTTTCAAATGAAGTACTGTATCACTGGAGAGGAATTTCAATGGGCCATGAAGGACTATCCATATGAGTGGAAAGTAACAATGACATCAAACAAAGGACATAAAGGAAAAGAACTAGTAGAAGCTGACACATCACAGAAAACCAACAGTCCGACAGAAAACACTAGGAAAGTTGCAGAGCATGTAAAGGAGAGTGCAGGAGGTGCGGCAATAAGAAAACCAAGACAACATAAAAACATCCCAAAGCCACATGAGCAGGAGAAATATCATGCCGGAGCCACCAACAAAAGAGAACAACCGAATAATAAAACTAATGAAAGAACACAAAACGAAACAATGGTTTGGGTGCAGGAGGAACAAGGAGGAGAACACATCCCAGATATAGAGATACCTGCAAATTCAACGCAGATAGATACTCTTCCATAGAAGAGACATGTGTTGCAGGTAGGAGGACTAAGGAAAAAAGATGAAGGTGCATGAAGATGTCCCAGAATTTACTATAATAGAAGATGACGCAGAGATGGTGGAAGGAAAAGTCCAAGACTGCGTAACAGAGTTATGGGACGATATGGAGAAGCAAAGAGTGGAAATAATAAAGAGATTATCAAAAATGAAGGAAATATTGGTGCAACTTCACATGAGTGAAATACAACAGAAAAAAAAGCGCAGCCACAAGAAACTGTTCAAGAAAAGGTAGTGCCAGTGCAGGAAACAATACAGATCATAACATCAGGGAGTGATATTTTTTCTATCACTCAGGATATGTTGCAGTTAGAAGAGGAGACAAAGCATAAACAACTAAAGGAGATTGATCATTTGTACTTGGATTTGGCCAATATCCCCACGAAAGTGTTGTACAAATTGGAAGTTAGTGTCACACAAGAAGTCCAATCTAGAGAAGGTGCAGATGCGACAGAGTTACAAACAAATAAGGATATAAAGAACACATTGAATATAACTCTTAAGGAAATACAAGTTAAGAAGGACCAAGTAAAGTAATTCATTGGCTAGATAGAGGAGTGCATTGAAGAAGTATTTAAGTCAATTCCAGACAACGCATAAGAAAGGACACACTTACATACCGAGGAGAAAATATGGAATATTGTGCAAACAATGGAAGATTACAAGAGTCATATAAGAGAGTTGATGGAATAGTTGAACCCAAGCACACTACCAGAGGTGGGATCACAACAAGGATGATTTTAAAAATGAAAATTTATATTAAAATGTAGAAACATGGGCCAATATTACTAGTCCTTAATATGCAAAATGTAAAATGTTTGGTGATAGTTTTGTAAAAATATTCAATTTTTTAATGATTTTATACAGTTTCTATAAAATTTTGGCGATTTGTAAGGTAAAACAATTCTATTCTATGGAATTTGGGCGAATAAGTTTTAGAAAAAATGGAAATTGGTGAATCTTTTTTTTGGGGAAAACATGGAAAATTAGCCCATTTCCGAAATTTATCCCCTAAAATCATCTATGGATCAAAAAGAGAGTAGGAGGCTATAGGGAACATACAATACATGACCCAGAGTGTTAAGGAGATTGCATACTTATATGAGAAAAGTGCACAACTATGGACAAGTCTGCAAGAAGATGAAAAGTTGCAGGCACTAGAACAAAAGGAGGAAAGCGTCAATTCAGTCGTGCAGGAGTTGAAGTAGAAGAAAAAGGATATGAACATTCACGAGTGGCTCAGGAGATAAAAAATTTACAAGCAGAGTTAAAAACTGTGTAGACAAAGAAGAAGATGAGGGAGGCTCAGCTGGAGCCACTGTAGGAAGACGTAGAGAAGATATTAACAGAAATGGATGCAGCCTTGGGCCAGATGGAAGCTCTTAAGTTGGAGGCTGAAGAGATGATGAAGGAGTATCTCACAGTACAGACTGTAGATTCTTCTACAAAGAAGAGCGCACAAGTGAATACTTGTGCTGGAGAAATGTCAGGAAGATTCCAAGAATTGGAGAAATCGGTGCAAGAGGCACATACTCTTGAGTGGCTTGGGATGAGCCACGAGTTAGTGTTGGGGGCCTATTGGAGAAGGCTATTCTTAGATCAAAGTTTGAGGAAAGAGCGCAGAAAACAAGGAAGGAATATAAGGAATGGGACAAGGAAGCAACACGCAAGAAGGCAAAGGAAGCAATGCGTAAGAGATAAAGGAAAATCAACGCGACAAAATTTTGGATTAGCGTGTGAAGGAAGTTAGAAGGTGGACAAGTTGATTCCACTTAGAGTTAGGGTTTTGTTAGACAATGTAAAGGGTTTTTACCCATATTTTTGTATAAATACGATGTATGAGGTACATAGGAGGGATCAACCTTTTTGAGTATATTCAGAGGTCCTTTTGAGAATAGTTCTGAATTTTGAGTCGTAATACTAGTTTTGTTGAGAGTTGTGGAGCTTATATGGAGTTAGTGTTGAGATGTATGGATTGTATCTGAGGGTCAGGTCACAATTTATGGAGCTTGGTGCGACATTGGTCAACCTCACGGAGTATGACAAACGTTTGACGTAATGCGTACAATGCCCTATTTTGATGAATAATAATAATAAACACAAGATCTTTGTGGACGTAGCCTAGGGGGTGAACCATGGTAAAAATGGTGTCTCTATGTGTGATTATCTTATGTGTTTCTTTGATATGATTTTATGTTGAATGAATCCATGAATCTGGTGAGGTTTATTTACAACGCGTAATAGAATAGTATGGTGTTTTCTACAGAATGAGTGTTATTGAATGGGTAAAATAATAGATGTAATGAATGATGGTATGGTAGTATGCATGTTGAATTTGAAGAAGTCTAATATGCCTAACATTCCCACGAGTTCCATACCTTCCATTATTGCAAAAACTTGGGTCATGCAATCACCCATAAACCATCTCAAGTGAGACTGCGTTGTGCATTCTGTGCACATTTTTTCTTTTGGTTTACCATAGGGGTCGATGGTTTCTAGGTTTGTTTTGGAAAACTAAGGTAGAAACCAGGTCAACCCATAAATCCAACAGGGATAATTTTTTTATTCCTTAGATTTTTAATTGTTGTGCTACCCTTTGTTTCTTTTGCGCACGTTGTCACCTTCCTTGTATTTGTTGCTGGGATGGTTGATTGTCGTGAAGGTCCAACCTCTACTTGTTGTTTAGATTTTGGTTCTTTCTTTGGGATTACTAGCACCTTCCATTCTTTAGGACAATCCTTCATATCCCACTGCACCTGTTCCCCTATGACACAATATCTCAATTGTATTCATTCCTTCTTAAGATCCCTCTTAGCATGGATCCACATGTTATGTCTTGAAACTTGAAATTTTTATATTCCTTGATTCTCTTTCACAACTTTCAGTGGTATTCTCTATTGTTCCTGAGTTTATACTTTAAGGCTCTAAAGTATACCATCAAGGCATCCGGAAATATAGAGAAAGTTAAGGATAAAGAAGTTAGTTATACAAAAACGGCTATGACTGGTTTCTTAACTGTCTCCCTCTAGCTTCCCAGTTTTCCTAGATACTAATATCCCTTTCAATTGCTGCCCACGAACGTTCTAACTCAACTCGGTTATTTGTTGTCTATAAGATGGTGTTAAATAAATTTAAGGGAATGCTCATTTGATCTGATAGTCCAGGCTCGATATTGGGCTGTCTTATAACTGGTACAGTCATGAGGGATAAAGATTGAAAGGATAAATTCTGGTGTTTTCTTTTAGGGTTTGCTATTTCTGTTTTCAAAATATGTAAGAAGAACTCCAAAACATTGAATTAATAGTATGATGAAAATAAAGGTCGTTTCCGGTATCTGAGTTAAATTTTGAAAAGGGAATATGCATGAAATGAAAAGAAAACATAAAGCTGTCGAACAAGGTGAGGCATCAATTAAAAAGGAATCTCACTTTGTGATAGAAGAAGAAAATAGTTAGGAAAAACTCTTAATGAAGCATATGATATTTAAATCTAAAACATTTACAGGTCTTGTATCTGCTGATAGTCGATACAGAGGAAAAATTGTAAACGATTAAATTGCAAGAATAATTAATCACCATAGTAGATGTTGTACTAAATTGCAGTTAAGCATTCATAAAAGAGATACGTGAAAAATATGAAACAACATAGAAGCACATAACTCAAACTTGACCAGATCTGGAATCTTCAACCTGTATTTGTATTAATTCAGAAATATCTTCAAATTCTTCTTTACAATGCGCCCAGAAAAAATCCCTCTTTCAGTCTCATGAAATTATACTTATACAAGATCACCAATACATTGATGATTGGTGATTTCCTAACTCCTAGGGGCAAACAGTTACAAAAATGAAAACCTCAACCATTTGCATGGTTATCCTTTATTTTTCTATCGTTTTGATAATATAAGCTTTCAAAATGCTACTTCATTGTTTTATTGAAGTGTCTCCTTCTTTTGACCCAATACATTCAATACATTTTTCAATAAAGTGTACAAAATTTATGGGAGGCTCTGGAAAATCCTTCGCTTCGAATAGATAAATTTTTCTCTGAATTTTTGGAAGCTGGTCTTCAATCCCCTTACCAACAAACTTAATTGATTGCAATTTTAAGTTTGGCTTCACCAACCACCTTTCTATTAGGGTAACATCAATTTCCTTTAATTGTGAAATTTCCATCTGAATCTCATTCAAACCCTCTTTGAAATTCAACTGGTGTCTTACAATGTTTATCTGTCCTAATTGCCTAGTGCAATTATCTCTTCGAATACCTAATGATCCATTGTCCAACAAATCAAAGATTTTTTCGCAATCGTCTTTGATTACCTTGGCTATTCTGTTGTTTTCTACTATATTGGCCTCCCACACTTTGAGCAGAATATCGCCTCTGATCTACTCTGTGACAGATAGTTTTGGAGTTTTCGATACTTATTCATTCTTTGAACATACAACCGCCCTTTGGAAAGTGGCCCTTGCTGCTTTAGCTTCTTTTTCTTTAAAAATAATATTATCAAGAGAATTTCTTACTTCTTGAAAATAATTCTGAATAATCTCTACTTTGGAGATTAATCTCTGTTGCTCGACTTCCATCTTCATATGCATTTCTAGTGACTGATCCTGAAAAAATTTCAAATATATAACCTGGCCTTTCATTGAATTCAATTTATCCCGTAGTTGTCTTACCAATTATTCTTGCCGAATAACCTGTATTTGGCTAGTCTGCATCTTCTTGTTCATCTCGTCTAGACTTGACTTAAGCGATTGAATTTCTTTCTTGTCGGCAACTCTGGCCTTCTCTAGACCTTTATTTATTTCTTCTTTGATATTTTTCTTGGTATCTTTTAGTTGGTTTTGCAATTGGACTATCCCGTGGTTACTCTGTTTCAACCTTGTTCTCATATTGTCAACAGTGAATAGATTTGTTGTTTCCAGAGCTCCCATGGAGCCCGCTACCTCTGTAGCGAAATCTCCCTCTTCCAAGTTTTTCCCATCTACCAACACCTTGTTTTTCCTTACCATACCACCTTCTGTCATATACATCTCCTACTTTAATACAACTTTCCTCTTTTTATTGAAAAAGGAATTAGAGGGAGGTATTTCTTCTCTGGAGACAAGGTCGAGGTCACTAGCATATATGACTCCTATCTGAGGGAGCCCAAAAGTAGACTGTAAAGGGGTCAAGGAAGCAATGGGATTACCCAACTCTATGTATTTTATTTCCCCTGTTGTCTTGGGGGTATCAACATGAACAGTAGATGATGAAGGGGGAGTAGATTTACTGGACTCGGGAGGTGTCCCAGACCTTCTTTATGTTTCTGCTCCTGGATTCTCCATCTGTGGGACTTATTTGTTTTGTGAATATCCTTCGCCCCCCTGTGGATTTTCCTCGGTGTCTACTTTATCCAGTGCTTTCTGTCTGAAACCTGGGGGAATGTTTTCTTGTTCTGGAGTAGGGGTTGTTGCTTCTCCCTGCAATACCTTGGGAAAACGACTTCGTGTGTGTCTCTGGAAGGTTAGAAAACTGGTTTGCAAATCAGGTGGTAATGTCTATACCCTCTCTAACACCTCCTCATAGGTTTTGGCCCCTTTGAAAATGTCATCGTGAGGGGATTCCTCATGTTCATACGCTTTCATGCCACAGTGAGCCATGCGATTTCCCACTGTTTGATAAGGGTCGTGTTTGCTATGTTCGAGGTCCACCAACTTGACCTCCTCTAGAGCTACAACTTCAACCTTTGAATGACCCAAGTTGAGTAGCGAAAAATTCCCAATATGTATAGGGAAAACCAACCAGAACTTCTTCTAAGCTATCTTTAATTCTATCCCAATGCCGCCCGTTATTATCTGATGAGCTACCTCCCTGCACACCAGTCTATCAGGGAGGAATTTCAAAAGTGCATGAAGAGGGATTGAACATCCGAAAACCCTGATATAGGAGAAATTCTCCTCAATAGACCAATCGGCAACTGCCTTGAGGTTTCCTATGACTGACTCTGAAATACGTGGTGGTGTACAACCATACAACATCTGATGCATCGATATCACCACGAAATGAAAAATTTCATAAAAAAATCCTTAGCATTTTCTTCCCACAACTTAGAATGATATTCATGAATAGGTTCAGTGCAGGTTGGGTTCCAACTCCAATTCATTAAAGGGAAAGGAGTTGTGAAACATATAACATCCATAATGTATGAGGACATGTAGAAGGCTACTGGATGACCACTGGATCTCGTAGTTTGATACTCTATAACCTCCTTATCTAGGTTATCTGATAGAATTTTTTTCCAATTGAAGCTATAGCCTTCGACTGCTTCATGTAGAAGGGGCACCCATTTTGCAAGAAAATAGGTAGGACTTTTCTTCCCGACAAGTCTACATAACATCATAGCCACATAGACCATGTACTCATTCAATGAGGCTGTGGCATAAACGCTATGGGTATCAACCCTGAATTTTGCTGGGTGTCTCCACCAATCTTTGATTATGCCGGGGTATGTTTGATCTGCCTCTGTGCATTCTTTCCTTTGAAATTCACTTACAAACTCTTTATTATAAATGTACTTAGAATTGGGAGACAATTTTTACATTACTTGTATATGCTTCAGTCTGAAAGAGTCGACGACCACCCCACGACTGTCCAAAATGCTTCTCATCTGCACGTCTGTCCTCTCTAAATCCCAACTGATCATATCGTTGAATGTCACGAGACGTGGGCGAGTAGGTACTTTGTGAAGTTCAGACTCTGCTATGTCTCGGAGTTTGTTTTCAAAATCATCGAGAAAATTCTTGATTTCGTAGTCCGAGGTTTCGAAAATTTGCCTCCAGGATTTGATGGAATCAATGGCCCACGGTGTAGTATCAGATATAATGTCTCCTTCCGGGCTCGAGCTTTTAGTTGCTTCTTCGCTTTTCTTAGGTGCCTTTCTAGTTGCCATAATGTTCGCGCTAGACTGAAAACCTGTTTGCAGAGGAAAAATATATAAGCCTGGATAAATGCAACTCACTCCTGATTGTAAAAAACAAGAATGAAATTCAAACTACAGAACGTTTATTAGCCTTTATCTTGTCTTACGATGAGCGTACTGTTACAAGAGATACATAATTAATGTTTTAATGAGGAAGATACGCCTGGAGATATGCCTTCATTTCAAAAATATCTCCATTTGTTCGTTATTAATACTGTCGCATATCGACGATTTCAAACTGGAGTTTCGAAAGGACTGCTTTCAACAAAACCCGAAATGTGAAACATGAAAAGTAGTTTAGTCATTATTAATCTCGTTTTAAACTAACTTAATTTAGTTTTAGACTTTGTTAAAAATCCGCGATTTCGCATTTCAGAATTTCGGGGATTCTGTACCCAAAAGGTATGTCATAAGCAAACCCTGAATCACAAAATCGTGATGGGATGAATTTAGGCGCTAATCACTTGTATTAATGCTTTAATTAATCGAGATTAGTAATTAATTTCTTGTTTTCGAAAAAAAGGGGACCGAGCGTTCGAGGGTCAAGATTTTGAAAGTACTTTGATACAAGAAAACCCGAATCACGAAAGATTAATGAATTGTGGATTGTGTTTAATAGTTTAATTAATCACGACTAAAAGATACTTTGTGAAACATGAGTCGGGACTTATAACACTCATTTTATTTATTTTTTATTACTTTTAATATAAATCCTTTTTAGGATTTCGGCACCAGAACTCTGGAGTTTCTAACTAAAAGAAATACCTTGTGAAAATCCAAATCCCGAAACCCGAAAAAATTGAAAGACTTTTGACTCCTTTTTAGGACTAAGGGCAGCTCCATGACTAGGAAAAAACAAAGTTTTAGGTTTAAAGGATAAAAAATTAAACTTCGTGTCAACATTAGGCTCCATCTAGGGATCTTGTTTCCTTGTGGGACGAGAAGAACATGTAGACCAAGTGCCTTCATTGGGTAAATGGGGTCAATAATTCAACTTTGTGAAACAGACCAGGAGAAAAAATCAAAACAAGATTTTAGGATCTCTACATTTGACTTTGAAAATTCTTCAAAAATAAAACATCCGATGATCTCGAGTTAGGTTCTCAATAGATTTCCTTTTCTGAAACTGACCTCAGATTTGTGTAAGATAATCAAAACCAAATTAACCATTCTACCAAGTTTCACCTGATTCTGTTTGCATCAAGGTAAAGTGATTTCAATGTGTCAAATTAAGGGATCCCAGAAACCTATAATGTGAATCCAACTGAAAGAAAAAAAGTTACCAGAGTGTCTTGTAATTCATGTATAACAACCTTATTAGATATAAGGATATTTCTTCACTGCCAACGAGCCTGTTCAGTACCCTGGTGAAGTTATCAGACTTCCCATATTGAATTTCCTTTCACCACTTCATTGTTTTGTAGAATTTAAATGCTAAGATGAGGGTAATCAAAATAATGAATTTCCTTTCTTCATCTCTTTGGACTAGATGGGGGCAATCAATATTGAATTTCCTTTCACCATCTATCTGTATATACTTTTTAATATGAAGTGGGAGCAATCAATCAGTATGTAATATACTCGGGAAGATATCTGCTTCAATTTTTTATTTTATTTTTTTAACAACAGAGGCCTGTCAATTCACTTAAATAGCTGTGGACTAATCTTCTCTCTTGCCTTCAAACATCATTGGCTTCAGGGAAATTCTTAAGGGAAACTTCTTGACATCTTTTTAAGGAATTTCCTTGAGCAAAACCAATCAGTTTATTCTTGTTAGGAAGGCTAATAAGGTTAGGATTAACCTAGACATACTTTTGGTTTGGATAAATTTAAAGAACTATAAACTCAACCTATTCTCGTTTTTGAAGGTTTGTTCGAGAATTTTCACAACCAAAGCGAGAGATTTCCTTCTCAGGGAATTTATGATAAAACATCCAGGGTCAGGCGAGGAGTAGGCTTTACCGTGGTTAAGGGGAGGGTAAGGGGATTCATAAAAACTGTTGCACATATGACTGTTCTTAAGGAATTTCTGAGTTAACTTTCATAACTTTTCCTTAAGTCCCCTCTTTCTTTTTCACTTCCTTATTTGAAAATTTCAGTGATAATATTAGCATCGATTGAACTAATGATTTATTCATTTGTATCTTTTAGGGTAATTTACCCTGAATTTTCAGAGCAAAATCTCATACCTTGGCAACTCCTATGTTGCCAACCAAAAAGGCTATTAGTTTATTACCTTTTTCATTGGAAGATATTTAATATATATATCTGTGCCTGTCACCTTTTTAGCCTCTCTAGTCTCTTGGTTCATCAACAACTTTCCTGCGAAATAAATAGCAAACTAAGTGTCAGGAAATCTCATGAATAAAAAATAAATTATTATTATTATTTTTTTTTTTTTGGGATCTTAAAATAAAAAACTTACCGAAAGTAATGGTCTATAAAGTAAGCATGAAAACAAAATGGTATGTACAATGAGAGTTCAGGAACATATTAGTTCATGAAGTGTTTAAGGTACCACCCATTTACAAGGGCGTTGAGAATGTCTCCATCGAGATTTTCTAATGAAAAAACATTTTTTCCCTCAGAAGCCGAAATCTTATATGGGCCAGACCAGATCGGATCGAAATTGCCATGTTTACTAGTGCCTTCTTTCGTGGCTTCCCATTTCAGGACCAGATCGCCAGGGAGGAAATCTCTATATTTATCTTTTTGATCGAATAAGGCCTTCATGTTATCCTAATATCTTTGTAACCTTTCATTTACTTCGACCCTATTTTGTTGAACTTCAACTAGCTGGTTTATCCTCCTAGTAACGTCATTGGGTTCTTCATTTTAATCTTTCCAAAGTTTCATTACTGGCAGAGCAAGATTTATTGGCAAAATGACGTCAGTGCCATATACCATCTAAAAAGAAGAAATCCCAATTGATCTTTTGGTACTTATCCTGTTAGCCCATAGAGCATATTTTAAATGGATATGCCATGCTTTCTTGTTTTCAGTCAAAACCTTTTTGATCACGGTAATCAGACTTTTATTAGATGATTCAGCTAGACCATTAACCTGTGGATAGTAAGTTGTGGAGTGTCCTAGTATGATGTTATATTTTTGGAAAAATCTTATTATGGCCATTGAATTAAATGCTTGCACATTATCAATGACTATCTTTTGGGGACAACCAAACCTGGATAAAATATTTTCTTCTAGGAAACTGATTACTATCGAGTGTTGAAGGAAAATCTCCCCGCGGACAGGTAGATCTCCTCAAAGAGCTAGACTCTTAACTCTAAGACAGAAAGTGCTTATCATGGTCACTGACTTCCTTTTAGGCCTACACAAACTAATGCATGAAGAGGAAGGAGGAAAGACGTACCTTTTACCGGTGTTTGTCCCTGCATGCTCCGAGTTGAACTCCGATCTTGAGCTCCTCGATAAGCCCTGTAGACAAACAAAGTACAACCACTTCCTATTCTATTGAGATTAGTTCAAATCAGACCTATCTACTTAGAGACAAATTCATGTATTGTCAAACACAAATTAGAAAGAAACAGGCCAAGCATATTACATTAATGAGGACAAAACGTTACTTACAGCCATAGATGGAATGCAACAGTTTCGTCAAGTTCTCCTTGCCTAACCCTTGCTCAAAAGATCCACGGTCTAAATGACGATAGCTTCACTGATTAGCCTCCACTTCACTGTGTATCACTTATGAGATCATAAGTTTGGTATGATTCTCCACCTAGCTCCCCTTTCACCATGAGAAAGCTTGCTTATATAGCCTTGGAGAGGCTCAACAACTTGAGATATCTTTGGGGTGAGTTGAGGATTTTCCTCCTTTAGTTAGGGATCTTCCCTAAGATCATGGCTTGATTGAGGATTCGAATCCAACTACCTTCTAAGAGTGAAAAGATCCTTCCCCCATTCTTCTCAACAAATCAACTATTGCCCAGAATAGGTAGCGCTTCCTCAAAAGGGCACTCAGAGCGTTATAACGCTCCCTAGTAATGTATAGGGGAGCGCCAACACTCCTGAGGGTAGGAGCACTCTTGCAAAAGGGAAAATGAGTGTTATAATGCTCCCTGATATCTTATAGGGGGGCGCCAACACTCCTGAGAAAGGTATAGGGGAGTGCTCCCCTCCAAAAACTCAGTTTTTTGGGTGCTTTCAGATGGCAAGAGGTTCATAATCTTGTTGACTCATTTCTCTTCTTCCAAATCAAATGTTTGAAGTGTTTTAAGTGTCATTATCATGTCGTTATAGGCACGACATAGGCATCATGGCAGTATGCTTTCTTTGACACTTGCGACACTTGTGAGAAAAATGTGACACTTGCGACACTTGTAATGACGACACTTGCGACACTATCGAAGTGAGTAATTTCGATGTGTAACACCGAGTCAGTTGCATTTCTCATGGGAATAACTTCCACCCATTTAGTGAAATAGTATGTAGCAGTTAGAATCCACTTGTGTTGTGCGATGGAGTGCAGATGAATTTCTCTAATGAAATCAAGACCCCATTGCTGAAATGGAGCTTCGGTTTTAACTGGAACTAAAAGTAAAGATGGGACCTTCTGCTTGCCTGTAAACAACTGACAAGGAGTACAAGTTTGGACTTTAGTGTTTACATATGTGAAAAATTTAGGCCAGTAATACCCGACTCTTAAGATTTTATAAGCCATTTCCTGCCAAGCATGGTGTCCTCCGCACACTCCCACATGGAATTCATCTATAATCCTTTCCGTTTCAGTCTGGAATAAGAAGCGCAGCAGGAAACCCAGGGGGTCTTTCCAATACAATTTACCATCTATGATACAATATTTTATAGCGTGTAACTTCAGTGTCCTAGTTTTAGATGGGGTTAACTCACTAGGACATTGAAGGGTCAGTAGGTAAGAAACAATATCATGATACCAGACTGAAGTAGAGAACTTGTCTTGAATCTCGGTTGTGGGTGTAGTGACGTCAAACTCATCTATTTCTAGAAATCCCTCATTCTCTTGCAACTGATTTATCCCAAGTACTTTTAAATTTGATTCGGCTAGCAATTTGGCCAAACCCTGACCTTTGATAATTTTAGTTGGTTTGACTTCCAAGTCGAACTCCTGAATTTTAGCCATCCACCTGCCTCTTCTTTCGTCGCTGTCTAGCTGCACCAGGATATATTTAACGGAGCTTGATGGCATGTAAGCAATGATATTTGAGTGCAACATGTAAGTTCTGAAGGCCTTGTGAGCTTTGACCATTGCATAAGCTTGTTTTTCCAATATGTCATATTTCATCTCAGCATCTCTGAGACTTCTGCTAAAAAATGCAATAGGCCGCTCAAAACCTTCCTCATTTTTTTGTAACAATACAACTGCGATTGTATGTTCAGAGGCAAAAGAAAAAATCAAAAACTCTTTTGTGTAATCTGGGCTTGCCAGGATTGGTGCTTCGCTTATTACTTTCTTGATACATTGAAACGACGCTTTGGCTTCATTTCTCCACTTCACCTCACTGTTCTTTTTAAGCATACATGTAATCAATTTTACAATTTCGGCAAAGTTAGGGATGAATCTTCTCAAGAAGTTTATTTTTCCTAAAAAAGACTGAATTTCTTTTACGTTTCTAGGAATATTTATGGTATCTATCGCCTCGACCCTTTTGGGATCGATTTTGATTCCATCTCTAGACACGATATGAGCCAAGAGTTTACCTTCTTGCATTGCGAAATGGGATTTCTTGGGATTAAGTGACAAACAAAATTTGCGACATTTCTCGAAAGTTTGTTTGAGATGTGTTAGATGTTTTGCATCAGATTTAGAGAAAATAGTTAGGTCATCAAGATAGATAACGAAGAACTTATCCCTTTCACCCACAAAAGAGATATCCATGGTTCGTTGGAAAGTTTCCCCTGCATTCATTAAACCAAAAGCCATTTTGTCGTACATAAAGGTACTCCAAGGGGTAGTGAACGCAGTTTTTTCTTTGTCATCTTGATGTACTTCAATTTGATTGTAACCTGAAAAACCATCAATCGTAGACATTTAGTTTTTTTTTTTTTTTTTGACAGAAACGGTTAGAGGAGATTTGTATTAATAACAATGGACATGCCACCAGGGTTCGATACATCAATAGAGAATTTCTTGCAAACTTGAAAACATAAATCTAAAGAACCTAACTCAGTACTAGTTCATGGACACTAAGACTATTTCAGCGAGCCTGAATGGCTTTGCGTCATTACATCACTTCTGGGATGGATGTTTTTTTTCCCTCTTTGACATTGTTTTCCATTCAATGTTCTGGTCCATGGATTGGCTTTCCGTTGGGCCTAAAGGTCTTCCTTATCAGCCAAGTCTGCCCAGCTTGAGGCCAAGGGATCTTGCTGTTTGGGTGACTTGGGAGAGTCTTCTGCTTCCCCCTTAGTAGGGGGTTTGATTTCGTCTTCAGCTTCTGCCTCTTCTGCTGCTTCAAGGGTCTTACTTTCAATACGCGGTTCCGTTGGTATCCCCGTCCACCAGGTGGGCTTGGACGACCTTTTTTTCCCAAGTGGTTTTCCACAGTTACGGGTTAAGTGCCCCGTTTCGAAGCAGTTCCTACACCTGAAGCTGAGATTCTCATAGTCGATTTTTTGGGTCCTTGAGTAGTCCTTGCCTTGAAGAATAATTTTAGCTGGGAAACCTTTGGAGAAATCCATTTCCACACAGATTCGGGCGAAGGTGGATTGGGCTAGCTTGGAGTCTGGACTTCTGCAGAGGAACTTGCCGAGGCCATTGCCAATCGAATGAAGAGATTGATCCCCCCAGAAATGCAAGGGTAAATACAGAAGTCTCACCTAGACTGTGGCTGAAGAGATACAATCCATGGAGGGGTCGAAGGCAGGGGTCCAGAGTTGCATGGACAGGCCTGCTCTGCCCCAGAACCATGGCCCGAAGTTAAACACTTTATCTCTATCACTTGTAGGATCAAAAACTACCACCAAAAACCCTTTTGCACAAGGGCAGGGTATGACTTCTCCATCTAAGAGAGGGTACCATTCGAAGGAGAACCAGGAGATTAAATCTGGAAGAGAGGGCCAAAACCCATTGAATCTGTAAACTAGAGCATGCCTGCTATAATGACGAGCATGAGTTAATGCTTCTTGTGACATTTGAATGGAAACTGCCGGAGCTTCAGGAATTACTGCATGCAGCCCGGAGGGGTGACCTTGGAGAGATGCAACCTTCGGATCCGATGCGTGTAGACCGGAGAGAGACCCTTGACGCGAAGCCACCTCTTTGAAGGAGAGGGTCGGCATCGGGGCTGTCGACGGGGCTCTCAGGGAATTACCTGCAAGAGAAGTCGGCCCACAAGAGTAAGTCACAGCCGAGGGAGGGAGGCGTGCAACAATTGTCGCGGGCTTACCAGGAGAGGCGCTACCATGATGAGCCGCTAGAGGAGACTGCAGCTTCTGCGAAGGAGGGTAGAG
Source organism: Picea engelmannii (assembly GCA_009831015.1). Taxonomy (NCBI): domain Eukaryota; kingdom Viridiplantae; phylum Streptophyta; class Pinopsida; order Pinales; family Pinaceae; genus Picea; species Picea engelmannii. Next base: position 6,001 of record ML787476.1, on the reverse strand, counting down.
GAGGCCCGCAACCAATGCTGCGGCCTTACCAGGGGCGCCATTGAGCTTTGGAGATGAGGAGGCCGCCATTGGAGAGCGATTACAACGATGGAGGGCAGGAGACGCCGACCGACGACCTTCGGAAGAACCAGGAGCGCGAGAGCTCAGCGCTAGGGTTTTCGTTGATTTATAATAGCTCACCAATCGCAGACATTTTGTTAGCTCCAACTACTTTTTCTAAAACATGATCCATCATAGGTAATGGATAATTGTCTTTAAGTGATGATCGATTCAGGTTTCTAAAATCTACACATAGTCTGATCTCACCTTTTTTCTTTCTCACTAGGACTAAATTGGCTACCCACTCAGAGTATCTCAGTGGGATAATTATTTTAGCGTCCATGAGTTTTTTGACTTCTTTTTCTATTACCGGTAGTAGGATAGGGTTAATCTGCTTGAGTTTTTGCTTAAAAGGTTTGACACTTGGTTTCAGAGGAATTTTATGTTCCATTATAGTAGTGTCATAATTTCTCAATTCATCATAAGACCAAGCGAAAATGTATTTATATTGTCTAAGCAAATCAACATACTTACTTTTGATTTCTGGAGACAGATATTTGGATATTTTCACCAACCTAGTATTTTCTTTGGTACGTATATCGCAATCCTCAACCTCCTCTGGTTGAGGCTGTAAGGTAGACTTCAAAGGGATGTCATCATGATTAAAAATCCTTTCTAAGGGGATCAGACCCTTAGGTATCTGATTATTTTTTAAAACAAGCATACGGTGGTTAAGAATTTTATCTTGGAACTCTTGCGGGTCTTTGCCCTCCTGCATGATCCAAATAGGGTCATTCTAGTTTTCTTGTTCGACATGCATTTCGACAAAGTCATCTATTGTTTCTAAAAACTTCCGGAGTTGTTCATCGTCCTCAAAAACTTGCCAATCTTGTATGTTATTCAGTATGGAAGGCCTATGTCTCATTAGTATATGGCATTTTAGTTTGAAAGCAGTGGGAGGTGTGAACGTTGAAGCTTCTTTGGCTAATGCATCCGCCTGTTGATTTTATGCTCTTGGAATATAGTGAATGTTAACAGAGGAGAAAAAGTTTTCGATCAGATCCCAAACACAATTTCGATAAGACCTTAACCTAGGATGTTTGGCCTGGTATTGATGATTTACCTATTTCACAATTATCTCTGCATCGCCAAAGACTTCCAAGTTTTAAGTTTTCATTCTCTTGGCATCTTCCAATCCTAACACTAAGGCTTCATACTCGCATACATTATTAGTGTGTTCAATGTTCCACTGTAACCTATAAGATAAAGGGATAACGAATTTGTCACCAGGTGCCACAAAAAACACCCCAGCTCCTACCCCAAAATAAGATGAGGCACCATCAAAAAACATTTTCCAGACACCAGTGTTATATACATCCTGTTTTATTTGTTCTTTTTCTTTTTTATTTTCTGTACAACTTTCCTCTATGTTAGCACTCTGTAAATTTCCTAGAGGTTGAGAAAGAAGGAATCCACAAAGGTAACTTTATCCAACCGCTTTTAAAGATGGGATCTAGCCCTTCCAGCTTCAGAGAGGGATCTCTCTATATGATTTAGCTTTGTTTTTAATTTAGATGTTAGGTTAGGTAATGGAACAGGTAGGTTTTGTTGTAAAAGTGTTTTTGAAGTGGTTGAGATAGTCTACACCTCCATTGGGCTATGGGGTCCGTGTTATAATCAATATGAGATACAAACCATAAACATAAAGGAAAACTTTCACAAGGCGAGATAATATACTCACTGGATCTTCAAAAGCTTAAATGATGGACAGAAGAAAAGATGAGAAAGATAAATTCAACTAAGAAGCAGTTAAGAATTTCTTAATTGAAAACATCAGAAGATAAACATTAAAATCTTTAAAGTCGGAAACAGGGTATCCAAGATAAATCCTGCAAC
>ML787475.1:315015-340530 GCA_009831015.1 Picea engelmannii | reverse complement strand
GCTCATGTCGTGCAAATATTTCAAGTATATCAGCTCATTTGCAGTCGTCTTTTTGATGCTGTCATTAGTAATGTTTTCTACATGGATGATAGTGGCTTCAGTAAGATGTAACAGGGTTCAAATGGCTAACAATATACTGTCAGCTGTCATGATTGTGTTACAGTTGATCTTGATGAGACAGGTGCACAGGACAGAGTTTAGAGACAGAGGACAAGCCGGGTGGCCTATCCTGAACTTGTTGACTGGTCAGTAACCTTTTGGGGACCAAAAGGTCTTTTAGTGGGGAGGTGTGATCCAGAATCAGATCCAGAAGCCTGACAGGGCTCAAAAAGGCTCAAAAAGGCTCAAAAATAAAAGTGCTCGGAATCCAATGAAACTAGCGCCATTGTGTCTGTCTCGTCTTCCTGAATCTGGCCATATATTTACTTCATCAAACGGGCTCCGTATGCGAAAGATATCGCGTTCTATCCGAAAACCCAAACAGGCAAAAAAAAGGGGATGATTGTACAGTCCGTACAGTTCCACATGGTAGGCTGACTGTATAGGTCATACGGCCATACAGATGATGTGGTAGCTCCTGGAGATGACACATGACAGGTGATGTGGCGTACAACAGGTACAGTTGGACCAGTCAGAGGGTGACACGTGTCACCACTATAAGGGTGACACGTGGCACAGGCTGATGTGGCAGGGATGACGTTAGCAGGCATGGCGACAGGTGGCAGGGTACATGGCAGATACGTGGATGAGTTAGTGTTCGACACTTGGTAGTTTTTGTTTGGTTTTTGATGTGCCACGTGGCCCAGTCATGGGCTACCATGTGGCACCGTGTGGTTGGCTCATGGTTTATGCAAAATTTATGGTCTCCACCGGGGTCGAACCCCCCACCTCTCCTCCACGCAACGGACTGGCAGGACCGGGCTAACCACCTGGGCCACTGTTGGTGCTTATTAACCATACGAAATATATAATATTTGAATTTGGTTGAAATGATATTCGGGGGCGGAAAGGGCTGGGGCCTAGCCCCATCCCGTGGACGTATTACATACCATATGCCCCTACCATGGAACCGAGCAACAGGGTGTGGGAGTAAAGGGATAGGGACTAGCCGCAGGTCATGGGGAATCCCACATGACTTGGACCTAACCAAACAGAAAGGGCACGGGGGTTATGGTTGTTAGCCCCGGTCCTATGACCACGCCGAAGACCAGGAGCTAGGGACAGGGGTCTAGTGCACAACAGGTGGAGCGCCCGGCCACATGGCCGCCTTCCATATGACCAAGAGCACGTGCCAAAAAGGGGATGTGCCTAATTTTAAACAGAAGTGGTTTTTGTTGTATAGTTATTATTTTTTTATTTGATTTCAGCCTGATATTAATGGATTTTGGTCATTTTTGGGAGATATTGGGCATTTTTTGAGCTCAAATTTTGGGAGGAAGTTGGGGATGTATAACCAACTTCAGATCTATATAAACCAGGCCTGTTTGAGGCCATGGAGGATAGTCAGAGAAAATTTATGTTGAAGGGGAGCCAAGCCAAAGCCATTTTTATGCAGGGAAGCTATTGAGGAGCATATGCTTGCGGGCCATTTCTGGGAGCTCCGGACATCCGTTTTGCATGTTGTTTTCTTTGTTGGGTTCTAGAGATCTGGAAGAACATGACCAGATCAGTCTTGTAGCTAATTGGCACTTCTGCGATGTATTTTTGAGCTTTTGAATAGAAATAAAGAAACCTTCCCCACAGAGACAAAGGCCCGGAGACGTAGGCAACGTTGTGCCGAACTTCGTTATCAATTCTCCTGTTATGGTTTACTGTTTATTATTTCATTTCAGATCTGCATATGTGTATATAGATGTCATAATTCCTCTCTTTTCCTCATTCTTTCATTAAGCTTCTCAAATGGTTAATTAACACATGCAAATTTAAAACTCAACCACAGTCATTAAAAGATCCTACGGATCAAATTCCTTAGGGAAGACTCATTCTCTCCAAGTTACACTTTGTTTAGTGTCAAAGGAATGGCCTAGGGTGGGGAATGGTCCAAGCTCAGAAATCGGGACAATTATTCTTCCTTGCTTGAGAAGAATAGTACATATAGCTCATCATTGATGTTTGACCTTCTAAGGGCAGATGCTCTTCCAGATCTCACAGATGTGAGTGGAAGAATGGCCTAGATGATTCAGTTTATATCATAACATTGTTTTTATGCAGGTTGATATCAGATGATTGTTATGAAGACTGTATGTCTCCAGACAGTAGGTGTATACTACTGTGGTGGATGTGTTCCACTATTTGTGACTATACGTCACTGATCAAGTACCTGTGTGCTACTTGGTGTGGTAGTGTACCATTGGATTGTAGTTGTGTACTAATATGGATAGACACAATTTTGTTCTATTGAATGATATTGTTTTGATTTCCTTGAAGACTATCAGTAGTGTTGGAAATGATTATCAACTAGATGGATGATCAATGGACAAAGATTTCCCAGACGGAAAATGGTTCAGGACATTTATTCTTCTAGGACATATGTTCGGATTAGAAGAATGGCTCTTGTGTCACTCTGTGGAGTGAGTGACTTATCCAGCATCATGTCTAATTACTCAGATGGAGTATGGTTTTGAGAGATGATGCAACTGATGACACTGATGGTGATGATGGTACTCATGATCTAGCCATGACATAGTCTATACAACTATGTTGATGCTACCGGGTGAATGGTATGTTTGTTCTCAAGACCATTACCTGTAATACCTCTCTAGCTAGGAGGGAGTGTTGATATTATGGTAGTTGTGGGAGGTATTTACCTTCACGTGTATACCTAATGAGAACAGAATATTCTGGGAAGAAAGAAGAAACCCTAATGAGTTGGGTAATAACCCTAGAAGACAAGTCGGCTCAAGAGGATAATTTGTATTAGGTTATTATCCTCCAAGAGAAGAAGTCAGCCAGAATAAATATTATATACTAAGTAAATAGGCACCCAGAATGAGAAGTCGGCCCAGGTGGTTAGCTAGAATTAGTATAAATACAGGAGGCCAGTCTTCATTTTGGCAAGCATTCTCAGAACTGTAGAGCTCACTTGTGCGCACTGTAGTTAGCCAGTTTGTGCACAAGTTTGGAGGAGAAGCTATCGTTGCAGCTGTTGTAGCTAGAAAATTATGTTTTGGCTTGGACTATCTCTTGGTTATGGTTTGGACTATCTGATCAGCTCTTGTTTGGTGCTCTATCCTTGGAGAAAGGTGTGCTACCCTTTGTTTGGATATATATAGCCTAGGGTTTACTTCAAAAGTAATTCTCTGTCAAGGTTAAGGTGATCGAAGGGTAGCTTCGACCTATGGTTGGGTGACAATAGTGATATTGTCTATGGTAAAATGAGCACATCCATAATATTCTAACAATTAGTTTGATAGGTTATTAGCATAGGTTGTTGGTTACAAGTTGGTTGTACAGGTATTACTACAGGTTTTTGGTTACAGGTTGTTGGTACAGGTTGTTACAGGTTGTTGGTACAAGTTGACAGTGACAAAGTGACAATGACTTTGGTTGATTCAGTGGCAATGACAAGTTGTCTACATTTGGCACTTATATTTTACGGCTGAAGGATGGGGCAAGGATAGGTGGTTGGAGCCACCTTCCGGTAGGAGCTGGAGAACTAGGGAGTTGAAGCTTCCTTCAGGTTGGAGCCTGAGAATTAGGGGGGTTGGAGCCTCCTTCTGGTTGGAGCCAGAGAATTGGATGGTTGTAGCCACCTTCCAGTTGGATCTGGAGAACACAGGGGGTTGGAGCGAGAGAATTGGAAGTTGGTGCTTCCTTGAATGTAATTATTAAAGACATATAAGAAAACCATTATGTGGTTTTCTCCCACATTGGGTTTCCACGTAAAATACTTGTGTACTGTGCATTGTGTGGATGTGTCTATTATTGTTTATTATTCACTCATGGATGTTAATGTTATATGAGGCCATAAAATATTAATGATGAACTGATGAGCATTGTTGAATAAGTTAAAGGAGTATAAACTATGGTTAAAAGTGTATAAATTGATCATTATTGATTCACCCCCCCCTCAGTAATCCAACAATTGATATTAGAGCGGGTTCCTTCAGCAGACAGTTTAACCACTTGAAGGAGATCATTGAATCTATTAAGAATGGAGTACCAATGTTGGATGGTCAGAATGGTCTAAAGTATGAGATATGGAGCATAAGAACAAAAACATTTCTAAACGAACATGGATTTGATATTTGGAAATCAGTTGTTACAGGATACAATGCTACAAACAAACCAAGGACTGTAGCCAAGAAATAATTAAAGAAGAACAACAAAATAGCAATGGATTTCATTTAGGAAGGATTACTTGATCTAGTAAGAGAAACTGTTAAAAAGTGTTCATCAACTAAAGAAATTTGGGATAAGATACATAATACCTATTCCTCACCCATCACAGAGTTAGAGAATCCCAAAGAAGATGCAGGTACAGAACATGAAGAAATATTCTCATTGTGTCAGACAGATTCAGAAGAAGAAGAGTCTGAAGTGTACGAAATCAACAGAGGTGAGTTATTTTGTTTTAATTATGAAAAAAGTGGACATATTGAAGATGAATGCCCTTATTTGAAAATTGAAAGTGATAAGATAGAAAGGCCCAATTAAATAGAAGACAATTCTAAGTTTGAAAAGGAAAAGAATCATGAAGCAGAATTGATCAGTGCTTTACAAGAACTAAAGAAAGAAAGAGAAGAAAATATGTCACTCAAGAAAGAATTGAAGAAGAAAAAGGAAAGTATTCAAATGTTTGAAGAAGTCCAGTAGGTCATCGAGAACTTAAGAGCTGAGCTAAAAGAAGCTAGAAAGATTAAAGAAAAACTTGAAGGTCAGAAGCAGTATTTGAAAGCCAACATAGCAACACAGAAGGAAGAAGCAGAAAAGAGAGAGAAGATATTGGCATATCATCTCAAGGAAATAACTAATGATTTAAACCAGCTTGAGGTAGATTTTGGTCAAGAAGAGACAAGACTCGAAGAAGAAATGATTGCATTGAATATACAACTTGAAGAAGCAAAGAGAACAAAAGAAGTCATGAAGTCTCATATGATGAAGACAAAAGAAGAGGTTGAGAATCTTGAAGAATAAGTTGTCACACTAAGAGTCAAAGTCGTCAAGCTCAGCAATAAAGTTGAAGAGACAGAAGCATCCACATCATCAGTTGAAGTACCAGAAAGAAAGAATGAAGAGAAGCCAAAGACTTATGTAGAAGTAATCAAACGTTTAATGAAGAAGGAAGAATGCAAGCCACTGAAGAAGAATATTCCAGAAGTGCAGAAGAATCAAGAAGAAGACTACAGAAGAAGACCCTCCACATTCAAGCCACAAAGAAGCATCAATCATGATCATGATCAGTGAAGGTAGGAATTCAGAAGGACTACACCACAAAGAAGATAATTCACTCCCAGGTATGTGAATTTATTTTATGGTCAAGGTTTTTATTGTACCAACTTTGGACATAAAGTTGCAGATTGCAGGGCTCATGGAAGAAATGTTCAAGCAAGAAATACTTAATGTGGCCCCACATAACATTGAATGTTACGAATTCCACAACTATGGACACATAGCTCATGATTGTGGAAGCATGATCGATACTTCAATGAAAGAGAACACTGATATCAAATATAAGAAAGTATGGAAAAGAAAAGGAAGACAAGAAGAGAAGAGGAATGAAGAACAAGTCCCAGAGATTGAAGGATTGGCAATGGTATGAGGTCAAGAAAAATATACAAGCAAAAAGAAAGATGTCTGATACAAGAAGATTTGGAGAATAAATGAAAAACAAGAAGAACAAGTGAATAAATACTAGGTCCCAGAGATCAAAGGATTTGCAGTAGTACAAGAAAGACAAGAAGAGAAAGTAAAGAAAGAGAAGGTCTCAAAGATCGTATTGTCAAAACCCACAGAGTAGGTGAATGATGAACCAGTTTTAGAGATTGCACTTTCAAGATATATAGTAGTTTGAGGTCAGAGAGATGATGAATCTACAGACGAAGATGATGATGACTCTGCATTAGAGCAGGAATTTTTCTGAGCCATCTAGATTGGAGACTCCCAAGTAATTTGAATATTAGATAGGGGGAGTGTATGTGGTAGTTGAGACAGATCAGAGAACCATCCTTCGAGCAGCTTGCGGAGCTTGAGTAGATAGACTTAGAGAAGTCAGTTAGAAGAAGTTTAAGATTGTATTCAAATAGAGATATATTCAGCATAGGCTGTTCCAGATATGTAGAGTTTGTTCTACATATAGAGAAGAACAGTGGACACAGTTGACATTTGATGATCAGTTACAGTAGTGAAGACTTCAATATAGTACAGTGACAGATGGGTCAGCATTGTGGACAGTTGAGTAGCAGAGTCTTGGATAGTATGGACACAGATGGATTCATAAGAACACTTAGTAGGTTTGGAAAGATATATGACAGTGGATGAGAGCATGGATTCATAGATTGATTCAGAGAGTGGTTCAAATATAAAGGAACATTATCATAATCAATGATAATGACACAATAATATTTGAATGTTTTTCATATATGTCAATTGATTACACAAGGAAGCACCAGTGGACAAAAAATCCAAAAGGAATTAGGTATAGGAAGCCCTACATGTCATCTACATGACATCTTGTAGAAATGTCAAAGGGGGAGAGATTCTTCATATGCATGGAGAGAGAGTTAGATGTATGGAGAGAGCACAGAGGCATGATTCCAGGGGGAGTGATGGCCATAGGGGAAGCATGAGTAATATGACTTCAGTGTTGCATCAGAGTGATACCTTTTGTCAAAGGGTAAGATATTATTCAAATGAAGGGAGAGAGAGTAATCAGAGGCTTAGAAACACAGAGAAAGATCAACAGAGGGAGAAAACCCAAAGGGAGATACCCTTTGCCATTGATGTCAAAGGGGGAGAGATAGAAACATTGATTAGGAGTATGAGCATGAATGTTATCATGACTAAGTGTTGTCATCAATGCCAAAGGGGGATATTGTCAAAAAGTTGGCTTAGGTTGATGGACAGTTGGTTTGGATTCTTGGTTTTCATTGATGTCAACCCTTGGAGAGTGATATTGTATATTGATGTCAACCCTTGGAGAAGTTTGTTAGTGAAGTCTGGTAGCAAAAAAGTATGGGTAAGGGACTCAATTTTGTTTGAGGTATAAAGGAATAGAGATCGGTGTATTTGAAAACAAGACTATTCTAGATAGATATTACATGTCATGCAATTTCTGGTGATATGTGGAATGTCACATAACTCCTCACGGTTAGAGAGTTATGGCCATGTGAAGTTGGAGAACCCTCATGAGTTATCTAGAAGCCCCTAGAATGTCAAAGAAGTCAATTATTCTAGAAGCTCCTAGAAGAAGTGTACTAGTAAAATTGATAGTAACTAAAAGTTAATCATGGGTATAGTTGTTGCATTAAGAAAATAATTAAAAATAAATTAGTTGCAACAATAAGTTGTGAGTTTGGTAATTATATGGTAAAGTAGTTGTGATGAGAAGATTGAATAGTCAAAGTGGTTGACCAAGAAATAAATTAAATAATAAAGTGGTTGCAACAAGAAGTTAGTTAAGTTAAAAGAATTTATGAATTGATTAATTCTAGAATAGTTAATTGCAACAAAAATTTGTGAGTAAAGAGAAATTATTTAAATAATAAAGTAGTCAAAGTGGTTGCAAAGAGAAATTATTTAAATAATAAAGTGCTTGCAACAAGAAGTGGTGAGTTTACTATTTATGGATAAGTCAAATTGGTTGCAAAAGAAATTAATTAAACAATAAAGTTAGTTGCAACTAGTTTTGGAGAGAATACTATTTGTGGATAAAGTGGTTGTAACTGGACAAGTGGTTAGAAGTGGGTTAGCCCTAGAAGAAGGAAGCTGGGTAAAGTTAGTTAGAAGGTAACTGCTTGAGGAAGCTACTTGGAGAGTATAAATAAGAGAGAAAGGGTCTCCTATTAGCACCTAATTGAGAATATTGAATATCTATAAGTGACATAGGTAACCTAAGGAGATATAAGGTGAATTTCAGAGGGAAGGTGAAGTAAGAAGGACGAAAATTAAAGAGAGGATAAAGTCTTTTGATGATGCTTTCTAAGGTATGTTATTTAAAGGTCATCTCACCATTTTCGCAATAACTTGTTTTCAAGAATGATTCAGATAGTGAAATATAGAGGCCATTGAGATGAAATATCCAAGTAAATTTGATAAAAAAAACAAGATTGTGGGTTGTATTTTGGTAGTTACACTCTGTGGAAGATAGGGTTTGTGGCTATTCCTAAAACTAGTCTAAAACAGGTGTTCCGGGTAAAAATGTCATAACGTCTTCATATTAGATCCAAATTTAGTGAGACAAAATGAATTATATAGAGTACAATTTGCAGTATGTTTTGTAGAATTTTCATATGCATGCATCAATATTTCGCACATGGAATGCTATACAAGTTAGCTCTCTAGAATAAGTTAGAATTCAGAAAGGTATGTCATTTTTGCTATAACTCCTTTTCTGAGAGGTTCCAAGTAGTGAAACCTGGTGGATTTGCGGAGAATACATTGATGAATATTCTATATCATTTTCAGACCTTTATGAATTACAAGTACAGAGTTATGTTTGTTGCAAGTTAGGGTTGTTGACTAATCCAAAATTAGTCATGTGAGACTAAAGTAAAGTTTCATGAAAATGCAAGTCTCTTATTGTTGAAGTTAAGGAAGGTCTATGGGTCTGTGATCACATATATCAGGTATGTTATAGAGTTATAGGCATGTTTGTATTCATTTTTTGATGGTTACATTTTGTTATGACATCGTACATGCTTGAGGCTACTTATAGTGAGGTTTGGCACATGGTTTTATGTATGGGTTTATGGTATTTGGATTATGGATTTGTGATGTATTGTTAGAGGACTCTTGTTGGTTGTATTGATGTGTGTTTTGGTATATGTTGAGTTCATGGATGAGACACTTAGTTGATGAGTTGGAATATACATGAGGTGTATGGTATGGTGATGTTGGTACATCTTGATGAGGCATAGTTTGACTTGTTATTGATACATGATTTGTACATGCTTGGCACATTGTTAGAGGCACTTGTCGGTAATATTGTTGGACATATTGTAGTGATCTTGGTAGATGTTTTATGGTTGATGTGGCATAGATATCTTGGTATTGGTGATGGTCGTGAGGTGTTTTGATGTGTATGGTTGATGCACTTGTGATGGTACAGGTTGTACTAGTTGTTGATGTACATGTTTGGTTGATGAGATTATTATAATAGGTTATTGGCATAGGTTGTTGGTTACAAGTTGTTGGTACAGGTATTACTACAAGTTGTTCGTTATAGGTTGTTGGTATAGGTTTCTTGGTACAGGTTGTTACAAGTTGTTGGTACAGGTTGACAGTGACAGAGTAACACTGACAGTGATTGATTCAATGAAAGTGACAGGTTCTCTACATTTGGCACTTATATTTCAGGGTGACAATGTCAGTGTTTCATGGAAACCTACACAGGAGACCTAGCTAAGGAATACACAAATAAAGCTTATCAGGAAAAGGAAGAGAGATACACAATGAAGAATGAGAATCAATGTATATTATGATCTAATCAATGAGTGAGTGATCTTCACTCATATAGGCAATGACATCCTATAATTAACAATACATGCATAATAGTGATGGTCTAAGATTAGAAATTATAAAATAGAACTAGTCGGTTAACTCCCACTGAACTAGTGTGCTGAAAATAGAAATTTCTCCAACACCCCCTCTAAACATCACTATGAAGTAAAAAATGAGTCTCGGCAACTAGGAAATTTTAGGTACTCATGTTCAATGCAACTAATGAACATCGAATAAAAACGAGGAAAGAGGGAAAACAACATGGGAACGAAACCCCCCCTCAAAAGATAATGTATCAAAAAAAGAAAATGGCAACTGCTAGGAAACTGTGTTCTTCATTGCCAGATGATCCCACAAAGTCTGAAACTTCGGCTCATTGAAAGTCTTCGTGAAGAAGTAGAAATATTTATGGATCTGATGAAGTCCTTTGGCAACCTGTCGGGCCTTGTGCCTCTTGATCCTGTGGACCCATCTGCACCTGAAAATATTCCTTTCTGGTGGAAGTGGAACTAGATTCCAAGTCTGATTCTCTAGGAGAGAGTCATGCTCCTCCTACATGGTTGCTTGCCATAATGGATTTCCCACAGCCTTATTGTAGGTCTGTAGATCAGTAGATTGAACCATATAGCAATGCATGGGCATTGCAGGTTCTGAAGCTTGTTACACATTATTTTCGTCATCCCTATGACCGTTAATGATGTAAACCTATATGTTGCCTTCAGAGGGGTTAGTGGCCTGAGTTCCTGAAGAGAGAAGGGAGAAGAACTTTTCCTGAGAAAAGAAGTTGCATTTTCCCTAGTAAAAACCCTATAAAAGAGGAAGTTCGGAGGCTGCCTATGTATTAGGGTGCGAGAATGACTAATTCTCGCAGGTTGCACCATAGCTAGGGTGAGAACAGTTCGCAGGTTGCACCATAAGAAGGGTGCGAGAATGCTTACACGTGGGAAAAAAGCTCATTTTCTCGAATCTTCTAGAAGGAGAAACTTCTATGGTGAGGTGGCATCCGAATGGTTTGGATCTTACTCACTTTCATGATTTAGTGGGATCATCCTAACCTCCTCACCTTATCCTCTTCAACTTAAAAAAGGAGAGGAGCTCTCATGGAGAAGGGGTTTTTGAGCTTTGTTAGCTTTGGTTGGCTTGGAATTATTAGCTTGGTTGTAGTGGCTTTGAGATTTTCTTTGTCAAGATAGATTGTGAGTAGCTATCAAATCCATGGTCTCAGAATCTTTGGGTCAAGAAGTGTGTGGGGAACGAAGGACAGTTGGAAGGGACCTTACGACATCAAGGCCAGGGTTGTAATCTCTCTTTCACATTTAATATGATACAGTAATATGATTCTTTCCTATAAAGCTTGTTGTGTTTTATTGTATGATTCCTTGATCACATACATAGGTTTATATTGAGTTTATGCCATTACTATCACTTTGGTTGGTTGTGTTCTTTTGCAGGATCATCATTGTATGAGCATTGGAACGGAGCTAGGATGGCGATGGTGAGAGGAAGCGACATTTAAATGATATGTCACCCATCCCTCTTTAGTTAGTAAATTCAATATCTAAAACTTAAGGAAAGCGTCATGTTCTGGTGTGTTTTGTTCTAGATCCAGGTGGATCTAGGGAGATCAGTTAGTGTCCGCACCTACCAATTAGTCCGATAACAAAATTGGTGACCATACTGGGGAACGGATTGTTTCCTAGTTAGTCTAGTTTCCCTTGCTTTGATTGCTTTTTTTCTGGTTTCTGAGTCTGTCGGACATCCATCCAGACTCTCTGGATCTAGACGTTCACTTAGATTCCCTATCCTTTTTCAAAAAAAATTGATTACAGACATTCTCGCACTATACCTCTCTATGGCCTGCGAGAATCATTGATGTTCACACCCTATTGTTCAGTTAGGTGAGAACTTCTCGCACCCTACCAATGTCTAGCTTGCGAGAATACTTAATTCTCGTATTGTAATATACTGCTAGCCTGCGAACTTGTTTGTAAAAAAAAATTTGGATTGGGTCTTGTCATTTTTGGATGCCCAGTTTTGCTTTGAACAGCTGGATTGAACTTTTGGAGCCTATATTGATCTGTTTACAGTCTTCTTGACATTATTTGAGTTGCTTTTATCCATCTTTGCTTTGTTTGGTTTTGAAGGATTAGTCTCTTGGTTTTAGTGTCTTTCAATTACAAAGCATGTGTTTTATTTAGAAATGTTTAGGGAAAGATCAGATTTCTTCTGAATAGTTCGCTTTAAAAGAGAACTTTTAGTTTGGATTTAATTTCTTGATTTATATTAGATTGGGGGCATCCTTGCATTTGAAGTAGCGAAATTGCATGATTCTTGGCATTTTTTTATCTTAAATTATGAAAAAATTTCCCCCTCATGGCCGGGGGGGGGGGGGGGGGGGGGCATGAATCGTGCATTGGTGTTCAGTACCTTTTTCTCATTTCTTGAGAATCTTGATATTGATGAGTTTAATATATTTTGGGACATTGTACATATGGGAATGATAATTGTTTTCTGCTTCTCATAGCATAGCTTTCATCGAAATGAAAAAATTGCATCTTCATCTCTTTGCATAACTTTCGAGTCGGTCGAAACACCATATTGTCCACGCCATTTTCCTTTTGAGTAACAACAGCCATAAAATAAAGCACTTATAAAAATTGATTAGAAATTTTTATCTTTTTTGGTAGCAAACCTACATTAGATTAGTTGTAGGGCTTTGGAATAGGTGTGAAAGATAACTTTCCAAAGTTGTAAACAAATAGAGAATCTTGAGTTAGGGAGCGGTTAAATCCACTTATTATATTTTGTCCTGGGAAGCCCTTCTAACACAAGGGTCAATCACAAGGTCGCATTGAGACTGGCATAGTTACTCACCCTGCTGTGTTGGTCTTGGTGTAGAGATTACGTGTATTATGGGGGTCGCTTGAGAGGTATACCCACAATGATGAGTGGAAGCCTTTCAAGTTGATTTCGGGCTAGATACCCTGCCCTTGCGCGTGGATCGGACTGTCGACTATTTCCCCAGGCATCACTGTAATGATTGGTAACCTTAGTGGCCTATCTCTCTAGGTTATTTACATGAGGTGACTGTGGAGGGGCAAGTCTTCACGGTACCTGGAATCGACATTGGCCAAACTCACTCGGGCTCCTTGGAGGGTATACCCACGATTATGTGTGGGAGCTTGCACCAGGGTGTAAGTCCGTTAAGCAAGTTGTCAATGTAACTTTTCCACCTGCTCTATCTTATCCCCTTCTTACATTGTTCCCACGACGTTGGATTTCATCACCAACTAGTGTGTTCATTGTAAGAAGGTTTTTTTTGTTTGCTTGCTTCCTAGATTTTTAGCATGTGTTGTTTGTTTTCCCTAGCAGACTATAGGTTGGATTTATTTAATGGCATCAGTTACTGGAATGACCAATGAACGAACCCCTGCTCCAGGGGAACCTTTTGTTTTTCCTTCTTATGGAAACATTGGTCCTCCTCACATCACTACTTTGAGCCTTCCAGGTCTCACTATTGGATTACCGGTATGGTTGTTTTCCACTCAGGTAATCCCGAATGCAGTTAGTGCTTCAATCACAAGCACTTTCCCCCAAGAACATCAAACTCATGTTGATCCTTCACCTTCTTCCCCAGTAAGGTCTTCTTCACCTTCTTCACTTGCAATGTCACCTTCTGTTTCATCTTCTTCGTCAAGTGAAAGTTTTGAATCTAGTAACCCGGTGAATAAGAATAAGAAGAAAAGAAATATTAAGAAGAAGAAAGATAAACAAGGGTCAAAACCTCCAACCACTGTCAAACATGTTGGAAAACAACCAGTTACTGTTAGTTGTGCTGGGAGTGTTGATGATGTCAAGATCACCCAAAAAACCCATAAGCCCAAGTACCCTTGCAGGATTTGTAAGGGTAGCCATCTTCTTGAGGACTGCCCTAGTCTATCCAAGGTTATAGAAGCATGGTCTACACATCCTCACCAACCCACGTCGTTAGCGTCTGAACAACATGATGACAACCCCCCATCAACTAGTCACGATACGGTTGGGAAGAAGAAAAGTAGAGTCAAGTTCCCGTGTATGTTATGCAAAGGGAGTCATCTCACTCACCTTTGTCCTCATATGGACGAAGCCTTGAAATTACTAGAAGACATGACTGTTTCACAGCCTCAACTTCCAGCTGCATACCGTAAGCTTTCTCTCAACCCTCCAATAGTTGATGGAATGATCCCTCCGGTCCCTTCACCGGTCAATCCGGTTGATCATGTCGTCAATCTGGTCACGTCCTTAGTTGAACCAGTGGACAAAGTTGTTGATCTAATACCATCCTCGGTCAATCCCACTCTCCCCTCAGAGAGTGAAACCCAAGTGGTCGATCTGTTTCCACCTGTCGATCCCATTCTCCCCCTGGAGAATGAAACCCAAGTGGTCAATCTGATCTCTCCATTGGTCGATCCTACTCTCCTGCTAGAGAGTAAACCCGATACTACCCATGTTTTTCTCGTTGATACAGAATCTTCCGTGCCAAGGGGTATTCCTCCTTCTCCCGTAGGACCCCCTCCAAGTAATGAGGCCATCCGTTTTGATTGGGGTGTGCTAATTGGACCTCGTCTTCCCTCTCACATTCCTTTCTAGATTACAGTACAGTTTTGTGGTCGAGACGTTCCTCAGACACTGATAGATGAAGGTTCATCTATTAGTATTTTGTCCTCTATTGCTTGGCAAGCTTTGGGTTATCCTCCACTTGCACCGATTATGCAGAATCTATTAGCTTTTAACAGAAGAACCAGTCAACATTTAGGGACCCTTCCTCAATTTCCTGTAACTTTGGGAGGGAAAACTGTCTTCATTGATGTCATGGTAGTCCAAGACCCCTTGGATTTCGCTTTACTCCTTGGGCGAGATTATGTCTATGCCATGAAATCTATTGTGTCTACTCTTTTTCGTGTGACATATTTCCCACACGATGGACGGGTTGTGACTATTGATCAACTTTCATTCATTGACCCCAACTGGATTGCCTCCCTAAATGGTTCTTATATGCAGACGATATCGCCCTCGTCGCAGGTCAATTATGTGGCGTTGTCGCCCATGGCTTCAACTTCTGACGACTTAGATCCAGTAGTTGACATGATGATCTCTTCGATAGGGTTGTTAGAGCATGATCTCTTTACTCTTGTCGTGACCCTCGACATGGTGTCCTTCTAGAGTGTGTTTCTTCCTTCCAGTGAAGACCTCTTGGAAGCCATGACCAAGTTTTGTCCCTTGACATGGTGTCATTCCAGAACATTGTCCTCTTGGAACCCATGATCAAGAAGAGAGATTCGAGGATAGTTTTTGCATTTCTGAGGAAACCTCGTTAAAAAATGAAACAGAGGTCTTTGAGCATAGTTTTCTAATTTCAAGCTCATTAAAAAATGAAACCACTTGAGGATAGTTTTTGTGTCTCTATAGAAACCTCATTAAAAAATGAAACAGAGGTTACGATCATAGTTCTTGTTTCTGTGTCAAGCTCGTTAAAAATTGAAATAGTTTTCCCCCTCTCTGTTTGAGTAAAGTCCTTCATCTAGTATTTGAAGCTTCATTTCCTCTGCCTTTGTCGTTGGATGAAACGAAGCTTGGGGGGCAATACTTCCAGCCTCTGGACTTCATGCTGAAGTAGGGTCGCTAGTTTCTTAAGTTGGGGGCTAAGTACCAACCATCCATGTGTTATGCATTGGGAAGTCGCAAGCATAGTTTTCTATGGTTCAAGCTTGTGTAAAAATAAAATCTATTCCAAGCATAGTTTTGTTTTGTTTTGTGTTAAAGCTTGTGTAAAAATGAAAACAATCCTGAGCTTAGTCTTTGTTCTTTCTCATGCTCGTAAATACATGAGAATAAGTTACCGAGCTTAGTCTTTGTTCTTTCTCGTGCTCGTAAATCAATGAGAATGTAACTGAGTATACTTTTATCACTTTTTCAGACTCGTAAAGGTTATAAGAAAAAGGAACCCCCTGGAGTTCCCTTTAAGCTCTTTTTAGAATCTCTAAACATGAAAAGATTGCCGAGCGACCTTGTTATTTTCACGCTCATTAAAGTATTTGAAGAAAACGTCTGTTGAGCGATAGTTTATCTCTTTTTCGATCTCATCAGACTAATTTACGAAAAAGGAACTGGGAGAGTTCTCTTTAAGTGTTTTCCAGACTCTCAAAACATGAAAAACCCTTGAGTTTTCTTTCTTTGGACTCATAAAACAAACATTGAAAGGCCCATATGGGACCTGATTTTTCTTTAAGTGTTTTTCAGACTCTCTAAACATGAAAAACCCATGAGTTTTCTTTCTTTGGACTTGTTAAATAAACATCGAAAGGCCTATATGGGACCGAACCACTCCTTCCTAGGGTTTGTTAAACATACTCCGAGGGACTCGTCTGAAGGATGAGATTACATTACAAGCATATGTTATCCTCCTCAAGCTTGTGTAAAAATAAAGAGGTACTCGCCAGAAATGGTGGGGGGAAAATTTGGAAAGAATTGTGTCTACACCTGTATTCCATGGAAGAGTAGTTTTTTAACATGACACCCTTTCACTTGCCTTGTGTCTAGGTTGGAAAATCCACCTGTCTCTTGATCATACTCCTATAAGATTACAAATTGGTCTGTGATCCCTATTGTTGAGTCAGTGTTTCCAATACAGTTGTCATGTCGTCAATATGTTCAAAGAGAAGTTCAACCCGAAAAGCCTTCTATTGTGTCGGCCATTTTTGCAGTCTTTAAGCCTTCTATTGCGTCGGCCATCCCTGAGTCAGTCCTGAATCACTTGTTACTCTAATCTACATCAAATCTTGTTACTTGTTTCATGTCATTGATTTGGGATACAGTAAGGCCCTCCTATGACAAGTCTTTTCCTGTCAACTGCAACTCATTATCCAGGAATTAGACTTAGAAACTACTTGGTACCTTGGAACTTGCATGCCTCAATGGTAGGTTTCCTTGCTTTCGACAGTGGGTTTTCATTATCAACCCCTGATCGAGAGATTCCATCGAGTGTTAGACCTCAGCTTATTGATTCACATTCATTGGATTGTACCAGAGTACCTTGGGAGTCATTGACATTAATGGTGATTTCCCTCGCACTTGTTAACGGTATACACTAATGACCGGTAATCAAGTGGTTTCTACTATGTTCGACTTCAACACATGTATTCGCATGGTTAGATTCGTACTATAGAGTGATAGAGATGAAGATCCTGGATATTTTTCTGACAAATCCAGGTTGCGTTGGAGTATATTCAGTGTACTGTTGCATAGATCCACATTGTATGTCTCGTGGCTATGTTCAAATTTGAGTATTTAACACATAGATCCACAATGTATTTTTGGTGGCTATGTTCAGATTTGTGTCATATTGGCATGGATCCACAGTGTATGTTTGGTGGCCATGACCTATCTTACTTGACATGGATCTTCGCATGGATCTCTAGTCATTTGTATTCTGAGTATGGGAATGCCTACCTCAGTGATGATATATTATTGTACTGTATTTCCTTGTTTGTTGGCAGGTTTCCGACCGACTGTTCCTTGTTCTCTACACACACTCGACAAAGTATTTTAGCTATCACTCTATTCTAACTTCATACTTTGGGGGGCTCTCTGTTACAAATTATTTTCATCATCCCTATGACCGTTAATGATGTAAACCTATCTGTTGCCTTCAGAGGGGTTAGTGGCCTGAGTTCCTGAAGAGAGAAGGGAGAAGAACTTTTCCTGAGAAAAGAAGTTGCATTTTCCCTAGTAAAAACCCTATAAAAGAGGAAGTTCGCAGGCTGCTTATGTATTAGGGTGCGAGAATGACTAATTCTCGCAGGTTGCACCATATCTAGGGCGAAAACAGTTCGCAGGTTGCACTATAAGCAGGGTGTGAGAATGCTTACACGTGGGAAAAATGCTCATTTTCTCGAATCTTCTAGAAGGAGAAACTTCTATGGTGAGGTGGCATCCGAATGGTTTGGATCTTACTCACTTTCATGATTTAGTGGGATCATCCTAACCTCCTCACCTTATCCTCTTCAACTTATAAAAGGAGCGGGGCTCTCATGGACAAGGGGTTCTTGAGCTTTGTTAGCTTTGGTTGGCTTGGAATTATTAGCTTGGTTGTAGTGGCTTTGAGATTTGCTTTGTCAAGATAGATTGTGAGTAGCTATCAGATCCATGGTCTCAGAATCCTTGGAGAAAGAAGTGTGTGGGGAACGAAGGATAGTTGGAAGGGACCTTATGACATCAAGGCCATGGTTGTAATCTCTCTTTCACATTTAATATGATACAGTAATATGATTCTTTCATATAAAGCTTGTTGTGTTTTATTGTATGATTCCTTGATTGCATACATAGGTTTATATTGAGTTTATGCCATTACTATCACTTTGGTTGGTTGTGTTCTTTTGCAGGATCATCATTGTATAAGTGTTGGAACGGAGCTAGGATGGAGATGGTGAGAGGAAGCGACATTTAAACGGTATGTCACCCATCCCTCTTTAGTTAGTAAATTCAATATCTAAAACTTAAGGAAGGCGTCATGTTCTGGTGTGTTTTGTTCTAGATCCAGGTGGATCTAGGGAGATCAGTTAGTGTCTACACCTACCGATTAGTCCGATAACAAAGCTAGAAATACATGAGAAGACTCCTCATGCTGAGATCGAGTCCTCCTCGAATCCAATGGACCTAAAATGGCCTAGTAGTCGGGACTCATTTTTTACTCCATAGTGATGTTCAGGGGTGTGTTGGAGAAATTTTTATTTTTGACACACTAGTTTAGTGGGAGTTAACTGACTAGTTCTATTTTAGACTTTCTATTTTTACCATCACTATTATGCATGCATGCATTCCTAAGAAAAGCAATCAAGCAGTTATCTTTCCTTAGGAATGCATGCATGCATAATAGTGATGGTAAAAACAGAAAGTCTAAAATAGAACTAGTCAGTTAAATCCCACTGAACTAGTGTGTCGAAAATAGAAATTTCCCCAATGCCCCCCCTGAACATCACTATGGAGTAAAAAATGAGTCTCAGCTACTGGGCCATTTTAGGTACTCATGTACAATGCAACTAATGAACACTGAATAAAAGTGAGGAAAGAGGGAAAACCATGTGGGAGAAAAACCCTCTCTCAAAAGATATTATATCAAAAGAAGAAAATGACAGCTGCTAGGCAACTATGTTCTTCACTACAAGACGATCCCGCAAAGTCTGAAACTTCTGCTCACTGAAAGTCTTCGTGAAGATGTAGAAATCTTTATGGATCTGATGAAATCATTTGGCAACCTGTCGGGTCTTGTACCTCTTTATCCTATGGACCCATATGCACCTGAAAATATTCCTTTCTGGTGGAAGTGAAACCAGATTCCAAGTCTCGTTCTGTAGGAGTGAGTCATAATCCTTCTTCATCGTTGCTTTCCATAATGGATTTCCCACAACACTATTGTAGTTTTGTGGATAAGTAGATTGAACCATATAACAATGCATGGGCATTGTAGGTTCTGAAGATGAAAGTACATGAGAAGGCTCCTCATGTTGAGATCGAGTCATCCTCGAATCCAATGGATTCCCTGCAAGGTTGCCTATTGCCTGAAGTGTGGTTTGTGCCTTCTTGGGCATGTGTTGAAGCTTCGGCACTAGTTTCTTATTTGGTTGTACTACCTGCTTATTTTCATGTACATAATCTAAGTGTATGGAATCATCTTTGATGTCTGAAACTGATGGAAGAACAAGAATATATGCATGTTTCATTGGAGGTGCATGCAAAGTACTCTCCTTATGTGTAAGTAGAATAGAGTCATCATCAGAAAATGTAATGAATTTATACAACCTTGACTTGTGATCCACCTCACCAATTGCAATGATGGAATTGTCATGCATGTCAATTACTGAAACTGAATCTGACGTAAATTCAACCTTTTTAACTTTCTAAGTGATTTGATAAACTGAGAGTAGATTCATAGAAAGATTTGGAACATGTAAAACATTCTCAAAACTACCATTGTGGAGTTCCACTCTCTCTTCTCTTGATCGGGATTATTTTCGGCACGAAATGAGAGCGGAGATATAATAAAGAAATGCACAGAGATATCGCGGATATCCAATAATATAACAGAGATGTATCAGATATGCAACCATAAACACAGATATACAGTAATACATGATTTCTATTAATGAAATAAATGTACAGAGACTATAAAAATACAGAGTGAAAGACTCGCTAGAATGGTGGTAGCTTATCTCTGAGAACAGATGTGACTGCTACTCACATTCACAAGAAGATGATTACAATGAGGCTTTGAAGGTATTTTTACAATAAGCAAGAATGCCAAAAGACCTAGACATCCAAAAACCTAACCCTAGGAGATGAATTGCCAAAATTCGTGTGGGTTGCGCTTGGGTAAGTTAGTACATCAACTTCCCGGGGTCATAACTTTTGCATACGATATCCGTTTTAGGCGTATGATAGCCCATTGGAAAGGTATCGTCGATGAGATTCATTTTAGGAAAAATATAAAAGGAACTTATATATTGCAAACATGTTTACCCAAAAAAAACACTGTTTAGGGCCTCAAAATAGCCCCGGAAGTTAAAACCTGCTAAAAATAGTTAATTACCAAAATTGCCAGAAAACTATTTTGAGCCAGTTGGAAAAGGTGGGTGGCCACCGATATCCACTTGGATCATATTCTACTACTGCTACTGAAGTATCATCCCCCATGAGAATAGGGGGTCTTGAGCATGGACTCAAAGAAGAGAAAACTTCCTCTTTCCCTGCCATATGATGGGATGCACCAGAATCTATAATCCATGAATTAGATGAGGAATTAATTGCAACCAGAGCATGATGATTACCTTTATTAGGAGCAGGATCTTCTTCCTTGTGCTTCTTGACTCCCTCTGGAATGAAGTTTCCAAGGTTTTTCTGCTGAAGTGCCTATGCCATAAGATCGATATGTTTCTTCATGCATGTAGATTCTTCATGATTCAGTTTATTAAAGTAAGTGCACTTGTCACATACCCACTACCATAATCATAGTTTTCATTGTTTTCTATAGTATTAGAGCCCCCAAAGTATCTATGGAGGCTAACGTAAGCTATTTCTTTCTCTGTCTGCTCCCATGAAATCCGTGGGTCATGATCACAGGTCAAATAATCATGGAACCTCTTTGTATTTCACGGCTTGGTGTCATATGAATGTCGAATTGTTCGACTCTACAATCGTCGAACCCCGGCAGGGCTAGCGAATGGCCAATGGGGACAAATCCCAACAGGGCTAGAGAACAGCCAATGAGAATAGGCCCCGTCACGCGGTTAAGTGAAGTACAAGTGGCAGAGGGGAAAATGCGACACAGTAGTCGACAGGACAGGAGGGGGCCCCATTTTACACACCACACCATTCCGGACCCCCTCCCCCCAATTAACAGCAGAACGACAGGGGGGTCCGGAATTCACCTGAGCACCGTTGATCAAGGTGAATTAATTTTGACCATTCAAGAGTTGCATGTTCGATTCCGGACCCCCCCCTCACCGCTAAAGGCAGAACAACAAGGACTCTCTGGAATGAAGCCTCGACCGTAGATCTGGGCGGGTGGACTCTGGCTGTCCAGATCTGCTTGCTACTTACCTTAATGCACATTCACGCCCCAACTTAAAGTCGACATCTCTTCCTCACATCTCACGGTCATCCCAGACCCTGGATCCTCCGAAAGGATCCTGTCCGTTCATTAGGATTTATCATCACAAGAGTCCGAACTCTCGACCACGAGACTCTTGAATTCTCGATCCTCGGCTTCCCGATGCAGTTAATCTCTCGACACGTAGCCTCCTTACATCAGATGGTCTAGATCTGTCTCGAGGTTTCCACCATGGAAAGTTCTGATCTCTCGTCACCACGACTCCCGAGTTCATGATTCTCGATTTCTCGAAATGGGAAATCTCACGACACGTAGCCTCCCAAGATTAGATGGTCCAAAACCGCTTCGGGGTTTCCACCATGGAACATCCCGATCTCTCGTCACCAGAACTCCTGAGTTCTCGATCCCCGATTTCCCGAAATGGGAAATATATCGACACGTAGCCTCCCAATATCGGACGGTCCAAAACCACTTCGGGGTTTCCACCATGGAACATCCCAATCTCTCGTTACCAGAACTCCCGAGTTCTTGATCCCTGATTTCCCGAAATGGGAAATCTCTCGACACGTGGCCTCCGTCGTTCGGACGGTCTAGATCTATTTCGGGGCTTTCACCCCTATTCATTGGGGGTTTAACCCTCGGGTAACTCCTGACAGACCCAACGGCTATCGGGTTTTCCAGCCAAAATCTGATGGCTCAGATTGGTTCCTACCTGTGCATTCTTCCACAACTTCCTGGACGTGGAAAAATCAACAGTCCAGATACTGCCATGGACCTTGGGGATCTACGGTCTCGATTTCTTCGCTATCCACGAAGACACAGAAAACAAAAGGGGTAAGGCATCTAACACCCTACTTACTCCCACCAATCTAACGGTCATGCATGACCACAGGTTTCCCGATGGAATCTCTTCCATCGATCGACACCTATTCAGGGTTAAGGCACTTAACACTCCATCTTCTTCTTCCAATCTGACGATCATGAGGGACCACAGATCTCCCGATGGGATCTCGTCCATTGATTCGATACTTCATCCTTATGCGGTCATCTCGAGTTTTCAAGAGGATCGTTCCTCCTTGTGCAGGGTTACTAAGGCCTTGCGCCTTCACAATCTCTTTCCCGGTTCTTGATGGGCTTTTCAAGGAGGGTATCTCTATGGGGAGGTTTTTACCCAGGGTACTATCTGAGGTAAATAAGGGTACCTTTCTCCCATGAATCAGACATGCAGTCTGAATTAGATCAGTATGCATATGAATAGCGATTTATGAAGACATAAGCCATACGTAGTCTTTCCATTATAAACATGCATCTACCAGTACTGATCAAAACACCATACAGACATTCCTACTCTGAAATCATTCACCATTTCACAGCTTATAAACATGAATGTCAGAATAAATATATATTTCAAGATGCCAGAGGCAAAACACTTATCAGAAATAACACCAGGGGTTATGCAACTGCTGAGAGGGGTACTCGTTTCCACCCAACCGTAGGCTCAGCGACTCCCAGCGGATTTACCACTGGCCACCCCCGAGCTGAGAGCACGATGCTGTAAGACTGCGTCTCTGTTTTCCAGTGACCAGGAGCGAAGGTTACTCTCCTTCCTCTCTGCTATCACCCACTCTACATATCGCTAGAGTTCTCTTGCTCCCCTCACGTCTGCCCCCAATCGCTTCTACCCCACACCTTATCCTCTTGCGAGGTTACGTGTGGCGTGATTTCCCTCGCGATGGTCAGGCCTGACGGCTCTATGGATGGGCGGTTCACCTCCCCATCCCTCATTAGTTCCTGAGGAGCCATCTACCTACCAGCCTAAGAGACATTTAATTCGGGGCCAATGAGCCGCTTTTGGTTCTACGAGCCAGTGAAGTCCAAATACGGTATTGATTTTTGGTGGAAGTTAACGCCACCTTTCCAGGTGCCTTCCACCGCCTCTCTGCAGCCATCGTGGTCCCTTTTTCAGCACATCCCCTCTCAGCAGTCCTGCTATATATATATTCATAATATTATTTACATTCATCGACTTTTTTTTCACAAGGTCCATTCACATCACATTTCTGACTTTGCCACAATACTTGGTCAGTATAGTTATTTTTACAGACTGGGGGAAACAGGGTGTTATAGCATTGCTTTCCCTTCTTCTTCTTCTTGGAATCTGAAGAGTCTTTGGAACCTGAAGAATCATTAAAGGGTTTGTAATATCCGTCCTTCTCGTTCTGTTTGGATGACCCTTTTCCATCATGCATGGTGAGTGCATGTGCTTTGGGATCTTTCATGAGGCCCATATGTATGAGTTTTTTCTGCTCTTGTGTAAGAGACTCAATGAATTGAGCCAACGTAGGCATTTTCCAATTTGTTCCAAAAATACATCTGCTAAAATGGAAATTGGAGACATATACACTGTATTTTGGTCCTAGCTTAGCCAAGATTGTTAGAATAAGTTGTTTCTCTTGTGTAGACTTGTCAATACCACATTCAGCCAAACTCAAAATCAAAGATTTAAATTTATTAAAGAAATCATGTATATTATCAAAACTTTTAGGGTCTAAGGTATTCAACTCTACCTCAAGCATATGACCTCGCATCTCATCCTGCTTTCCAAAGAGTCCTTCCAGGGTGGTCCAGATCTCGTTTGGAGTCTTGCATGCAGCAACATGAAACCATAAATCAATGGATATTAACTCAAGAAGTATTCATGTGGCCTAATCCTCATGGTTCGCCCATCTCATCTTCTCAATCATTGATGTAGGTTCTGTTTTCGTCGCCATCGTCAAATTATACAGTCCTTTTCTTTTGAATTGGAATGTTGCCTTGGGATTCCAATCAAAATAATTGTATGGTGTGAGGATTAACACCAATTTTGACTGTATAATAGTTGTCCTATCCATCTCTCCCACTTTTTCTAAGAACCCCTAAAAATTTACTCTCAATCTGCAAGTGAAAAATTAAGAAATCACGACAAAAAGGGCACTTGAAGTGAAAATTCGTATCAATTTCAGGAGATGATCTTGCGGCTTATTTTTTGAGAAAACGGTGAGTAATCTCGCCAAACGGTTGAAAACCCACTTCCAAAATGAGTCGATTTACTTTCCACGCGAATTGTTTCCTCAAAAACGTAATATTTTGGGAGCAATCAATGATGAAAGGTACGACCACGGATTCGTATCAGTTTCAGGAGGCTAATCTTGCGGCTTACTTTCTAAGCAAACGGTGAAGAATCTCGCCAAACGGTTGGAAACCCACTTGCATAATCAATCGATTTACTTCTTAGTTGAGTCGTTTCCTCAAAAAATTAATATTTTTGGAGAAATAACTGTTGAAAGGTATGACCACGCATTTAGCTTGCCGAAACTCCAATTTTCCTTACTCTTTGGCTTGTCTAGCTTGCTCCAAGCAACATAGCTCTGATACCATGTCAGTGTTTCATGGAAACCTGCACAGGAGACCTATCTAAAGCATACACAAATAAATCTTATCAAGAAAAGGAAGAGAGATACATAATGAAGAATGAGAATCAATGTATATTATGATCTAATCAACGAGTGAGTGATCTTCACTCATATAGGCAATGCCATCCTATAATTAGGAATACATGCATAATAGTGATGGTCTAAGATTAGAAAGTCTAAAATAGAACTAGTCAGTTAACTCTCATTGAACTAGTGTTACTCCCACTGAACTAATGTGCCGAAAATAGAAATTTCTCCAACAGACGGGACAGGGAAAGCATATGTGGTTGGAGCCACCTTCCAGTTGGAGCTGGAGAACTAGGGAGTTGGAGCTTCCTTCAGGTTGGAGCCTGAGAATTAGGGGGTTGGAGCCTCCTTCTGGTTGGAGCCATAGAATTGGGTGGTTGTAGCCACCTTCCGGTTGGAGTTGAAGAACACAGGGGGTTGGATCCTCCTTCTGGTTGGAGCTAGAGAATTGGAAGTTGATGCTTCCTTTAATGTAATTCTTAAATACATATAAGAAAAGAATTATGTGGTTTTCTCCCGCATTGGGTTTCCACGTAAAATAATGGTGTATTGTACATTGTGTGGATGTGTCTATTATTGTTTATTATGCACTGATGGATGTTAATTTTATATGAGGCCATAACATATTAATGATGAACTAATGAACATTTTTGAATAAGTTAAAGGAATATAAATTGTGGTTAAAAGTGTATAAATTTCTCATTATTGATTCACCCCCCCCCCTCTCAGTAA
>ML787475.1:283025-306696 GCA_009831015.1 Picea engelmannii | reverse complement strand
TTTTGTAAATTATATAAAAACCTCTCCAAATAGTCCTCTAAACTCTCATCTTATTGTTGAGCCATTCTAAAAATATCCTCTTTAGAATCTTGAGGCTTGCAATAAGCTTAATATTTCTTAAGGGATATTTTCCTCATGGTTTCTCAATATGCAATGGTACTTTCTCCTAATCTCATAAACCATTTTAAGGTAGTTCCCTTCAAACTAGTAGGCAACAATCGAAACTTGTGAGCATCATCAATATACCCATATGTACGACATAAAATATCAAATTCAAAGAGGAATGCATCAGGGTATTTAGAACTGAAGGTGGGATGTTTTTAATTTTTATCTCATTACCAAAAGCTACAGGCATATCTAAGATAGGAAATCCAAAAGTCACTTCCCTTTCTTATTCTTCATCTCCTACCCTCTCACTTTTGTCATTTGGTCCTCTTTCTCTTTTTCCTCCTCATTTTAGTATTATTTATCATTATCTACCTATTCTTCGTCCTCTCTCTCATTCTCCCCATGATCCTAGTCCTCTTTCAGCTTCCCCACCTACTCATGGTATTCTGCCTCCTATATGAGATTCTTCATCGACCATTTTATTCTCCCAAAATATCCAAAATTATTTATTCCAACCCTCTAGTTTTTATTCTGGGTCTTTCGGTTGTTCAACATTCTCTTATGTTTGTGTTTTCTTCTAGCTTCCTGTAACAATACGTTTACTTGTGTCCTTTTTATTACCTGTAAGCAAGTTAGTAGTGGGGGGTTTTGTGGATGATTTGATGGGTTGTTTTGTAGGGGGTTTCATTTTATCTAAAATGGTTGGAACTACTTCTTTTGTTGTTTTAACAAACCTACCCTTATTATCCCTTAGTCTAACTAATTTATTCATACAAATAATGCATGAATAGGACTCATAAAGACTCACTAAAGTGAATGTGCAGGTCCTAACCTCTCATCTTACCATCTTTACATATCCTTGTCCTAAATGCATAAAAAAACAAAATGCAATAAAAAGTCTAAGAACATATATTTATATATATATATATATATGAGAAATTGCAAACAAACAAAAAAAACTTGCAATCGATTGAAAACTTGAAAAAAACATAAAACTTACAAACAACAGAAAACTTGTGATTTCCAAAACCAATTCCTATAACAACTCCTTGGAAATGGCGCCAAAATGTCAGATTATTTAGTTGTCTAAATTATGAAGCATTTATTTATCAATCCAAGGTAAGTAAACTTGTGAGCTTGTTGTAGGGCTAGTTGACTAGGTCGACTAGACCTGTCGGTCAACTAAGAACTAGTCAGTCGACCTACGTAGTCAAAAGTAGAGGTTATTCAAAGTACCTATTAACCGGCCGACCCAGGAAGTTAAGTAGTTACAACTGTCTGAAAGAGGTATAAATAGACAAGCACATGAAGGCTTAAATATCGTCATGTGATATGTTATATGTAATTGTTTTGTATTGTTCTATCATATAATAAAAGGATTATTCTTTGGGTTCTAATTACATGTGTATGTCTTTATCTATGCCTATGTGTATCCATGTATCTCTATGATGTCTATGTAAGGATCTACTAGTAACTCTCCCTACGTTTCCCTAGATTATAACATTGGTTCTATTGTCAGTAGTACTGGACTTGGGTATGTAGAAGTGTACATAAATGATAACCCTATAAGACATATGTGATTAGTGGGAGTGCAAAATTGAGAACTACGTCAGAAACTACACAAGAAGGAATAACCTCTCACTAGTTGAAGCACAATCACAATTCTTTACAAAGACACATGAAAGTTTTCTTGAAGATATCCCATAAGCATTATTCCAACACATTAATAGATCAGGTAATGCGTAATTTGAGACCCGACAAGAAGTTAGGCCTAAATTTGACGAACGGAGGAAGAACAAATCTACACAACTAGATCGAAATAATTAACAAAGATTATATTTCAGAACAAGCCATTGAAGATCGAACGTCTCTAGACAAAATAAAAGAAAAATTCTACACCGAATTACTCGATAGATTTTTCTGCACAGTTCTGACACTTCTTCATAAATTCCTCCTCGACAAGGGATTTAGTGACATCGTTGAATACCAACCAAGATTAAGCACACCATTACCAAACAGTAACTTCCAAGAAAGAGACAAAGGGTGGGAAGCATTTCTTAATGCAAAGTGAAAATATACAAGAGAATCCTGGTCCTACTTCTTGAGGAAATAAACATGGCCAACACTACCGACTTAGAGTAAGTTGGGTCGGCAATGGGGGTTCGGTCGAAACTATGAGATGACATAAAACAAGAAGAATTGAAGTAGTTTTTCCCAAATCTAAATATCGTCAAGCGGGAAGAAATCCCATAAGCAAATTGTGGATATCTGGTTGCGCCCTGCCCCTCAGCGAGCAGCCGCTCCCACCAGGACCTTCTTACACACGGCCCAAAGAGTCAATGCTCTCCACTCCTCTCGAGAGTCTCTACCCACAGTACCTTCTGTTGCGACCTCCCTTCGCAAATCGGGAAATCATGATTCGGGAATTCACGGTTCACGCGAACACAGTTCACAAGCAGCTCTAAACCCCGAACCCCGATGGGTCAACGGGTCAACACTTTCGCGCGTCGGGGTTTTCCCTATCGGGATATCGCACCCCGCGATGTCAATACTCTATATTTAAACACCCCGAGTGCCGAGGTGTCGATTCCCCGAGATCTCGCCACCTGTCTTCCACTAGTACCTGGGGTCCCACGCTGCCACGTCGCTCCTCCACTCGTGCGATCGGGGATCGCGGGATCGCGATTTCAACTGTCGCAAGTCCTTGGCATTGGGAAATCCTAAATGTCGAACCCCCGAATCTCTGGATTCGTGCCACCTGTCCCTCCGACAATCGACGACTCTCGTCAAATCGGGAAATCGCGTTTCACGATTTCACGAGGCATGAAACTCTTACCCCGCCAAACTTCGAACGCCGAAACCCCGAAGTCCGATGGGATTTAATCCTCCTCGCCTGTGCTTATGGGTTATCTCCCTCACAACTCTTCCATGATCCAACGATCCTCGGGACTTCGTGATTTCTTTCGGCAATTCCTGGCCGATCATTCCCCACCTTGAAAAACCTGCTTTGCTCCGAAGCTTCTTTTGGTTCAAATCTCACTCGGGTTTGTTCCCACAGTATGTACAAGGAACTATCCCTCCTGAGCTTATTTCCTCTGCTTCTTTCAGGGGTTCTACGCACACCCTGAAGCACGGCCTCAACAACTCTCAAAGTGTTGATCACTTTGGAATTCTATGCGCTCCAAGCCATAGGAATCCCTGCCTTCTTTCTCTCAAGCTAGCGACTGAAAACTTCAAGTTCGACCTGCACTTCTCCTGCACGGTTCAAATAACCCAACACAATTCTGACAAAGGGAATAAGAGTTAACTGTAGAGCCCCCTCAATGCACTCTATGCGGAGGAATTCAACTGCACTCTATGCAGGAATCTCCTGGCTCGGACAGAGAAACAATTGAAACTTATTCTCTCAATCTATCAGATTTCAAAACCTACCGTGAAATTAAATACACAGCACATAACACAAAAGCATAACAAGAAGCAAATATGCAACAGCACAATACCAGCAACAGACAGAGAATAATCACATCCATGGAATTGAATCAAACTTCTCTATTAATTCAATATATGTACATGGGGATTCTTCACAAGTTCTCTGCTCTGCTCTCCTCTTGCTCTCAATGCTTGATTTCTAATGTTACAATGATACAAAGGAGGGTGCCTATATTTCGTTTTCCCTCTCGAAATATACAACTATCAAATCTACAATGAATTCCTATCTAACAACATTAAAACCATTAAATGCCTTCCTATCTATAATACATTACAAGTGCGCTTCTTATGAATGCTTTCATTCAAATGGCGGTGCAACAACTTTCCAAAGTATTTCAAAAAGATATGTGTTGGCGCTGTCCAGCTGTATGTTCTTTACTCCATGCGATGGCTCGCTTGATGAAGTGTGGATGCTCCTGCATCATACTCCTCGGCTCAAAAGATTTCATGGGCTCCTGTCCATGACCTCCTACACAGTCTGCCCATGCTACTGTATCACTACCTCGGTTTCCCAGCTAGCATCCTCCACGGGGTGGTTCTTCCACTTCACCAGGTATTCAAAGTACTGTTTTCTCCTGGTCTTCCTGCCTACTCTTTTATCTAGTATGCACTCCATCTCAGGCTTCTGTGCAACTGGCAATTGCTTCTACCACTGGATCACTGGTTGTTCATCAGTTCCAGCTCCTTCATCCTTGGTCCTGTAGGGGTATAAATCCGAAATATTGAAAATCGGAGATATCCCGATGCCCTCTGGCAACTCAAGCTCATACGCATTCTCCTCGAATTTCTTCAGGACTCTACACGGCCCAATTTTTTTCATCTTGAGCTTGTTATACGTTCCCCTTGGGAACCTTTCCTTCCTCAGGTGTGCTAGAACCATGTCCCCAACTTCAAACTGAAGTTGCCTTTTCCTCTGATCGGCTCTGTGCTTATACTCCTGGTTCACCTTCATCAGTCGTTGCTTCACCTGCGTGTGAAGTTCTTGCATTGCGTCAGCGAATTCCTCAGCTCTCACGCTGCTAGTTTCAGCCTGTTCTGACTCCCTGAGCTCAGAAAATCCTCTTGGCTCTGTCCCATACAAAATCTGAAATGGACTCTTACCTGTACTCCGATTCACTGAATCGTTGTACGCAAATTCTGCCTGTGGTAGGATCTGATTCCAACTGCTGTGATGCTCAGTTACCAAACTTCTCAAAAGATCCCCCAGGCTTCTATTGACCACCTCGGTCTGTCCGTCTGTCTGTGGATGGTAAGCAGAACTGAATGCCAAGTCAGTCCCCAGCTTCTTCCATAGCGTCCTCCAAAAGTGACCTATGAACTTCGTGTCCCGATCCGAGATTATGCTTCTCGGCAATCCATGCAACCGCACAATCTCTTTGAAAAAAAAATTTGCGTTGTGGGTTGCATCGTTGGTCCTACGATAGGGAATGAAATGTGCCATATTTGAGAACCTGTCCACCACTACAAAAATGGAATCAACTCCTCATTGTGTTCTCGGCAAACCCAACACAAAGTCCATGCTATTGGCTTCCCATGGCCTCTCGGGTATGGGCAATGGCTGATAGAACCCTGTGTTCTGCTTTCGGCCCTTCGCATGTTGACATATTCGGCACCTGTCAACAAATCGCTTTACATCAGTGCGCATGCCAGGCCAATAATAAGATTCGCTCAGCTTGGCGAATGTCTTGTCATGTCCAAAATGACCTGCTAAGCCTCCACTGTGCTTTTCCTTCACCAAATTCTCTCTCATAGAGAAATCTGGAATGCACAATTGATTGCCTTTGAACAGCAATCCATCCTGGATCAAGTAGTCAATCCACAGACTCCTATCCCTGAGAACTGGGTTCTCGGCTGTCTCGTATGCCTCGCCAAAGTCTGCGTCACCTGCATACATATCTTTCAGATTCTCAAAACCCAAAGTCTTGACCCTGAATTCCTACAGCAATAAACATTTTCTGCTCAAGGCGTCAGCTACCTTGTTGGCAGTCCCTGAAATGTGCTTTATCACAAATGTAAAATNGTCAGCTACCTTGTTGGCAGTCCCTGAAATGTGCTTTATCACAAATGTAAAATTCTGCATGTATTCCACCCACTTTGCATGCTTTTGATTCAGCTTCTCTTGCTGACTCACGAACTGTAACGCATGATTATCACTGTACAGAAAAAATTCCTTGGGTATGAGATAATGCCTCCACTTTTTCAATGCCTCTTTAATGGCATAGAACTCCTTATCGTACGTGGAATATTTCAGCTTTGCATCATCCAGCTTCTCGCTGTAATATGCAATAGGTCTATCATCCTGACTCAAGACCCCTCCAATAGCATACCCACTGGCGTCACATTTCACCTGGAAGGTTTTCTGAAAATCAGGCAACACTAACACTGGTTGCTCAGTTATCTTTCGCTTCAACAAATTGAAGCTCCTTTCAGCCTCTGTTGTCCAATGGAAAACCTTATACCGCTTCTTCACAGTGTCCATCATTGCGGCATTGATTCCACTAAAATTCCGAATGAATTTTCTGTAGAAGCTTGCCAAACCATGAAAGCTCCTTACCTCAAAAACATTCCTTGGCGATGGCCAATTCCTGATTACATTCACCTTCTCAGGATCCATCTTCAATTCATTTTCCGAGATTACAAAGCCCAAATAAATGAGTTTTGTCTGCATGAAGGAACACTTCTTCAAATTGATCAGCAGCTTCTCCTGCTGCAGTCTTCTCATCACAATGGCCAAATGCCTCATGTGTTCAGCCTTCATTTTGCTGAAAATCAATATGTCGTCTAGATACACGACAACAAATTTTCCAATGAATTCCCGCAGGACTTCATTCATCAGCCGCATAAATGTGCTTGGCACATTTCTCAAGCCAAACGGCATGACCAGCCATTCGTACAAACCCTCGTTTGTTTTGAATGTTGTTTTCCATTCATCTCCCTCTCTCATCCGGATCTGATGGTATCCGCTCTTGAGATCAATCTTTGAGAAGTAATTTGCCCCACTCAAGTCGTCCATTCTCGGCAGTGGAAACCTGTACCTGATGGTGATTTTATTAATCGCCCTGGAGTCTGTACACATCCTCCAGTCTCCATCCTTCTTTGGACTCAGTACCGTTGGAACGGCACACGGACTCAGACTCTCCCTCACCAGTCCTTTATCCAGCAGATTATGTACCTGCCTCTTGACCTCCTCATTCTCCTGAGGTGTCAACCTATACGCTGCCTTATTTGGTAAACTTGCTCCAGGTATGAGGTCAATGTGATGACTCACACTCCGCATCGGTGGCAATGAACGAGGTAGTTCATCCACGATGATATTAGCGAACTCTCCCAACAGTTCCTAAATCTCTTCCGGCAAGTCATCCACTCTTGTGCTTGTCAGGACAATTTTCAGCTTCCTGACAACAAAGAATTGTAGATCTTCATTCTTCTCCAGCTCTGTGAGAAGCTCTTTCCCACTCATGAGAAGTATCGTGCTGGTTACTTCCGGCTCCACCTTCTTATCCTTCCCTGGAAGCAATGTATGTGTTCTTCCATCCTTCTCCAAGGTGTAGGTGTTCATCCTTTCGTCATGAACAACATTTCTGTCAAACTGCCATGGTCTACGCAATAATACATGACAGACATCCATGGGTATAACGTCACATAGAATTTCATCCCTATATTCACCCATTTTAAAATTGACCAAGCATTGCTTTGTAACACATACCTAGTGTCCTTTCTGCAGCCATGACACTCTGTATGGACTTGGGTGTTTGTGCGTCTCCAGCACCAATTTCTCCACCATCTCGGTTGAAAGAAGATTATCGGTGCTTCCACTATCCACTATGACCTTGCATTTCCAGCCCTTGGTCTTGCAAGTCGTCCGGAACAGTCTGCATCTTTGAGCTGTGTTCTCCACCTCTTTCTCATGTTTCAAGAGAACTTTGTGCACTGTCAGTGACTTCCCACTTCCAGTATCTTCATCTTCAACATCACGCCTCTGCACCTCAGTGATGTGAGCCTTTCCTCTGTCCATCTTCCTGTCTGGACAATCAACGGCTTTGTGTTCGTCTTTCCCACATGTAAAACATGTGATAATTCCTCCTCGGCCTCTTCCCCTACCTCGGGTACGAGGAAAAGTGTTGGCATCGGCATATCCTCCTTGTTGATCATCTTGCTGCCTCCTTGGCTCAGAAATTTGTTGCCTCTGCTGTGAGGTTCCCCCTCTTTCAGCTTTTCCCTGAGGCTTTTTCCACTCCTCCTTGGGTTTTTGTGTTCTCTCTTGGGCAACTGCTTTGCCTCTGGGCTGGCTTCTGCCTCGCCCTCGCTGTCCCTGCTTGCGGCTCAGCTTCTCTTCGGCTTTTAAAGCCATCTGGTAAGAATCTTCCACCGTCCTGATGGTCAGCATGCTTAGCTCATCCTAAATGTCATACCTCAACCCATTCAGGTATCTTGCCACCTTTTCATCATCACTCTCCCGGTGACCCGCTCGAATGTTGATCCTGTAGAACTCCGCAGTGTACTCCTTCACCGTCATCATCTTCTGCCTCAGGTTCTGCATCCGCCTGAACAGAGTGATCTGGTAATCTCTCGGGATGAATTTTGCTTTCATCTTAGCGATCATCCTGTCCCAGCTCCTTATCTTCTATTTTCCTTTGGAACGCCTGTCTGCTTGCATCTCGTCCCACCATAAGGCTGCATGTCCTTTCAATTTAGTGACAGCATGCCTCACCTTCTTGTCCTCTTCGATATCTTCATAATCGAAGTAGGTGTTGAGTGCTCGGATCCAATCCAGCAACTCTTCTGCATCCAGGCTTCCCTCGTAAGCTGGAATGTCCATCCTCACCTTTGCACTCATCCTGGCAATAGCCTTGATTAATCGCTCATTGGCTACATCTTCTGCTGCAACTCCACCTTGTGGTACAGCATCAGCTTCGCCTTCGGAGCCACTCAGATCTCCTGTATTTGCTGTGCGCCTCTGCGCTGCTTCCATATCTTCCATTCTAGCACGAAGATATCGTATTTCCCTCTCCATTTCTATATTCTGTCCATGACTGCTTCTTTCCCTAGATAATTCCCTCTCCTTCTCTGGATTGGGTGATTTCCTACCTCTTCTCGGCGGCATTACGTCTTCTCTTCCTCTCTGCTACAAAAAGCAAAGATACCCCGGCTCTGATACCACCTGGTTGCGCCCTTCCCCTCAGCGAGCAGCCGCTCCCACTAGGACCTTCTTACACACGGCTCGAAGATTCAATGCTCTCCACTCCTCTCGGGAGTCTCTACCCACAGTACCTTCTGTTTCGACCTCCCTTCGCAAATCGGGAAATCGCGATTCGGGAATTCGCAGTTCACGCGAACACAGTTCAGAATCAGCTCTAAACCCCGAACCCCGATGGGTCAACGGGTCAACACTTTCACGCGTCGGGGTTTTTCCTATCGGGATATCGCACCCCGCGATGTCAATACTCTATATTTAAACACCCCGAGTGCCGAGGTGCCGATTCCCCGAGATCTCGCCACCTGTCTTCCACTAGTACATGGGGTCCCACGCTGCCACGTCGCTCCTCCACTCGTGCGATTGGGGATCGCGGGATCGCGATTTCAACTGTCGCAAGTCCTTGGCATTGGGAAATCCCGAATGCCGAACCCCCCAATCTCTGGATTCGTGCCACCTGTCCCTCTGACAATCGATGACTCTCGTCAAATCAGGAAATCGCGTTTCACGATTTCACGAGGCATGAAACTCTTACCCCGCCAAACTCCGAACGCCGAAACCCCGAAGTCCGATGGGCTTTAATCCTCCTCACCTGCGCTTACAGGTTATCTCCCTCGCAACTCTTCCACGATCCAACAATCCTTGGGACTTCGCGATTTCTTTCGGCAATTCTTGGCCGATGATTCCCCGCCTTGAAAAACCTGCTTTGCTCCGAAGCTTCTTTTGGTTCAAATCTCACTCGGGTTTGTTCCCACAGTATGTATGAGGAACTATCCCTCCTGAGCTTATTTCCTCTGCTTCTTTCAGGGGTTCTATGCACACCCTGAAGCACGGCCTCAACAACTCTCAAAGTGTTGATCACTTTGGAATTCTATGCGCTTCAAGCCATAGGAATCCCTTCCTTCTTTCGCTCAAGCTAGCGACTGAAAACTTCAAGTTCGACCTGCACCTCTCCTGCATGGTTCAAATAACCCAACACAATTCTGACAGAGGGAATAAGAGTTAACTGTAGATCCCCCTCAACGCACTCTATGCGGAGGAATTCAACTGCACTCTATGCAGGAATCTCCTGGCTCGGACAAAGAAACAATTGAAACTTATTCTCTCAATCTCTCAGATTTCAAAACCTATCATGAAATCAAATACACAGCACATAACACAAAAGCATAACAAGAAGCAAATATGCAACAGCACAATACCAGCAACACACAGAGAATAATCACATCCATGGAATTGAATCAAACTTCTCTATTAATTCAATATATGTACATGGGGATTCTTCACAAGTTCTCTACTCTACTCTCCTCTTGCTCTCAATGCTTGATTTCTAATGTTACAATGATACAAAGGAGGGTGCCTATATTCTGTTTTCCCTCTCGAAATCTACAACTATCAAATCTACAATGAATTCCTATCTAACAGCATTAAAACCATTAAATGCCTTCCTATCTATAATACATTACAAGTGCGCTTCTTATGAATGCTTTCATTCAAATGGCGGCACAACAACTTTCCAAAGTATTTCAAAAAGATATGTGCTGGCGCTGTCCAGCTGTATGTTCTTTACTCCATGCGCTGGCTCGCTTGATGAAGTGTGGATGCTCCTGCATCAATATCCAGAAAATAGAACGGGATAAAAGGCAAAAAAAAAGAGAAGAACTTTGTAACTAGTGGAACAGAAAAAAGTTGAATAGAAATATGTTCAGGAGGGTAATCCTAATAGAGCATGTGAGAAGTCTGAGTCAGAAAGAGATTGACTAGATTTGGCAATAGCAGCAGCCTAGATGACACTGATAGAAGTAGCGACGCACAACTAAACAACCATCAACCAGACAATGAACCGGAAAGTATGGACTATGAAGAATCTAGACCAGCTTTACGTACTTCTCCTGCACTGGAAACCAGCCCATAGATAAGATAATTTCTCCAACAGAGACTACAAATTGATGACCAATATACAATATTATGGTATAGAATGGATGACCAGGGAAACCTACGAAATGCACTGATTTTCGAGCCAGAGTGAAATGAAGTTGACAATATGATTATTCAAATTAAGGATCTCACTGGCTTGATCCCCGTACCACAAATAATATCAAGAGAAGAAATTAATTATATTCAGTAAGCAACACAACCTTTGGAACAATGACTAGTCAAATACAAATATCAAATCTCTTAAACTGAGGACGCATTTTCTATAATCAAGAAAAAAAAATTGTTCCTTGAGTACCATTCATTGTCGGACGCAAACAAAAATCGACCGGAAGATTTGGTAGCTCAATTGAAAGTAGTAGTAGCTCAAATACCAAGAAAAATGAGCATTGCTGCCAAGAAAATAAAAATGGGATTTAACCACATCCTGATCTATGAAGGAGAGGAGGACCCAAAATGCCATTGGTTCGTATGTGAAAATTTTTGGGATGCGGCTGATATTACATATGAAGACAAGAAAATGGCACAATTCAAAGTTGTTATGCGACCCCACACCTTAACATGGTTCATGAACTAGAGGAAAAACCAAACTCATTCAAAAGTAGAAATAAAGAAGAGCTTCTTAAATTTCTTTAAAATTTGGGATGTCACACATCTGGCGGCCCAAAAGTTAAAATAAATAAAACATACACCGGGCAAGTAGGGAAGAGAATATGATAACAGTTTCAAAGATATTCTAAGTCAAATCCCGACAACAATTGATTAGAACTTGTTGGTCCAGTGGTATGTAGTTGGACTACTACCAAGAATTTGTTATTTGCTACGCTTATACGAGATAAGAAACCGTGAAGACGCGTTGCAGAAGGCACAATGGATCGAGTTGGATGATGATGGCCCGTCGACTTCCTCAATGACTGAGAGACTTAATGACAAAATATAACACTTGGAACAAACAATAAAAAATATATCTATACGATGAAATGAAGTATGGTGCACTACATGCACTGGGAAAGGACATACAAAGGATAATTTCCCCCTCAATGAGCACAAACCAACAGGACACGTCCACCGAATACAAGCTCAAAAATATTGTAATATATGTGAATGCCCAATTGATCACAATGTACAAGATTGTCCACACAATTTGAAAAACACAAAATGGTGTCATATATGTGAAGCTTCTCACCACTGAACATCAGAATGACATTTAAACGCTCAAAATCGGAATAATATACAAACAGTCTACCACACAGAAACCATTGATCAAACAAACAACTATGGTAGAAGATATGACTACTATGGTGGTCGTGGTCGAGGTCGAGGAGGTCAACGTGAATTTGATAGTCAAGGTCGAGGTCGTGAACGACCATATTGTTTTAATTGCTAGAAAGATTATCACGTCGGCTCAGATTGCCCTATCAAAGATAGAATTAATCTAAAATTTTGCAATATATGCAGCATTGGAGATCATTCTTTAGAAGACTTCCCAATACTACTCGAAAAAATCATAACAAGAAAAATTGTCAACCTACTACACGCAGTATCTGAGGAGGTGATGAACTCAAAAAACTTACATATTGTTACAAGGTCGAGTGTTGGACGAGATATCAACGCTCCACCACAGAATTACTAGAAAAAGAAAGCTAATATCTTCCCAAACCCAGATAAAGAAGATAAAATCATGAGAGAAGCCCTTAACTTCTTTAAGAATTCCTCAGAAGATCAACAAAGCTCAGGAAAATGAAATGAAGACACCATCGAAGAATTTTTATAGCTCCTAAAAGAAAAAAAATCAATAGGTTGATTGTTGGACCTGCTCAACATATTACACGAATACAAAGACGGTCAAAGACCAACCAAGGATGCAAATCACCTCTCTTATAACAACGAATATTACAATCCATGAGTCAACATGGAGATTGATGGAATGATGGCCAATCAGGTGGTCATTGATTTTGGTTTTCAAGTCAATATTCTGCCATGAGAAACATGGATATGAATGAGTTGACCCAACCTAGCGCCCATGTTTAACTATCTTAAATTAGTCATTCAAAGATTAATAGAACCAATTGGAATATTGAGAAATGTCGACACTCAAATTATGGGAATATCGACTTCGGTCGACTTTAAAGTAATCAACCTTGTCGAATGAATGCCATCATATGCAGCTCTTGTCGGTCAGCCATGGGGTTGACGAATGAAAGAAATTATCTCCCTTGAAAGAGATAGAATTAAATTGAAAGGAAGTGGGAGAAAAATAATGATTCCCCTGTATCCGAAGGAAGGAAAACCATGGATAGAGTTGTGGGATGAAGATCAAGATGCCAGATTCCTATATCATATAAACAACGAAAAAAAATATTATCTAGAACTGACCGTAGAAGGATAAATTTTGAGATAATCTCCCATGTCGGTTGGGCATAATTCCAACTCCGCCTTATATAACTGGCAAATTGAGAACTAGTTGTGTAGGCATTGTGTGTGAAGAACTAGTTTTGTAATCACTTAAGATTCTTGTGAAAAGGTAAATCTATTGCAACCTAAGCAAGGAATTTCAAAGCTAATCCACATTGAAGGTTATTCTCCAGACCAATGACTTAAACTGACTTTCAATTGGTAGAAATGAAATTATAGATTTATACATTGTGTGCTTCTATTTAAATATACTGTGTTTAGTCATATAGGGTTTAAATCAAGTGAGACACCCTAAATTATGATTTAACGGGATGATCTTAAACTAAATGACTCAATTCAAATGCAATAAAGAAATGCTTGTGAAAGAACAAACTAGATTGTTACAAACTTAGTTCAGTATTCCAAATATAGGTTTTAATTCAATTTCAATTGTGGTAGAACAGATTATGAAGTTTATTCAGTTACTAGAATTGAGTGTTTTCGATAATAATACTTTAAACAATTAATTAGACCACGTTGGTAAGGAACCTTGTTTGTGAAAAGTGATTTAAGTTGAAATTCATTCACTATGAATATCTATTGTAGGCTTAGTTGTCAAATTACGGGAAATTTTCTATGATTAAAGGAAATTATAGAACAAGATAATTCTACTGAAAAATACTTAAATTAAATACACAACACATACCAAGGGGCCCTCTTGGAATGTGTTGCCAAGTAAACTCAAAACACTAAAGAATCACTAACACTGTGAATGGAACACAAACTTCTTTGTATTGAGCAGTTTGATAAAAGTTACATATTGAATGATAATTCTCTCAAGAGTAATATTGATATCATGACTAACTTATTACATCTTCTGACTTTGGTTTTATATATATATTACATAGGCAAAATCGAGCATTATTGAGAATAACACTCTATTCCTAGATAATTGTAAAAGTTATAGTCAGATCTCGTATTGAGCATGAGGGATAGGAGATCTATGATTTCCTGAGTTATTCCCTTGATTTCCTGAGTGGTAAAATGGTTCAATCTCCTCTATCTTTGAACCCCAGATTCCAAGAACAAAATCATGGGTTTTCCAACTGTAGCTTGTGTATTTTTCTATTCTTATTGTTGTGTTGATCAAGCATTGACCATGAGTTAGTGAACATATTGAGGGTAGAAAAATGGGCATTTTACCATCTCATGACATCCATGGGCAACTTCCAAGTGTCAGATCTAGATTTGATGGAGCGCAACCATTCTAAGCTTGGACGCATTACAAGAATTAATTCTTGTAATATCTAAAATTATGGTAATTTGGTGAATAAATTAATTTTAACAATGTTTACAATCCAAAATCATGATTTTTCATTCAAAAACAACTTACTACCTTAATCATGCCCATTATGTCATTATTCTGGTGAAAACGGGAAAAAAGAAGAGTTTTTGGTCAAAATTGAAGGTGAATGGGCTTGATTAGAGTGGGTAAAGAGGGTCAAAACTAGCACCCAACATATGGAAGAGATATTTATCCCTGACACATATTTCATATGCCTATAGAAGTATAGGGGGAATGCTCACATGGGAGGTCAGGGGAAATCAAATCATCCAAGGTGCGAAGATCCTTTGGAAGCGCTTTCCAGGTCTGGGGCGCATTCAATCCAGGGAGGAGGGATCATGATCAACAATTCCAAGACATATGATCCAAATGTGTTGTCTCATTCAGTCAAGGTCCCAGTGGTTTCTATATCCAAGGAGCATTCTTACCTTTGCATGCAGTCGCATTAGTGCCTGGTTGTTGGCCATTGACCAAGTTTTGAGGAAACATTAGTCATGTTTGACCACTTTTGGGACTTCAACATGCTGGTCAAAGATGGAGCACCCAGGTGGAGAAAAGATCGCGGGATCTCACTCATTTTGCGGGCTTGTGGACCCAGCAAAGGGTTATAGGGTTTATGTAATGGGTTAAGGGATGTCGGCCCATGATGATTAGGCCTTTTTGTAATGATATAAATAAGTAGCTAAGTGATGTAAGAAGTAGATCTGGTTGGATTTGTGCAAGAATGTGTTAAGGGCTTGTAGATCTAAGTGCAAGTGTTTTGTAATTTTTTTTGTGCATAAAATTTGTATGTAAGGCTCTGTGCTATTAAGGAGTTGGCTATGTGCCTTGACCTAATTTTTGGAAGGATGATCTGGTGAGCTGCGTGCAGAGCTCTTGTCCTCTGTGGAGTTTGGCTATGTGGCTTTGTGCACAGGATTGGACGAATGTAAGAAGCTTAAAGACTAATAAAGAAGAAGAAGAAGTTGGTGGATGTAGCCCCACACTGGGGTGAACCACGTATATCATGTGTTGACGTTCTTTGTGTGATGTTGTTTATGTTGTTTATGTTGTTTATCTATTAGTGTATTGATCTTTATATATGTTGGATGGATGTATTGATGCTTAGTGCTATATTGATGGTAAATGAATGCTAGAACTGATTTAATGCTATGTGCTAAGTGATTGAAAGTACTTGATCTTTATTGTTACTACATTGATCTCTGTTAAGGGTTTGATATGCGATGTGAATGATATTCAATAACTAATGCATAATGTTGTTTAAGTGTCCTGTTAAGTGTTGTAATCACATATATGTGTCCCAGCCTGGTTGTAGACACTTGAGTCCTGCAACCCCCCCTGCCTCTACCTCGGGTGAGACTTCATCTACTTCGCAGGTGTTGCCGAAAGGGTCGTTAGTTAGGGTTTTGTTGGTGCGTTGAACCCTGGGTCTGCCCCTCTGCCAACAAATGGTTCAGTTGTCGGGACCTGAAACTGTGATTGTTGGTACCTGAAACTATGATTGTTGGGAACTGAAGAAAAGAGAAAGATCTTTGTGTAGATTTGTTGTTGTAGTGTGTAGTATTCTACTTGACTTGCGAAGCTCTGTGCTAAGAAAGAAACTGGATCTGAAAAAAAGAGGTAAGATCTTAAAGCTTTGTGCTCTAGTAAAGGTAAGATAAGTGGAAATTTTTTCTTCGAAAGTATGAATCTAGGTATGTTTGATAGATTTTATCCTAGTCTGAAAACTAGGGCACAGTTAGAAGAAATAATTGATCTGAATAAATTTGATAGAAATAGAGAAAGATATGTTATTCCTATGCATAGAAAGAATTTTTGGACTAATAAGTGGATGTAGGAACCCAGAAATATTTTTTGTAGATTGCAGGTCGATCACTGTGATCCCAGTGCACAATACAGGAAAGGTTGGGGATCTCTTAAAAGAAAGAGAAGATTGACACTGCATTATAATTACAGAAGGCTGGGACATCTTGCTAAGGAATGCCCTAGTATAGGCCCTCTTTGTCTTTGTTGTAAAGTTATTGGTCATGAGGTTGAGGATTGCCCAAGTATGATTGCTAAAGTTGAAAAGATGAACATGAGACAAGAAAACTACAAAGAAAGTCAAGAGACTAAGGATATGTTAAAGAATCATACAGAAAAAGAGTCAGAGACTATGTTAAAATAGTTAAAAGAAGTAATGGATGATCACAAAGACATCAGTTTACCAGAGATCCTAAAAGAACAACAGCGCATAGTCACAAGAATAGAAGACTTCGACATAGACTGTGTATTAGATGAAGAAACACATGTGAATATTATGCCAAAAAGCACTTGGGAAATTTTGGGAAATCCTATTATGATACCTTCATTGGGAAGGATAGGCTTGTTTAAAGGAAAGATGATAACCCTATGTGGAAGAGTTACTAATATACCTATGATTGGTCACGAAACATCAACTGAAGAAGAATTTGAAGTCATTAAATTTGTTGAGAACAGCGCCCCATTTCCACTTTTATTAGGAAATACTTGGATTGAGAAAGATCGAATCAGGAAGAAAGCAGAGGAGGAAGCCACAGAAAAGAAAAATCAAG
The DNA here is from genome assembly GCA_009831015.1 of Picea engelmannii. Lineage (NCBI taxonomy): Eukaryota > Viridiplantae > Streptophyta > Pinopsida > Pinales > Pinaceae > Picea > Picea engelmannii. Next base: position 289,661 of record ML787475.1, on the reverse strand, counting down.
AACTAAGGGACTTCATAGCCAGAAAAATAGTGCGACTAATAGAAGAACAAGAGGATCAGTCGAAGCAGTATAAGGAAAGAGAATTAGTTGTCGAAGTTGAAATAACACGGGAAGACTTAAAGAACCTATCCATGCAAGAAAAAAGTATAGCCACCCCAGAAATAGTAAAAGAAGGAACATTCACTGTAGAATCTGTAAGATCACATCAGCAGTGCGAAGTCACTTTACTAGGACAAGATAAGAATAAGAATGGAAAGAGAAATCCAGAGACTCAGATGACAGGAAAGAAGGCCAGGAAGCTCAAGAAGAAATCCAAGTTAGAAAAACTACGGGAAATTCCAGAAAAGATTTCGTACGAGGCAGGCTTGAAGAACTTGAACCTCGCCGAAATAGCAGAACCACACAGAATAGGAATTAGCCATGGAAAAGCTATATGACCATTGGAGGTGCCCCAACCATTAGAATGACGCTCTAGAACGGCTAGAAGTGCAATTATTGACGGAAAGACCATTGGGACCGCGCCATAATAGACAGATTCGTATTGATTGAGGCATTCATGTCCGTTGGAGGAATCTGTTACGACACTTGCTTATTTAACCCATCGGACGCTGCATCGGGACCACTTTTTGCAAACTGTGATTATTCGAGCTAACAAAGAACCCATTCTATCGCATTGTGCTTTCTAGACCTCGCCATCCCTCTGATTACCTCGCTTGTTTGTTCGCCAACCTGAGTTATTTGATTACGAGTGTGCATGTCGAGCGAACGTAGCATAGTAGATAAGTCTGTGGAGGATGTTCTTGTAGACCTCATGGCTAAGAGAGTCATGTCTATAGGAATACAGGCGTTGTCGACTGGCGGATTGCAAGCATCCCCCTCGACTGGACATTGGTCTAGCTGACCCGCTACTGAAAAGTGAAGTAAACACCGCAACGATCTAGCTAATGAGAAGCAGGTCTCGTCAGTCTTGTCGGACTACATCCCACCTTTGGCTAGCGTCGTTAACCGCGACAGCATCCAACAGGATTTCAAGTACACGTTGATCACTACGTACCTCCCAAAGCGGATACACGTAGTTGGACCCCAATTAGGACATATTCCATCTCTAAAGAACAACGAATTCAACCTTGGAGACCTTAAGAACTAAGCGATGCTCGTGCTGCATCATTATTTGATGAAGACGACCGGGAAGAAGCTGTGAACAGTCTCCTAGCCGTGGATAAAGGAGCTCGTGCAGTCGATGATCCTGAATGTAATGAAGATTCCTCACTTCGGTCGACATCAAGAGGTTAACGCTTGCGTTAAACTCCTCCTGTCATGCTACCATGGAGGGTATATGTGGCTTGACAAGCGCGTGACTATGGATACGGCGTTGATCCATCTCATCACAGGACTGAGCATGTAGGGACCATACCCTCAACAGTTCTACCCAGGGAAGACTTTAGATCGCTCCATGGCACTGTGCATAAAGGAAGACTATGGTGATGTAGAGAAGCAAAAGTGGGGCTACAAGGTAGCCTCCATCTAGAATGGCACAGTGCGCTTAGCTTGTTAGCTTATAGCAGGCAAGCTCGTCAGAAAGAACCATCCGACGCAAGTCACTAGATTTGTAGTCCACCTGATAGGAAAGTGCATAGAAGGAATGAAAATGAACTGGGTGAGTTACCTCATCAACAAGTTGGAGAAGGACTATCACGAAGCACAGGACTAGGGATACAAGTTTCATTTCAGTTGGTTACTGATTTTAATCGCATTTGTCGCTTGGAAAATGCCGGAAGGAGCAGCCTTCCTGGAAGTTGATCCATTAGAGCCATTGGCCACGAGGTTCTCCACCTTCTAGTACACGAATGATATAGCAAAGCAGTGACAGTCAAATGTTGTCTTCCATGCTTACTACCTACAGGTGAAGTGTGTTATTGAAGCGTTCCCCCAAATAACACCCAACACTTTGCATCAGTACAAGTTGCTAGCAAAGTTCCATGCAAATCAACACTTTATCTACATCACTGTGTGCAGGGATGAAAGTAAGTAGGATTTGCAGTCTTATTATAAGCTGACTAATGAAGATATGGAGGAGATAACCAAAGAATGGCCAGCAGAATTATTTTTACCAATGGAAGATGCAGAACTCTCTGACCTCGACATCATCGGAAGTCCCTTGGTTACCTGGGTTGAACATTATGGACAGAAGAAAAAGGAGGAAGTCCAGAACATAGAAAGTGATGAGGAGGACAGCGCATCGAAGGAAAGTAGGCCTGATTCACCCGCAGGAGGAGGAGGAGATGAAGTGAACCAAGAAGAAGGAGGGGAAGAAGGACACAAGAAAGAAAAAGATGAAGTTACACTGTCGAAGGATTCCCTTACAGAGGTCGAGAAATCAAAGAAAAGGAAGGTTTCTCCACATAAACCCTCAACAAGAAAGAATACCTGAGCCAATAAACCTCAGTCGAAGAATGTGCTCACAATGGACGATGTCGATCTCATCATCGTAGCCATGGAAGATGCTTTAGAGGATATCTTGCAGAGACATGGAGCGAAGCAAGAAACATTATATGAAGGAATAAAGAAGGAGCTCAGAGACATACATCCAACCATCTATTCAATCTGTGCAGTACCTACTACACCTTCAATGTCGAAAATTGTAGAATCGGGGGATGAGCCCACCCAATTACAAAGGCCAGCATATGCAACAGAGGCTCGACTTCATCGAGTCCAAGAAGAAAAGGAGCAGGCTACAGAATCCTTGAAGCAAGAAAATGAGGAGGTCTTAGAGCTTCGAGCTATGCAGAAGGAGAAAAATTAAATTCAAGTGAAGTTCAAGCAGAACAATGCGAAGATACAAGAAGAAAAAGACCAGTTGCTCACAGAGCAGATTGCGATCAAAGAGGTAGTGACTAAAGATTTTCACTTTGTGTCAGGCTTGGCATAGGAGGACGAAGAGTCAGCTGAAATTCAAGTAGGGAAGCTTGATGAATCCATTCAACAGCTTCAAGAGAAAGTAATGGAGTTAGAGCTCCAAGCAGTGTCAAGCACTCCACAAGAAGTGTGCAACCAAAGGGAGGAAGCTGCCAGGAACACAGTAGAAATAAGCAACTGAGTGACCGAAGTGCACAGACCTATGAGCACCTTGCAGAAGATATGGAGATGAGGAAACTGGAAGCACAGCTCCAAGAGGCAAAGCAGAAGGCATCCATCGTGCAAGCATAGATGAAGTTTCTTATTATTGTCGAGAAGATGAAGCGATCGCAAGAGCAGCGTGCAGTCTAGCAGCAGATTAATGTTATCCAGAGAAAAGTCATGGAAGTGACACAGAGACTACAGTCGATGCAGGATGAATCCTGCATTATTTTTGAAGAGATTGAAGGACAAGGCTCACAGCTAGACCAACTAGTTAGGACAGTGGAACAATGCCTGGAAGGGCTTATTACTGCGCAAGTGATTCAGGAGTTCGCCAAGCAGAAGGCTCTGGCGAAGTAGGAATTCAAGGTAGCTCAAGCTAAGATTGAGGCCCTTGAAGTAGTATTGCCCAGATCTGAGTGACTTGGGACGCGTCACAGGTGAGTTTTGGGGGCTTGTTGGCCCTTAACCAAGTTTTGAAGAAACATTGTTCGTGTTTGACCACTTTTGGGACTTCGACAGGCTAGTCAAAGATGGAGCACCCAGGCGGAGCGAAGATCATAGGATCTCACTCATTTTGTGGGCTTGTGGACCCAGCAAAGGGTTATATGGTTTATCTAATGCATTAAGGGATGTCGGCCCATGGGTTTACCCATGATTATGCCTTTCTGTAATGATATAAATTAGTAGATAAGCGATGTAAGAAGTAGATTTGGTTGGCTTTGTGAAAGAATGTGTGAAGGGCTTGCAGAGCTAAGTGAAAGTGTTTTGTAAGTTGCTTTGTGCACATTCGTTGTATGTAAGGCTTTATGCTATTAAGGAGTTGGCTTTGTGCCTTGACCTGACTTTGGGAAGGAGGATCTGGTGAGTTGCGTGCGGATCTCCTGTCCTCTGCAGAGTTTGGCTCTGTGGCTTTGTGCACAGGAGCAGACGAATGTAAGAATCTTGAAGACTAATAAAGAAGAATAAGAAGTTGGTGGATGTAGCCCCACACTGGGGTGAACCATGTATATCCTGTGTTGACGTGATTTGTGTGATGTTGTTGATGTTGTTGATGTTGTTTATGTTGTTTATTTATTAGTGTATTGATCTTTATATATGTTGGATGGATGTATGGATGCTTAGTGCTATATTGATGGTAAATGAATGCTAGATATGATTTAATGCTATGTGCTAAGTGATGGAAATTACTTGATCTTTATTGTTACTCCGTTGATATCTATTAAGGGTTTGACCTACGATGTGAATGAGATTCAAGAACTAGTGCATATTGTTGTTTAAGTGTCCTGTTAAGTGTTGTAATCACAGATATGTGTCCCAGCCTGGTTGTAGACACTTGAGTCCTACAACCCCCCCCTACCTCTACCTCAGGTGAGACTTCATCTGCTTCGCAGGTGTTGCCGAAAGGGCCAGTAGTTAGGGTTTTGTTGGTGCGTTGTTGAAGCATTGAACCCTGGGTCTGCCCCTGTGCCAACACTGGTGCATCATGGGATGGTGTCAATTCTAAGCCCAGATGTGAGAAGTTGAAGGGGAACTATCCTCCACAAGAAACAAAGAAACCCAAGTGTTGGAAGGTGAAGAAGGAGTGGAGAAGAATGGTGGTAGGAGTAGACGTGGAGATTGGGGAAATTTTGTCCCTGCTAGAAGAAAAAAAATCAGTCGGTTTTATGGGAAAACCATGTCCACATATTCATTGAAATTTTGGCTTGACATTAACTGGACGAGATTTTTGGGGTATCGCCTTGATTTTCATACTCTAGCATACGGTTGGATATGCTTCAAAATTCATTCAAAGGAGTACCTAGTGGAAATTTTCAGTTGGGTGTGGGGATGAGGGCCATCCAATTTAATGTTAAAGGAATGAGCCATAAATTTTGACCCAAGTCATGATGCTCTCTCGCCTTGAAAATTTTGGGAAATTCTCCCAAACCTACCTTTGGATTTCTGGAAAGAAGTAGTGTTGATATCTATTGGGAACAAAATTGGCAAGTTTCTCAGTTGTGAACCAAGATGGGAATCAAAGATAGATAGGTGTTGGGCTTGGGTACTATGGATCTGAAGGAGGGCTTGCTCAACGAAATTTAACTTGTGTGGAGAAGTTTCTCTTTGGTTCATAGGATTGATTACTAGCATGTTCCCTTCCAGTGGTTCAGTTGTTATGAGGTAGGGCACTTGCAGGTGCAATGTTGGCATCACCCATCATATTTTCCTCCTTTTAAAAAATCTTGGAACCAGAAAGTGGTGGTTGAGGTTGGTGGATGTGAAAAGGTGGTGGACAAGCAAGTGGAGGAAAATAGTGACCCCAAGGTAAAACAACATGAGTCTTCAGGTGTCCTCTCCCCAAAGGCTTCTCTCTATGTGATTTTGGGTAAGAATAAAATCCATGGTGCTTCAATTTTATCTCATTTTCAAGAGGTTTTCATGGCCCCCCCATTGGCTTGAGTCTTGTTCTGAATGTCTATGTCACTAAGTTCATTTCATCATATTATGTTAGTCTCCTAGGACTAGTGGAAGATCCTCCTTCAGTGGGTACTTATAGTCCCATCTGGGAGCTTGTGTTCTCCTCTCCCTTCCCTGGTTGTGAGCCTCCCCCTAAGGCTGGCAATATCCATGTTCCATTTTTCCCTTCTAAAGATTTAGCTTCTAATTTTAGTTCCAATAATTACTTTAAATCTGATTATCTTTTACACTCGAAGGTTAAACTAGCTCTTAAGGTCGTTTGTTCGGGGGGGTTTGGCATTAGATAAGGTTACAGGTGTTCAAGTGGGAAGAAAATCCCATTTCTTTTTATCCTAAATTCAAGCTAAGAAGAATATACGGTGTGGAAAACAAAATATATTGTTCAGTCCCTTAAAGAAGGGAAAGCTTAGGCCAAGGGTGTTAAATGATTGTTCTTTCCTTCAATGCTCATGGGGTAGGGGCGCCTTTAAATTTATTTCCCTCAAAAGGTTAGTGCAGGATAATGTGCATGACTATATCATGATTCAATAAATTATGTGTGACAATGTCAAGGCTTTCGATTCCTTTTGTGCTTGGTTAAAATATTGATCTTTTAGCATTATTGATTATGTGGGTCTCTATGTAGGCTTAGTCTCTGCTTGGAGCCCTTGATTCAAAGTTCTATCCTCTACTCATATTTTGTCTAGAATTGTAGTGGATATAGAGGAGCATTTTTTAAATACCACATTTTGAATGATCAATGTTTATGGGTTGTATGCAGACAGGGGCCATTTTTGGGAAGGGTTGAGTGGGTCTGGTTTGTTGACTTCCTCCAATATCATTTTAAGAGGGGATCTTAATTTCACCCTCTCACTATGGGAGGTTTGAGGATCCCATCCTTGCAAATACCCAAGAGAAATTTTTTTTTCTCATTGGTTACAATAAAATCATTTGATTGATATGGAGCCTCCTAAATTGTCTCAAACATGGAGAAATGGAAGAAAGGGGGGAAATCTAGTCACTAAAACACTAGATAGATTTCTTATTTCAGAAGATTTGACTGATAACCATAGCTCCTTT
>ML787475.1:251108-262745 GCA_009831015.1 Picea engelmannii | reverse complement strand
GGTTGTTATAGTGTACATGTGACTTATTAATTTGAAAGTAAAATTTTGATAGCATATAGTTATTGAAATTTTGAGTTTGGATTTGTAAATATAATTTCAACACCATGTCTTACTTATTAGTCCCTGCCTCAAGGCTATGGGGATTATTGGAATCAATATGCAACATTTTTTATGACATTTCATGCAAATGAAAGTATTTAACCTAAGTTTTCATCCGCTCATTTTCCAAATGTTTTATTTTCAACAATCACAATGGTTTGTCCTCTTATTTGTCCTCATTTTGAGGCAAGGGCTAGTTTTAGGAAAATATTTGGTTTTGACCATAGAAAACGAAGTATACATTCATACTACATATTGTGATGAGGTGGATTAATGCTTAGCTTCAAGTTAACATTAAATGTTTGTGCTTCACTCTCATCTTTGGAGCTATATTAAAGTTCACTTTAAGCTCATCCTTCGACATGCTAGTGGCTTACCTAGGATTATGTATGCCCTTTGTTGCTCTTGCCATGACCCACCTTTGCTAGACATGTCCTTTACTGCTCTTCCCACAACGTAATGTAGAAATTTACGCTAACTTCATTGTGCCTGCCACGATGAAATTTTTCTACCACCTTATGAAATCTGCTAATATGTTAGTGAAAATCCCCTATGTGAAGTTCTTCAAGAGATAACATAATCTTAAAAATTGTAATATGCTCCTAGAAATCCTAGACTAAGTGACATGACAAGGAAAACCTTCAACAAGTGAAAAGGTGAGGAGCTCATTATAATTCAAAACAAAAATTTGTATGATATTATATATAACCTAGAAATATAGGCCATAGTAAATCAAGTAATTTGTAGATTTAAATCACTAAGGCTTACTCACCATTTTGACGATTTGAAAGCATGCAAGGGTGGTTACATCTAGTCTTTATATAATATAGACTATCTTTTTTCTTGCTCTGTGGCCATCCATGTTCTTTAGTAATTTCCATCCATACTGCTCATGTGCCTTGCTTTCCATGACCTGGCAGCGGCCTTGTTCAATTTCACTGCATATACGACATCAATACCAGATATATACATAACATGGATGGGCCTTGACTTTAATAAAAAAAACAATCAGCCTTAAGTTTACCATTTCTTACCTTTCCTCTTGTGGGCATGTACACTCAAACATAGATTCCCATCGTAACCAAATGGCATGTACACTCAGACAAATATTCTCAATCATAATGTTCCTTGCCTAAATAGGGGTGGCTTGTACATGTTGCAATAATTCTGCTCCATCACAGCCTTCCCGTACCTAGCTATCTTTAGGCTCTAGTCCTTCTAGCACTTTTTTTGGATATTTTTCTATTGATGAAAGACAAAGGTAGGGGTGGTTACAATTTCCCAAGTATAAACAAAGGGGTTCAGAATAACAAACAAAGTGAATTTCTAACCTTTAATTTGTTGGCATTATTAATTGTGTGTTTTCATTGCTGGAAACATGAATCAGTCATGAATAAAGTTATACGATTGGCATTAATGTCAGGATGGCCAATAAGGTTTGTTCATGTGTAATGAAGGGTCATTGATGGAAAGAGAATGCAATAGAGCAGCAAGGATAAAATTTCGGGAGAAAAATCGTCTGGTAAATGTCATCGATGTAATCTTTGATCACTGTCAAGGATCTGTAATCTTTGTTACAGGTACATTTTCCAAAGCTCAGAAGAGATAGCACTTTTGAAGTCGCGCATGAGATCGAGTTTCATAAAGAGAATTTTTACAGGAGCCATCGATCTAACAAAATAATAGATCATGATCATCGAAGGATGAATTCAGCAAAAATCCATAGCACTCGTTAGATCTGGGAGTTATAGAGGAAGACCGTCGGATCAACATCTAATTAAGTCATGATCGTCAGATCTCAGTGAAGGCAGATTGACGACGGGGAGCCATTGCAGGATTCAAAGGAAAATTTAACATCCGCATAGATTTCAGTTCCACAATCCACAACGATCATCAATCGTCACTCGTCAACAAGTTGACAGCTCACATTGGTCCATCTGCCAACGTGCATCTTCCATTGTGGAACTCAACGATGGTTTTAAAGTTCGTGTTAGTTGGGACTCTGCAATCATCCTTGATCGTAGATCTCCATGCTAGTTTAAGCATGAACATCGATACTTGATGAGAGGTTAGAAACCAAAATATTGGAATGAGGTCATAGCCCTCGATCACATGGGAAAAAGCAAATAATCTGAAGGCCGAAGCCCCAAAGTCATGAACCCCTGTCGATTGTCGGATCAGGAAATCCAATCAACCGTTGATCTGGAGTAACAACTGTGAGAGCATGGTCAACTTTGGCCTTAACCTACTCCAACGATAAACAACTCAGATGAGCCAAGAACTCTTGAACCCCGAATTTCCAGAATAAACAAAGGCCATAGGATCAAGACATGAAAGATCTATGGTGATAGATCTATTCGGCACTTTGCCAATTTGGGAGTATTATATTGAAGTCTCAAAAGTGTCATCTTCATGAAGCAATGACAACCATCAGATCAAGAAGAAACTTTAGATGAACCTACGACCGTTAGATCTAGGAGGAGGACATGTGACACATCAAGAGATCCACGTTAGCAAGACCATGTCAGCAAGGACACATTGCGCAATCAGATGGTGACAACTGTCAAGGTCTAGTTGGCACTTTACATATACAAATTTCATGAATCTAAGTGACACGTGGCAGCCACTCGGCTAGTGCTAAGCCAGGATTGACTTCAGCAAGTTATGTCACTCTGGGAGTATGTCCTTCGGGGGAAACCAGTTTCTACCACCAGCAACTGCCCGAAGCGCTGAAGGCTAAAGTTAATGCTAATCATTGATCTAATTTGGGAGCATTCTCGACCGTTGATCAAGTACAGTGGAAGGATAGAGTAAGCGTAAATCACAAAGTAATGCTAATCGTTGATCTAATTCAGGAGCATTCTCGACCGTTGATCAAGTACAGTAGAAGGATAGAGTAAGCGTAAATCACGAAGTAACGCTAACTGTTGATCTACTTTGAGATCATTCTCAACCATTGATCAAGCATAGTGGAAGGATAGCATAAGCAGAGGTGTTAATCGATAGAAAGCAGTCACCACCTCTTTATGACTTATTTGGTAGGTTATCACTCTGGATGGATTGAACTACCTCAGAGTTCTAGTAACTTAGAGTCTCGGAGAGCCGAAGGTCTGAATTAAGATCTGACCGTCCATCGAGAAGGAAGATTCATGGTCGAGATCCTAAAAATCACACAATGAGAAGGGAATTAACAAAACATCTTGTTCAGGTCGCGCGGACCATCCAGTCAACCACATATTAAGACATAACCGTCTGATCTATGAGTAAATAGATAATATGTAATTCGATGGTATTTTCTTCAGAGGAGTTGGAAGACTGCAAAGGTCAAAGCCTTGAAATGCCAAAGTTTTTAAATGAACACGAACCATTCATCATGTAAATAAAACATGATCGTACGATATAATATGTGCACTTCGGTGAAATGCACTCTGGAAGGTTGAATGATTGCAAAGGCTGGAAGTCCAGAGGACCGGGTTCCATCCCTCGGTCACAGGTTACAAACACACAAGTCATGAGGCGCTGGATACATCGCTTAAATTAATGATCCCATGGTTTTGCGCATATGGTCATATGTAAATGGTTTGAAGGAAGTGCCTCATATAGATTTCATTCGACAGAGAGTTAACACTAGAACAATACAGAGAATCGGTAAAAGATCGAATATGATTTGTTGGTGAACCGAGAACGCAGCAGAAGCATGAGAATGATATAATGAGTCGATCCATGTATGTGATCAAATCATAAGGACAAAATTCCAAATCAAGATTAGTTAGTTAAATGAAGAGGTGCAATGGTTCAAACAAAGGGACACAATGCTTCATATTTCACACTAGTTGGGAGACTATATAAACAAAGAAGTATGGTGAACAAAAGATGTATGTGAATTTGTTGAAGTATATATATTTATATATAATGGATTGAATGAAGGTTCATTCTATCAGGTTGGTGCCTATTTTCAAGCTGGGTCTTGTATGAGGATTTGATTCCTCACATCTCAGTTGGATCTGAGATCAACAAGTTGGGACTTGTTATGTGGGTTGGATTCCTCATTTCTCAATTGGATTTAAGAACGACAAGTTGGGTCTTGTAACAGAGAGTTGGGTCTCTCATAATTGTTTGAAGATGAAGATTGATCTTATGTATTCATTCAAGTTAAATAAATAAATAAAATATTTATTCTTTTATATATTGGTTGAGAAATTGAAATAAATATATGGTGTTCAATTAATTTATTAAAAGTGGAAAATTGTCCAAAGTTTTGTGACACTGATTCACCCCCCCCCCCTCTCAGTGTCAAGTGTACATTTCAACAATTGGTATCAGAGTGGGTGCCTTTAGCATAATTTAAACACTATAAGGTAGATTCTGAAGAAATGGATGGACAAATTAGTATCTCTACAAATGAAGCTCCCTTATTTGATGGAACAGATTATTCATCATGGAGGGAAAATATGAAAAGATATATGAAGTCAAGAGGATCTGGAGTTTGAGATTCGTTAGTAAGTAAGCCCTGGAACTTAACTAGTTCAAAGAGAAAAACAAAATTGCAAAGGAAGCAAGGAGAAACAATTCATTAGCCTTAAAAGCAATCCAGGATGGATTGTCAGACCAAGTCAAAGAAAAGATGAGACACTACAAATATGCTAAATAATTATGGCTCCACCTAGAAATTTGTTATCAGAATGAAGCACAAGAAGAAGAGAAATCATATCAAAGTAGGGAACAAGACTCAGATAAAGAGGATTCCTGTCAGAATAAAGAACAAAACTCGGAAGAAGATAATTCTTATCCAAATAAGGAACAAGATAAAGAAAAGGAGAATTCCAATCAGATTGAAGAACAGAATATAGAGAAAGAGATTTTTAATCAGAATGAAACGCAGGATTTGATGCAAAGCTCATTCAGCAATGAAGAAGACAACCTCATCAAGGAATTGAGGAATACCTCGGTAATCACTAAAGAAAAATTACATAATCTTAAGACTGATGTTGCAAATGCAATAGAAGAGATTCGTATGGAACCAGGAAATTATATACATATTAAAGTTCATGTGGAGGCTCTTGACAATCTTGAGTACACAACTATGTGCACTCTAGAAGAGTTGGAGAAACTTGAATAGAAAGATATGTTTCTACTACAATAGTTAGATCAATCTAACCATGAATATCATGAGAAAAAGATTCAGCTAGAAAACAAAGTAGAAGAGATCAAAAGATTGAAAACCGAAGTTGTTAATCTAACAGAAGAGATGGAAGAATTAAAGACACATGACAATAAAAGAAAAGAAGTACTAAAAGAATTGGTTAACAGTCTAAGGACTCAACTTGAGGAAAATAAAGAAAGTGAAGAAGTCTTGAAGATCCGGTTAACTAGGAAAGAAAATTCTTACCACGTGTTGGAATTGGAAATCATCAACTTCAAAAAGATAAATGAAAGTACTAGTGCAGATCTAATGACTCAAATTGAAGAAGCTAAGAAAAAGGAAGAAGCCTAGAAGATCCGCTTAACTAAAAAGGAAGAATCATGCCAAATGTTGGAATTAGAAGCCATCAACATCAAAAGGATCCAGCTAGAAAAGGAGGAAGAAATCAAAATATTGAAAACTAAAGTTTTTGATCTAACAAAAGATATGGAAGAATTGAAGACATATGACAAAAATATTAAATGCAAAGAACTCTTGGATGAGACAGAAGAAATAGTCATCAATATAAAGACTCAACTTGAACATGCTAAGAAAGTGGAAGAAGCCCTGAAGATTCAATTAACTGAAAAGGAAGAGACATGTCACATGTTGAAATTGGAAATAGTCAATCTCAAAAATATGGATGAAAAGACAGATAAATCTATCAAATTCTAGAATAGCTTAGATACCCTAGATAAGATTTGGAATAGTCAAAGATCAGTTGATGACAAAACTGGTCTTCGATATAATAAAAAGGAAGAAAATGACAAATGGAGCACCATTTACAAACATGAGAAAAGATCATCCTTATCAAAAGGAAAAGGTGCAATTACAAGTCATGAACTTTGTTAAAGAAGGAAGCTATAGAAGTAAAAAGGAACAAGAAAATCAAAAGACATATCTCTCTAGCCAAAATAAATTCAAGAATGGAAACAACTCCAATGGATATAGTTTTTCTTGTCATAACTTTGGCCATAAAGCAATGGACTGCAAGAAACTAGAGAAAGGATATGCAGGAAAATCCAAAAACTCAATTAGATGTTGGAGATGCAATTTTGTTGGGCACACAACAAAATTCTGTCATATAATGAGATGTTACAAATGTGATAGGTTTGGGCACAAATCCCAAAGTTGCAGGAGTTCAAAAAGTCAATCCTTAAATAAGTCATTCAAGCCAAAGAGAAAACCTAATAAAATTTGGAAGAAGAAAGGAGATGACAAATCTCCAAAAACACAATTAGAGAGAAAAGGTCCAAAAAGCAGAATATCTCATAGAAAGATATGGAGAAGAAAATTTGAAGGAGAAAGCAAGAAACATGATCTTGCACCTAAAAATGAAGAAATTAATAACAAGAAAATGATGGGTGAAGGTCCTAATAAGGAATGTGAAATTCAATATGAAATAGATCAAACTCAAGAAAGGGAGGTCCTTATAGAAGAATATGACACAATCTTGATGATGTCATAATACTTTAGCCAAAGAAAGAAAAACCATTGATAGGGGGGATTGTAGAATACAAGAAGGAGAAAATGGAAAAAGGAGAGCAACGCCTTAGGGGGAGCATAACCTCAAAGGGAACAAGAAAATATCATTTTTGTAACTTTTGTAAAAAGGGGAGAAGAGAAAAAGTAGTAGAGAAGTTCATGGGGTATCAATCAGCAAATATTAATTGATATTAGCAAAAATCAATTGATAACAAAATTAGTATTAAATCAATTGGTATCAATCCTCAATTGATATTCCTATGAAATATCAAATAAGAATAAGAAGCAGATCAAGAAGATCAGTAATATTCATACCCTTGTCCTATTTGACAAAGGAAAAATAGTAAAAACTCAGGGGGAGTATTTTGGTTATCAAATAAGAAAGTAATTAGATTAGGTTTAAAATACTTGATCACTACAAATTGGTATCACTACAAGTTGGTATCAAGAAGACAACTTATTTGAACACAAATATCCCAATAAACTAAGATAAGAAGTTAGTAAATTCACAGGGGGGGGGGAATAGTCAGAGCCTCACTCTTTGTCATTGATGTCAAAGGGGGAGAGAAGCAGTAAAACAAAGTTAAGCAGAAAAAAAAAATTGCTATGAAATAGAAAATAATATCAGTGATATGGGGAGAAAAGGTATGAAATCATTTTTGTTTTACAGATATGTTGCCTTCAATGAGAAAGGGGGGGATTGTTGGCATTATTGATTGTGTGTTTTCATTGATCGTAACATGAATCAGTCATGAACAAAGTTATACATTTGGCATTAATGTCAGGATGGCCAATAAGGTATGTTCATGTGTAATGAAGGGTCATTGATGGAAAGAGAATGAAACAAAGAAGCAAGGCTAAAAGTTCAGAAGAAAAAGTGTCGGGTAAATGTCATCGATGTAATCTTAGATCACTGTCAAGGATTGATGATCTTTGTTACAAGTACATTTTCCAAAGCTCAGAAGAGATAGTTCTTTTGAAGTTGCGCAGAAGATTAGTTTTCATAAAGAGAATTTTATAGGTGCCATAAATCTAACAAAAGAATAGATCATGACCGTCAAAGGATGAATTCAACAGAAATCCACAACAGTCGTTATATCTAGGAGTTGCAGAGGAAGACCGTCGGAATAACATTCGATTAAGTCATGACCATCAGATCTCAGTGAAGGTAGATCGACGGCAGGGATACATTACAGGATTCAAAGGATGAGTTAACGTCCACACATATTTCGATTCTAAAATCCATGACGATCTTCGATCATCACTCGTCAACAAATCGACGGCTCACATTGGTCCATCCGCCAACGTGCATCTTCTATTGCGGAACTCAATGACGGTTTTAAAGGTCATGTTAGTTGGGACTCTGCAATCATCCCTGATCGTAGATCTCCACGCCCGTTTAATCACGATCATCGATCCTTGATGAGAGGTTAGCACCCAAAAGATTGGAAAAAGGTCATAGCCCTCAATCACATGGGAAAAAGAGAATAACCTGAAGGCCGAAGCCTCGAAGTCACGAACCCTCGTCGATCATTGGAGCAAGAAATCTAGTCAATCGTTGCTCTGGAGTAACAACTATGAGAGCACGGTCAACTCCGGCCTTGACCTACTTCGACGATAAACAACTCAGATGAGCCAAGAACTCCCGAACCCTGGAGTTCTGGAATAAACAAAGGCCATAAGATCAAGACAGGAAATATCTACATTGATAGATCTATTTGGAACTTTGCCAATTTGGGAGGATTAGATTGAAGTCTCAAAAGTGTCATATTCCCGAAGCAATGACAACCGTCAGATCAATAAGAAACTTCAGATGAACCTACGACCATCAGATCCAGGAGGAGTACATGTGACACATCAGGAGATCCACGTGAGATCCACGTCAACAAGACCATGTCAGCAAGGACAAGTGTTAAGGTCTAGTTGTAACTTTAGGTATACGAAATTCATGAATCTAGGTGACACGTGGCAGCCACTCGACCAGTGCCAAGTCAGCAGTGACGTCAGCAAGTTACATCACTCCAGGAGTGTGTCCTTTGGAGGAAACTAGTTTCTACCACCAGCAACTGCCTGAAGCGCTGAAGGCCGAAGTTAACGCTAATTGTTGATCTAATTTGGGAGCATTCTCAACCGTTGATCAAGTACAGTGGAAGGATAGAGTAAGCATAAATCATTAAGTAACGCTAATCGTTGATCTAATTCGGGAGCATTCTCAACCGTTGATCAAATACAATGGAAGGATAGAGTAAGCGTAAATCACGAAATAACGCTAATCGTTGATCTACTTTGGGAGCGTTCTCAACCATTGATTAAGCATAGTGGAAGGATAGCATAATCGGAGGTGTTAATCGACAACAATCAGTCACCACCTCTTTATGACTTATTTGGTAGGTTATCACTCCGGAGGGATTGAACTACCTCATAGTTCTAGTAACCCTGAGTACCGAAGAGTCAAAGCTCTTAAGTAAGATCTGACCATCTGTCGAGAAGGAAGATTCACGGTCAAGATCCTAAAAAGTCCACAATGAGAAGGGAATTAATAAAACATCTTGTTGAGGTTGCATGGATCGTCCACTCAACCACATATTAAGACAGAACTATCTAATCTACGAGTAAATAGATAATACGTACTTTGGTGGTATTTGCTCCGAATGAGTTAGAAGACTGCAAAGTTCAGAACCCTGAAACGATGAAGTTCTGAAATGAACGAGAATCGTTCATCGTTAAAATAAAACACAATCATCTGATATAATATACACACTTCGGTGAAATGTACTCTAGAAGGTTGAATGATTCCAAAGGCTGGAATTCTGAAGGACCAGGTTCCAGCCCCCTGTCACGGGTTACGAACACATAACTCGTGAGGCACTATAAACATTACTTAAATTAATAAGCCTATGGTTTTGTGCATATGGTCATATGTAAATGGTTTGAAGGAAGCGCCTCATATAGATTTCATTTGACAAAGAGTTAACACCATAACAATACAAAGAATTGGTAAAAGATCAAATATGATCTGTTGATGAACCGAGAATGCAGCAGCAGCATGAGAACGATATAATGAGTCGATCCATGTCTATGATCAACTCATAAGGACAAAGATTGAAATCAATATTAGTTAGTTAAATGAAGATGTGTGATGGTTCAAACAAAGGGACACAATGCTTCATATTTCACACCAGTTGGGAGACTATATAAACAAAGTATGGTGAACAAAAGATGTAGTTGAATTTGTTGAAGTATATATATTTATATATAACGAATTGAATGAAGGTTCATTCTATCAAGTTGGTGCATGTTTACAAGTTGGGTCTTGTATGAGGATTGGATTCCTCACATCTCAGTTGGATTTGAGATCAACAAGTTGGGACTTGTTATGAGGGTTGGATTCCTCATTTCTCAGTTGAATATGAGAAGTACAAGCTAGGTCTTGTAACAAAGAGTTGGGTCTCCCATAATTGTTTGAAGATGAATATTGATCTTATGTATTCATTCAAGTTAAATAAATAAATAAAATATTTATTCTTTTATATATTGGTTGAGAAATTGAAATAAATATATGGTGTTCAATTAATTTATGAAAAGTGGAAAATTGTCCAAAGTTCTGTGGCACTGATTCACCCCCCCCCCTCTCATTGTCAATTTTACATTTCAACATAATTGATTAAATATCTAGAGCTACCAATGGCTTCCCCGCCTTCATCTCACTTAGTATGCTTTCAAACGAAGGTCTAGATCCCGCTACGGATAAAACACCCTTACTCACATAAACTACTAGTATGTTAGAAGGCATAACACCTAAGGTCATCTTTGCTATTCACTTTATCCAACAACCATAATTCATTGTGGTTGCTTGCCCCCGTTGATTCAAAGTTCACACTTCATTACCTATTGATCATAGATATTTGTCGTCTCTCCGATACTAGACTATGAGGGCATGTCCTCCCGTTAAAATATATACCAAGGGTGCCTAAAGGAATTTCCTTGGTGACAGGAAGCATAATATGACTGAAGTGGTTGGATATGATTTATTAAAAAATAGAAAAGGCCAAGTGGTTCCATCTTTTCCCTCGTCATTGTCTAATCGATGGATGTACATGCCTATGATGATGTGGATCTCTCCATTATAGTGTTGGGAGGTAAGTTTTATTCAATGAATGAACCTTGGGGATACATTCTATCTTCAAGTATTGAAACATTAGCTAGTTGACCCATTGTGCAACCTAGTCATCTACAACTACAAAGTGACAATCAAATTAATAGTGGATTTCCTCCACCTCCTTACTCTATCATTACATTCTTGATTCAATTTCCTTATTGTTTTGGTTGATTTTCTACAATGGTGAGTAAAATATTCCTTGCTATATCTAGGCTGCCAAGTTATAGAAAAAATAATTGTTAGTGTGAAGACCAATCACTAGAGTATCATTGCAATAAATATGAAACAAAGGAACATACATGAGATTCAAGCAAAGAACTAAGCTACAAACATAAAATTTAAACAACAAAAGTGAGGGAAGAAACAATACTCGTGTATTACCATTGGATGGGCTTTTAACATGAAGGTTTTCACCTGGGGAGAATGATCATATGCGAGTATTCTTCAACACTCTCCTTGGGAGGGTCCTTTTGATCCTAAGTGGCCTCTCTCTCACAAATTGTGTGTATGAGGAAATGTTTTTTTCTCCTTCAATGGAAGAACTCAAACAAGCACGGTAGCTATGGATAGAAAAGATAAGTGTGTAAGACAAGTGGTCTACAAGCTCATCTAAACAACATAACTTTGCAATTTTATTCCTCCTTTGAATGCTACCCCATGGTTGTTATTTATAGGAAAATTCAATGCTCCATAAGAACTAGTTTCAATGTGG
>ML787475.1:186648-216596 GCA_009831015.1 Picea engelmannii | reverse complement strand
ACAATCCTTTCCATTTAAAACCTCCAGATCCACATGAAGAAACTTACCCAAAGCTTCACCAATCTCCGTAAAAGCTTCACGATTCCAAAATACCAATGGGCATCCCGGCAACAAGACCCACAAGTGACGGAAACGAAAATGATCTCTCTCTGGATTGAAAAGATGCGACCACCTTTTCAGCATCAGGCTACTAGAGCCACATAACCAAACCTTTCCCAATATCTTATCCACATTTGCCTCCTCTCTGAACTTAAAATAGAACCACCCTCTCACCAAAACCAAACTTCCATTGTTCGTCAATCCACCAACCAATGTCATTTTTTTACAAAGCCTAATAACTAAACCTCCCAACCAGAGCGCATAAAGAAAGAAAAGAAACCTCCTAAAGCACCACATCTCTACCGAGAACCATCTTAGATCCAACCTTCCTTGGTTTCCACGATTTAACCAAACTTCTCCTTCCTGTGCATACAACAACTCCTTCTTTGCCAGCTCCAGCAGCTTTGCTACCTCCAGGGTTAACCTTCAACAAGTCTTCACGACTATCCAACATCTTAGAACCCTTGAAAGCATACCTAACCCCTCCAATAGCTTCTAATCCAAAAATTTCATCGATAATCCCAATGCACCTCGTGTCATTCAAACAATCACCCACCTTATGACCTAACCCATCTTTTGTCAGATCCTCTGTCACTTTCTTCACAACAAGACTAATATCATTAAAATTTAAATCTATTCCGTACACGGGAGTCCCTTTCCCATCAATATCTTTTCTTTCCAAATCCCGATATTCCTCATCTAACTTGAAATCTCCCTATTGGATCCACATAACCTCATCAAAAGGGTCCATTAAACAAGCAATCTCATCCTCAAACCAATCATCGTAGATCGCCATGACATCTTTCCACAAAAAATCAAATGCCGCCACTAAACCCTAATCTCTCAACCGTTCAAACCCTAAAGCGAGTTCATTTTGAGGAGAACTCATTGTGATAATACCTTACAGTGAACAAGAAGACCACTTGATATACAGATTGCAACTTTAATAAATACAAGATGCATACATCCATGAGCTCCATAAAAATAGGATTTTATTGTATAAAAATAATAGCAATTCTTTTTTTAACTAACATAATAGAGAAAAAAATGTAACTATTCTTTTTTTTAAATTGTTAAGGCATCATGGAAAAGGATTAATTCTTTTTTTAAAATTGTTAAGCGTCATGGAAAAGGATTAATAAAAGAAAAAAAAAACCATAAAAATAATGAAAAGTAAAATCTATATGAATTTTTTTTTACCTTTTTATTAAAAAAATCTGAAATAGTTTTCCTTTCATAAGTGATTTTTTATTTTTATTTTCATTAGAATGGAAAATAAAATTATGCCGAGAATTCATGCTTATAATATTTTTAAATGCTCACACTAATAATAATAAGAATGTGGGTTTGATTTGGGTATGCGTGAATCAAAGTGCAATTTGCGGTCACTTTTGTTGGCATCCGACAAACTGAGTTTTGATAGAATCAACAAAAACCACACGGGCTCCAATATAATAAAATCCGGCATTTCATCAATCTTCTACCTGAAATACATTATATAGTTTTACAAAAGATTCGTACCTAGTTAAAGAAGGAGTAAATATTATTTAAAACCTTATTTTTTTAATGTAGAAATTTTGATTTTCGTTATAATTTTGATTTTCATTATAATTATATTCGATCGAAATTCAATGTTATAGCAACCATGAATTTCATGGGTCTCGAGGGTTTTGGATAGAGACAATATTTTTTAAAATGTATTAAATCAAAAATAAATTAAATCCTTTATTTTGTGAATCGTAACTCCCCACTCGCAACTAATGAACCAAGAAAATATGTACTCTAATGAATCATCTTGATTCTAACTTATCAAAAAGTTACTTAAATTATAATTTTTGGGGAGAAAATTTTATACTATCCAAAATATTTATATCAATGTCCATGTAATACATTTCAAATACTCAATAAGTAGTTGCTTCCATATTTTTCTATTGCACATTTTTTTTTCAAATACTCAATAAGTAGTTGCTTCCATATTTTTCTATTGCACATTTTTTAGATGGCTTGTGGTCGTGTAAATTTTTGAAAAGTTTTGCAATATGTAGTTTATTAGATTTAATGAAGTATCATTTGTGAAGAAGAGGCTTATTAGTTTCGTGGAGAAATGCTTCCCTCTTCCCTCCCATAGCATGGTATGATAGATAAACCATGATTGATTTGGTTGACTCAACTTAGATCATAGTGTAGCCTTTGATCTTACCTTTCGTCTAATGATTGTGCCCCTTTACCTACTTGCCTTACAATTATTGCTTCATCACCCATGTCAAAAAGATTAATACCATTGTTGTTCACAAGTCTCAAAACTGTAGGGACTTGTTGCTTTGTAGTTGCCTTTGTTTTTATGTTATTTGGAGATATGCTAAGAGAAATAGTCTCATAGTAGTTTTAAGAAAGGAGTTGGACAATTGTGCTTGTACATATTGAGTTAACAAGTTAAAAAAGTAGTTAAATATTTAAAATATTAATAAGAAGGCACAATTTATTAACAATTTGTTAATATTGTTTTTTTACTATATTGAATGGAAGGACGAAGCATGATATTTTAAAGGTAAACTAGACATAGAGAAAAGGGTTATTATTGAGAGAAAGGGTGGAAAATAAAAATGAAAAAACAATTATTTAATATGAAAATGCTAAACTAGGTATTAATATTTATTTTTGTGATTTCCCTTTTAAAAGCAATGTGTTCATTCTTTGATTTAATTAATCTTTTTTTTAAATGAAATGTTTGATTTGGAATGATCTCTCATTATTTTGTAGTAGTTGTGTCCCATTCCTTTTATTATTGGAAATGGGGATTTGTTTATTCCCAATTCTTGTATTCCTTATGAGATGGAATTTGGCATGTCGAGGGAACCAGAATTATAGAAAAGAGAAGATGAGAGGTTGGCAATCAACACATGTAGCATGTGTCAATACGAAAATACTAAAAGTCTGGACCTATTGAGCTTGGAGGCACATAATACAATATGTTGCATGACCTAGTGCTTTGATTTCTTTGTATTTTCCTAGAATGTTGTAACCCACTTCATGTTATTTGGCTCAAAGGCGAAGAAGCCACCCTGACCTATTTGTTTGAACAAGTGTCTAGATGGCTAGTATAGAAATCTCATGAACATGGTGACATAAATGCAAAACTTAATTCTTTCCTTTGCAATGTTGATGCAGGAGCATCTCTCCACGCAGCCACGTCAGCGCGCATGCATTTCAAATGCTGAAAGAGAGGGGCGCAGCCTCATTGGAATTTGAAATGAATGTAACTTTAATGTGCTTAGGCTGTTGAGCCAAGAAAGCCATGTTATATGCAGGCATTAGATAGGATCGACTTTAATGCCAAGATCGGCTGAGATCTAGATCCAGGCGCTGGACTAGATAGCCATTGAATGTAATTTATTAGAGTAGGTAGACCTGGAGGGAAGCGCCCGATGAGCCCCTCAGGTAAAAGAGATTTTGAGATCTCATTTTGAGTTAGTGAAGAGATAGGTGGTAGAGAAGAGAAGAGCCGAGGAGAGCTCGAGAACACCTTTGTAAAATACAGGCATTTGCCATTGTGAATAGAACAGAGCAGTTTTTCCTGCATTTCTATATGTTATATGGATGTCTGTGTGTGTTCTCTATGTATGCTGTGAATGTATGTGTGTTGATGCATTATGTAGGAGTTCGTTTGATTTCAGGTTGAAGGTCTTTGAAGCTTCACGCCAGGAGGGTGTGACAGAACGCTACAGGTTCTGAGAGCCGTGCACAGAGGATGCACTTTTGAACACTGCGGGTTTAGACAGAGACGTGCTGCGGCACAGGATTGAAGTCAACAACTCAAGGAGAAGAACTGTGAGGTTGTTGAACACCTCAGGAGGTAAGGCTGTGTGGCTAAAACACAGTTGCAGACAGAACTTTGTTGTAAGTTCTGTAGAGCTCTGCCAGGTGGGCATTGAGCATAAGCATGAGGTGCTGGAGTAAGAACTTTGCTGAGAGTTGAAGATAGAAGACCAGAATCACTGTGGATTCTGAGAGCTCTGCCAAGAGGGCATCGAGCAAGTGCAAGGAGTGCACGAAAGAAGACAGAACCATTGAGTGTTATGTGGAAGAGAAGATACTCCGCCAGGAGGGCGTCGAGGAAGTGTGCAGATAGGCACAGGAGGTGAAGAGAACTCTTTGAGTTTAGGAGCTGAAAGAAGAGTCCACTGAGGGACCTTTACTGGGTTGTTGAACACCTAGAAGATTCAGCAAGAAGTTGCTTGAGCAGCAGGACAGCCAGGAAGGCGTTAATTCCATCTGTGGGAGAAGAAAGATCAAATCCCTTAGAGGTCTGAGTGTTTATGCAAGCTCAGAAGAGATAGCATGCTGTGCGCACGAGAAGACTCTGCAGGAGCGCAGGAGTTGGGAGAATCCTTTGAGGATTCGAAGACGGAAGCTCAGGAGGAGCAGCGTCAGCCGTCATAGTCTGCCAGGAGAGCAGATCTGGACCGTTGAA
The DNA here is from genome assembly GCA_009831015.1 of Picea engelmannii. Classification (NCBI taxonomy): domain Eukaryota; kingdom Viridiplantae; phylum Streptophyta; class Pinopsida; order Pinales; family Pinaceae; genus Picea; species Picea engelmannii. The sequence goes on along the minus strand of ML787475.1, from coordinate 212,026 downwards.
GATCCACGTCCAGGGGAGCTCTAGAGGATGGGCACAGAAGGAGGAGACTGACAGTCGTCGGATCTCATATAGAAATCCCGTTAGCCGTTGGATTGGGAGAAGGTGCGTGGAGGTTAAGCCTCAGGAGAAGCGTAGGGAAGGAAGACAGGTCTGAACCGTTAGATTTGGTGCAGGTTCACCGACAGCCATCAGATCTGCAGAAGCTGCGAGGGAGATAAGCCTTGGGAGCAAGAAGAGGAGTCTCGACACGAGGAGTTGCCATCGAGACATCGACCATCGGAGAATTGGGATTCTCGAGGTCGTAAGAATCGGGACCCCTCAGGTATCGAAACAGCGACAGGATATGGACCGTCCGTTAGCGAGGACATGTGGTGGAGATCAAGCGCCATTGGCGTTTTGGCGCATCGAAAAATTGGCATTCTCGTGGTCAGGGGATCGGGGAAATCCAAGTTGAAAACCCCAATATAATCGGAGCCGTCCGTTCAAGAGGGACAGGGGTCAAAGATCTGGAGCGAGTCGGCATAGCAGTCATCGGGATATCGGAGATCCCGGGAGCAAAGGTTTCGTGCATTGCATAATCATGAAACGCAATTTCCCGATAAGGCATAGGAGCGTGTGGACCACCCAGGAGTCAGTGGAGGACAAGTGGCAGACTTTCGCGACGGGTGAAAGGACCGTTGGTAGGTCAACAGCCGTGAACCATGGGAGGATCGGGGACCGGAGAATCACGAGTCCAAGGGGCGGATGCACATTAACATCGCAAACCTTGAAATCCCGATGGGAAACTATATGGCCGAGGTCATATGGTAGTGGTCGTATGGACCATGGTCTAGCCAGGAGGGCTAATGCACTGGGGGCATATCGGGATTCGGAGGATCGCGAGACCTGAAGACAGGCACATCGTGGTATTGAAAACCCCGATGAGTGGGGAATAAATGTCAGCACAGCAGAGGAGGAGGACAGAGCTGTAGTGGAGGCCAACTGTCAGCGATCCGGAGGAAGTCGGGGATCGGCATATCATGAATCCCGTAAGCGTATGCACATTGACATCGAAAAGTCTGAAACCCCGACAGAAGCATATGACTGCGGTCATATAGGAACTAGTCACGTGAACTAGAGATCCTAGCCAGAGGGGCTAAGGGCGGCAAAGGAGTTCATCGAAGATCGGGAGTTGGAGAAGGAAGAGACTCTCAACAACGGGGAGTGCGAAACCCCAAACCCTGATAGAGAGTCAGGGATAACCACGGTCAAGTGTTGAAGGCCGTGAGGGTGAGCGAAAGGACCTATGGATTGGGATTTTCACAGCGATTCCAGGAGGAATCAAAGGAGCCGCTTGGCTCGAAGAGGGGATTTAGAACGATCCTGTGGACGAGCATAGGAGACGTCTTGTCATCAAGTGGTGTCAAAGCTAGTTCTTGTTTGTATATTTTAGGCAGGAAGAGACAAAGGAGGAGAGCACTCTGATACACACATCAAGTGGTATCAGAGCTAGTTCTTGTCTGTATATTTCAGGCAGGAAGAGATAAAGGAGGAGAGCACTCTGATACACACATCAAGTGGTATCAGAGCGGGAATCTGTTTGTATATTGCAAACAGAGGAGCAGAAAGAAGACAGAGCGTTGGAGGACTCTGTGTTGACTGTTTGCAGGTGGACAGCAGTCGTGAATGTAGTCATTGGGACTGTAGGATGAAGCTGAGCACTCAGGATTGCAGGAGTGACAGCAGCAGGTTTGCTAGGAAGGCAGACAAGAACAACAAGATGGCTACTGAAGGCCATAAGCACGCTGAAAATAAGAGCCCAGAGCTGATAAGCGCAGCAGAAATGGATAAAGAACTCGCTGACATAAAGCGAGAGATGGAGAAGCTCGAATTGAGAATGCGGAAAATGGTAAAAATGAGATGGGTGCACAAGTGGCCCGTGCAGAAGCTGAAGGCAAGTTGTCCAATCAAGCAGTTGATGGTCATGAGACAGCGTAGGCCGTTGAGAAAATGGCTGAGGTATGCTGAAAACCTCAAGGCCACCAAGGAGGAAGAAATGGTTCACATCTGTGAACCAGAGATTGGAGACATTCTCGGTGCGGAGAATGATCAGAGATCGCTACGAGATCTCATAGACTGCCAGGAGGGCAGTGGAAGGTTTCCAAATTTCCAGATGGGCAAGGGAACAGAGATGATATCGGCTGAAGATCTCATGGACTGTCAGGAGGACAGTGAGGAAATTTCACATTGCCAGCTGGGCAATGAAAGGAGATCGCTGTGGGATCTCGAAGACTACTAGGAGGGCAGAGATGAAAATTTGAGACCATCTGAAAGTCTCATGGACTCAGAGGAGAGTTCAATTCAGCAAGGAGTGTTGATGAAGATGGGATCAGTTGATCTCATAATCTGCCAGGAGGGCAACAGGAACATCCCATATTGCCAGGTGGGCAGGGATGAGCAAATTAGACTATCTGTGGGTCTCATAAACTCAGAAGTGAGTTGGAATCAGCCAGGGGAGCTGACAGAGCAGGTGAGCTCAGAGTGGGATCAGCAGGTACAGCTGACAGTGGATGATTTGAGGAGATGTATGATGATTGGGGGAATTGGGATATTCCTACCATGTGCCCAGGAGGAGGCGGAAAAATGTGTTGCAGATGATGCAGCAACAGAAATAGAGGAACAGTCGGTCGTGACTGTCCAAGAAGAGAATGAGCGTTCTGAGGAACAGCTCAATAGTTTCAGCCAGTGAGCTGAGAGCGTTGTAGCATTGGAGCTAGCAGCAGAGGAAGACGAGGAGCGAGCAGGAAGATCTATCACTCCATGGGAAATGGAGCTAGAGATGTTGGAGGATTGGTTGAACAATCCAGGGCCAGCAAAAGAACTGGCAGAATTTGAGTTGTCAAAGAAGAGGGTGACTGAGTAGCAAGTCAGTCAAAGGGAGACTACAGAACTGAAGTCTGCAGCAGAGTGGCAACTTGAGACCACAGATAAAGATGAAGAGGGAAACATGGGAAATCATGATGATCTGCCCAACTGCATCAAATTTTTGCAGCTGAGGAGACTGCATGAACAGAGCCAGCCACTGGAACAGCGGGATGAAGTGATCGAAGAAATCAGAAGGTTGATGGTAGGGTCAGCAGAAACCGCCAGCGAGGAGCAGCTGAGTAGAAAGGAAGAAGAAGCAGCAGCAACATGGAAGCAACAGCAGCAGCAGGAAGTTGGAGCCGATGAACAGCTCCAAAGATTTATTTGGGATCCAGGAGGATTTCCAATAACTCAGAGGGGAAGCACATGAGTAGGAGCTCATGATTTTGCAGCTGAGGAGTATGATGCAGGAGCATCTCTCCACGCAGCCAGCCAGCCAGCCACGTCAGTGCGCATGCATTTCAAAGGCTGAAAGAGAGGGGCGCAGCCTCATTGGAATTTGAAATGAATGTAACTTTAATGTGCTTAGGATGTTGAGCCAAGAAATCTGTGCTATATGCAGGCATTAGATAGGATCGGCTTTAATTCCAAGATCGGCTGAGATCTAGATCCATGCGCTGGACTAGACAGCCATTGAATGTAATTTATTAGAGTAGGTAGACCTGGAGGGAAGCGCTCGATGAGCCCCTCAGGTAAAAGAGATTTTGAGATCTCATTTTGAGTTAGTGAAGAGATAAGTGGTAGAGAAGAGAAGAGCCGAGGAGAGCTCGAGAACACCTTTGTAAAATACAGGCATTTGCCATTGTGAATAGAACAGAGCAGTTTTTCCTGCATTTCTGTATGTTATATGGATGTCTGTGTGTGTTCTCTATGTATGTTGTGAATGTATGTGTGTTGATGCATTCTGTAGGAGTTTGTTTGATTTCAGGTTGAAGGTCTTTGAGGCTTCACGCCAGGAGGGTGTGACAGAACGTTGCGGGTTCTGAGAGCCGTGCACAGAGGATGCACTTCTGAACACTGCGGGTTTAGACAGAGACGTGCTGCGGCACAAGACTGAAGTCAACAACTCAGGGAGAAGACCTATGAGATTGCTGAACACCTCAGGAGGTAAGGCTGTGTGGCTGAAACACAGTTGCAGACAGAACTTTGTTGTAAGTTCTGTAGAGCTCTGCCAGGTGGGCATTGAGCGTAAGCACGAGGTGCTGGAGGAAGAACTCTGCTAAGAGTTGAAGATAGAAGACCAGAATCACTGTGGATTCTGAGAGCTCTGCCAGGAGGGCATCAAGCAAGTGCAAGGAGTGCACGAAAGAAGACAGAACCATTGAGTGTTCTGTGGAAGAGAAGATACTCCGCCAGGAGGGCATCGAGAAAGTGTGCAGATAGGCACAGGAGGTGAAGAGAACTCTTTGAGTTCAGGAGCTGAAAGAAGAGTCCAATGAGGGACCTTTACTGGGTTGCTGAACACCCAGAAGATTCAGCAAGAAGTTGCTTGAGCAGCAGGACAGCCAGGAAGGCGTCAATTCCATCTGTGGGAGAAGAAAGATCAAATCCCTTAAAGGTCTGAGTGTTTATGCAAGCTCAGAAGAGATAGCACGTTGCGCGCACGAGAAGACTCTGCAGAGCGCAGGAGTTGGGAGAATCCTTTGAGGATTCGAAGACGGAAGCTCAGGAGGAGCAGTGTCAGCCGTCATAGTTTGTTAGGAGAGCAGATCTAGACCGTTGAAGATCCACGTCCAGGGGAGCTCTAGAGGAAGGGCACAGAAGGAGGAGACCGACAGCCATCAGATCTCATATAGAAATCCCGTTAGTCGTTGGATCGGGAGAAGGTGCGTGGAGGTTAAGCCTCAGGAGAAGCGCAGGGAAGGAAGACAGGTCTGAGTCGTTAGATTTGGTGTAGGGTCGCCGACATCCATCAGATCTGCAGAAGCTGCGAGGGAGATAAGCCTCAGGAGCAAGAAGAGAAGTCCCGACACGAGGAGTTTCCATCGAGACATCGACCATCGGAGAATCGGGATTCTCGAGGTCGTAAGAATCGGGACCCCTCAGATCTTGAAACAGCGACAGGATCTGGACCGTCCGTTAGCGAGGACACGTGGTGGAGATCAAGCGCCATCAGCGTTTTGGCACATCGGGAAATCGACATTCCCGTGGTCAGGGGATCGGGGAAATCCAAGTTGAAAACCCCGATATAATCGGAGCCGTCCGTTCAAGAGGGACAGGGGTCAGAGATCCGAAGCGAGTCGGCATAGCAGTCATCGGGATATCGGAGATCCTGGGAGCAAAGGTTCCGTGCATTGCAGAATCGCAAAACGCGATTTCCCGATAAGGCATAGGAGCGTGTGGACCACCCAGGATTCAGTGGAGGACAAGTGGCAGACTTTCGTGACGGGTGAAAGGACCGTTGGTAGGTCAACAGCCGTGAACCATCGGAGGATCAGGGATCATAGAATCGCGAGTCCAAGGGGCGGACGCACATTGACATCGCAAACCCCAAAATCCTGATGGGAAACTATATGGCCGAGGTCATATGGTAGTGGTCGTATGGACCATGGTCTAGCCAGGAGGGCTAATGCACTAGGGGCATATCGGGATTCGGAGGATCGCGAGACCTAAAGACAGGCGCATCGTGGTATTGAAAACCCCGATGAGTGGGGAACAGCTGTCAGCACAGTAGAGGAGGAGGACAAAGCTGTAGTGGAGGTTAGTTGTCAGCGATCCAGAGGAATTCGGGGATCGACATATCGCGAATCCCATAAGCGTATGCACATTGACATCAAAAAGTCCGAAACCCCGACAAAAGCATATGACTGCGGTCATATAGGAACTAGTCACGTGAACTAGAGAGCCTAGCGAGAGGGGCTAAGGGCGGCAAAGGATTTCATCGGAGATCGGGAGTTGGAGAAGGCAGAGACTCTCGACAACGGGGAGTGCAAAACCCCGAACCCCGACAGAGAATCGGGGATAACCACAGTCAAGTGCTGAAGGCCGTGAGGGTGAGCGAAAGGACCTGTGGATTGGGATTTTCACAGGGATTCCAGCAGGAATCAAAGGAGCATCTTCGGCTCGAAGAGGAGATTTAGAACGATCCTGTGGACGGGTGTAGGAGATGTCTTGTCATCAAATGTTCTAGGTCCAACCTAGGCCAAAGGATTAAGCCAAAGTTTGACAACATGACTGATATAATTTGGAGGATGGATTTGGGACATCTAGTAATGGATCTCCAGCTTCTTAGTCTTGATCAAATCTACAAATTATTAGAAAAAAACATGGTTCTCCACATACTTGAGGTTGCTTCATGTACTTTCCATTGCCTTGTTTTTGGCTACCATATTTTTTATGTGTATATGAAGGAATCCCATGATCAGAAATTGATCTTTAAAGAATTGGTTAAGTTTTAAGCATGTGTTCAATTACCAATTAGGAATTAAGGAAAGAAGAAGAACTTAATGAAAGAATATTTCAGCCATCATAAAGAATGCAGATCAGAAAGTAAGCATAAAAAAAAGCAAACCATAACATCAAGGTTGTTAATGGAGTTCGACAAAGTTGCCTACGTCTCCGGGCCTTTGTCTCAGTGGGAGAGGCTTTCTTATTAATTTATTCAAATGCTCAAAATGTACATAAAAATTGTATCAAGTGGATTTCAAACTGGTCTTAGTGTGTTCTTCTCTACCTCAAGAATCCAACGTAACCGACATAACTGAAAAAGGTTAACTCTAACTCCCACAAATGGCCTCCAAAGTTCCTTTAACTCGCTGGTTTTTCATGCATAAATTACTTTGTTCTGCACTATTTTAAATAAATTTGACCTGTGGCGTGTTGGCAAAACCTCTTCGTTATAAAAATAAAAGTTGTAGGACCCAATCCCAACAACCCACACGGTCCTTGGCATAGAATCAGACTAAACTCCATAAAATATGGTTTTAATGAACCATGTTACATAGTTTTCGGACCCCTTTTGTTACATGGCGCATATATTACACCCCGTGGCATATATTATGCGTTGATATCCTTGGATATGGTTTATCCAAACCATATTACATAAGGTCAAACCCACTTTAGCATTTCTCATGGCTTCACTTGGAGCGCGTGCCTTTTAATATGACATAAAATATAATTTTAAAAACCAATTTTTAAAAGCCTTACACACCTTTTATGGGATTTGGAATATTATATGGCATTTAAATTTTAATCCATATCCCTTTTTACATTTTGGAATATTATATGGCATTTAATCCATATATCTTTTTACATTTTTAAAATTATTTCAATTATATTAATTTTTATTTTTTTTTCGAAAATTAGTTCAATTATATTAATGAAAATATAATTTTTTTACATCGACAAGTTCCCACATATACCGAGCAAGCAGTACAAGTCCATAGACCATGCCCAAAGCAAAAATCACAAACATCCCCAAAAACATCAAACAAAACCAGCACGCACGCTAAAAAGGAGAAAACAGAGAAGGACTAATAACCCCAAACAAAAACCTCGGAGCCACCTTCACCGCAGATCTCCAACTTTAAACACCAAAACACACCCGGAAACTAGTCCTCGAAAGCCTTTTTACATTTTGGAATATTATATGGCATTTAATCCATATCCCTTTTTACATGCCACCATATTTTGGCCCAACAATCATAATAAATTATGTATGGCTTCGAGGCTGCCCATAGTGTTTGGCCCAACAATCTTAATAAATTTCATATGGCTTGGAGGATGCCCATAATGTTTGGAGTTACAATGACATTCAAACACAACTTAAATAATTATTTTGGGGATGATTCTCACATGTGGCATTGTGTGCTAAGTTGGCTAGCATATGTGGGTAGTTGTTGGTGTTGGACGAGGTCACAAGTTTGATTCTTGCAAAGCAATTATTTTTTGACTTGGCCCGAGGTGCCACGTGTCACTTTATTATTGGTTGAAATCATCCATTCACCATGTGCCACATGTTGACACTACCGCCTGCCACTTGTGAACTTTTTCAATTGCCATGTGTCAGGATCAAGTTGTGTCATATGTCCTTTACAGACTTTGCCACATGTCATGCCTAGAATGTGCCACGTCACCCATTGACCAGTTTGACTTTTTTTACCTATTTGTGTAGAACTTTAGAACAACATAACTTTCACATACGGACTCAGATTTTCGATCCGTTTGCACCGCCGAAAATATTACAACGAGCACCTCGCAATCGTGTCATTTTATTGAGCATTTTAAAACTTTGATTTTTTAGCCTTTCTGGATCCATTTTGGATCATTCCTCCCCACTAAGACCTTTTGGTCCTCCAAAAGGATATTAACCAGTCATCAACTACGAGATAGGCCACCCCACTTATCCTTTGTCTTTTAAATCTATCATGTGCACCTGTCGCATCATAATCAATTGCAAAACAACCATGACAATTGAAAGCATATTGTTAGACACTTGAACTAGTTCACATCTTACTGAAGCCACTACCATCCATGTTGAAAACATTAGCAGCGATAACATCAAAATATGACTGCAAATGAGCTAATATGTTTGATGTGCTTGCACGACATTAGCTTATCTTGAAGCAAAGTATGTTTAAACTTCCATTCTACAATCATCTCATGTTCATGCTTAAGATCAACTGCTTTATTTAGCACAATTATAGGTGTGTTGCTTGCATAAGCTTCCTTCCTTAATTGTTCCATTGTTTGAAGACATTGATTTGTTTTTATGTGATCATCATGTACAACATATTCATTGCCTTCTTTAGTTAAGTGATATTGATTATGTTCCCTATAGAAGATTGCTTTGCGATCATACAAATAAGGACTACCTAAGACCATTCCACATTCATTGAGTGGCACCACATCACACGTTACCTCATCCACAAACTTTGATGAAATTGCAAACTTTAAAGTGCATTGCTTTGTTATGCGCAGTTTATGATTGTTGCTTATCCATTTAAGTGAGTAAGGTTTATGATGCATATTAGTGTCTAATCCCAATTGTTTAACCACTTCCTCTGAAATCAAGTTAGATTGAGACCCACTATCTATCAATGTATCAATCTTAGTATGTTTCATTATCACCCTTATGTGAAACAACTTACTTCTAGAATCATATCCATCACCAATTTTACCTGTCAAACCAACTGCTATGATTTTAGTCTCATCACTTGAATCATATCCCAAGTCTGTTGGTCGTGTTGTTGTTGCAACTGTTTTCCTTCCTTTCCTTTCTTTGAACCACTTTGGTCTCTTCTCTGGGTGTAATTGCTAGCAATGGTCATCATTGTGTCGTTCTTTCTTGCAATGCTTGCAAGATATCTTATCTTCATTTATTGTCGCTGAATTTACTTTCTTTCCATTCCCCTTCCTTTTGTCCTCTTTCCTTGAAGATGATTCCCATGATACACCAACTCTCGTTTCCCCTGCTTCAATGTATGTTGCTTGAACAAAAACTTCATCAAGATTAGTAGGTCCAAACATAAATACACTGTTACAAATATGTGCAGGCAAACCTCCTATATACTTCATAAGAGTTTCTTGGGTATGTAATGGAATATTTAACATTAATGCCATCTTACGAAATTCATCTCTGTATTCTTGCATTGTTTGTCCTTTTCTTAGTTTAAGACTTTGTCATTCAATTAAATCCTTCTCTTTATAACCCAAAGGATAAAATTGTTTTCTAAGTGCAAAAACAAAATCTTGCCACAAAGGAAATACAGTACCAACTTGTTGCGTGCCATTTTGCAACTTACTTTGCCACCAGATGAGTGATGTGCCTGCAAGACGAAGCGATATCAACTTGATTTGAGTTGCCTCATCCTTGATTTGTTGCACACTACAATACACTTCCATCTGTCTGGTCCAGTTATCAAGCCTCTCAGCGTTGACTTCACCATCATACATGGGTAATTCAAATTTTACATCAAGCTTAAGTAAAGGCATATCGTGTTTATGTTTATGGGAATGTTTTCTTGCGGTGGATTTGGAACTTGTACTTGAAGAAGAAGAAGGTGATGGAGAAGAAGGAGGTGAAGGAGGAGATTTAGGAGGATCCTCTCCTTCTTCACTTTTTTCTTGTTTGGAAGATTCCCCTTGGAAAGGCCTCTTCCGTTCTAGGTAATCCTCATATAAGACCTTTACCATCTCAGACATGGCGAATAAAGTCTTTTGCAACTCTGTCTCGTTCTAAGACATGCCTTCTTCCGATGCCATCTCCTCACTTTGAGAAGTCCTCTTTCTCGATCCAATCTCAGGATCCCCTTCTACAAGCTCTCCTTCACCACGATTCATCTTTTCCCTGGTAATCATGCAAACTCAAAAACCAACCGTCAACCTGCTCTGATACCACTTGATCTGAAATTGATCTTTAAAGACTTGGTTAAGTTTTAAGTATGTGTTCAATTACCAATTAGGAGTTAAGGAAAGAAGAAGAACTTAATGAAAGAATATTTCAGCGATCATAAAGAATGCAAATCAGAAAGTAAGCATAAACAACAACAAACCATAACATCAAGGTTGTTAACGGAGTTCGACAAGGTTGCCTACATCTCCGGGCCTTTGTCTAAGTGGGGGAGGCTTTCTTATTAATTTATTCAAATGTTCAAAATGTACATAAAAATTACATCAAATGGATTCCAGACTAGTATCATTGTGTTCTGCTTGACCTCAAGAATCCAACGCAACCGACGGTATTGAAAAAGAATAACTCTAGCTCCCACAAATTACATTCTTCTGCACTACTTTACTTAAATTTGACCTGTGTCCTATTGGCAAAACCTTTTGGTTATAAAGAATGAGGTTGTGGGATCCAATCCCAACAACCCAAACGATCCTTGGCATAGAATCGGACTAAACTCCATAAAATATGGTTTTAATGAACCATGTTACATAGTTTTCGGACTTCTTTTGTTACATGGCGCATATATTACACCCCGTGGCATATATTATGCGTTGATATCCTTGGATATGGTTTATCCAAACCATATTACATATGGTCAAACCCACTTTAGCATGTCTCATGGCTTCACTTGGAGCGTGTGCCTTTTAATATGGCATAAAATATAATTTTAAAAACCATTTTTTAAAAGCCTTACACACCTTTTATGGGATTTGGAATATTATATGGCATTTAATCCGACATGCCACCATATTTTGGCCCAACAATCTTAATAAATTTCATATGGCTTGGAGGATGCCCACCATAATGTTTGGAGTTACAATGACATTCAACACAACTTAAATAATTATTTTTGGCATGATTCTCATATGTGGCATTGTGTGCTAAGTTGGCTAGTGCATGTGGGTAGTTGTTGGTGTTGGACGAGGTCACTGTTGATGATTGCAGCTATGTGAGACATTCTCCAGGACATGAACTTGAGAGAGATCCCCTGAGAGGTGTGTGTGGTTCCTATCTGAGACAGATCTGGAATGTAGAGATGGCCTCCTCCTTACAGAGAGTTGAGAAGAACTCCAGATGATTCTCCTGTGTAACGCAGTGAGAAAGGAGATCTGCAGAGTTTGACGTGCATGTGGTTGAGCACAAGGTGAACATGTGAAATCCCAAAGTAATGGGTGGATCGTTATGAGACATAAATGAAGATGAAGTATTAGCCTCCTCTAAGCAAAGAGTTGATGAGAAACTCCAGATGACTCTCCTGTGTAATGCAGTGAGAAAGAAGATCGGTTGAGTAGATGTGTCTGTGGACGAGCACAGGTGAACGTGATCCTAGTGGTTGAGCACTAGTGAAGAAGTGGTTATTATGTGTAATGTAGTGAGCCAGAGATATGGACATCCCTATGGATGTGCCCCTAGTGGATGAGCACTAGTGGGTGTATAAGATCCCTTGCTATATTGTTCAAGACTCAGACCTACCTGTAACCCTAATTGTAATGTAAAGGGTACAGGTCGACCCCACCTTATTATGATAGATAATTAATATAAAAGATAATTAATCTGGTTATTATTAATTATATTGTGAGTTAGTGAGGTCGGCCCTGTTGTGAAAATAGACACTTCTGTTGACAGGTTCAGTCTAGTATAAGTAAAGGTAAATTCCCCATTGAGGAATCACATATTTTGTGTGTGTTTGGAAATTTATGCAAGAACACCTTCTTGGGAAAAGTGTGCACCTCTCTTGGGTGCTAGTCTTCTAGGGTTTGCAAGCACCCTCTTGTGTGCTAGGTTTTGTTGGTGATGAAGGTCTTTCTCTTGAATAATATAGCAAAGGATTTTGACTGGGTTTTATTCCCTTGTTGAGAAGGGTTTCCCAGGATACTTCTTGTGTTCTTGTGCATGGTGTTTCTTCTTGTGATATTGTTTATTGCAACATTATTGGTTATGGTTAAGTTAAAGGGAAAAAATGGAATGAACTTTATGTTTAACCTTGCTTATTGAAAAAATCAACATGGTATCAGAGCATAGGTCTTGAAGAACCCCTGCACAAGAATTCAAAAGGTTAAACCATCCTCCTTCTGTTGTTCCGTACGACCCTCATTTGATCATCCCTTTCACCCCTTTATAAGTGGACGTTGTAGCTAAAACTTGGACCAAGTTGTACGACCCTCCTCAGCGCATCTCCGGAGACCTTCAAAATAAAATTCTGAGGATTTTGAGTTTTTGGCCCTAGGGTTTCTAGGGTGCCGAGATTTTTTGCAGAATCCTGATCTTAGGAATTCTACTACTTCTTGAAGAAACATTTTTCAATTCAACAAGAATTTCCATGACACTCTCAAAGTTGATTATTGGCAATCATAAGCCCAACAAAATCCAAGGTTACTAATCCAACCTAATCATTAGGTTTTCCAAATCCAGTTGGCAAGAGTTTGAAGAATCTTAACAAATGAAGAACATAACCTTAGTAGAAGATAGGTGTGATGGAGCAAGCAGCTTCAGCTCCTGGAAATCAAGGCTTCAGGTCACCCTTGAAGAAGATGACCTTTTGGATGTGGTAACTAAAACTTTACTAGCCACAGCTACCGATGAAGAGAAGAAGATAAGAAAGGAAGAAGATGTCAAAGGAATAAAATTAATCATCTACGAGGTAAGAGATCATCTCTTACCTCGTATTTCCAACCTGAAGATAGTTTATGAAATGTATGAAGCATTAAAAGAAATGTTTAAAAGTGACAACACCCTCGGAGCTCTTACCTTGAAGAGCCAACTTCAAAGTACCAAGATGATGAAAGGTGACATAGTTGCTATCTTCTTTATGAAGATATCAAAGATTAAAGATCAGCTAAAAGCCATTGGATAAATCAGGTCCGATAGAGAACTTGTCTTATCCACTCTCAACAACCTTCCAAAACATTGGGAGCCTTTTCTTCAAAGTATCAGTGGAAGAGAAAGTCTACCAACCTTTGATCATCTATGGACAGATTGTACTCAAGAAGAACTTAAACTTAGAAATAGAAGAGTGGAAGAATCCCCAGAAGAAAATCATGCTCTTGCACTTCATACAAAGAAAGGAGGAATATTCAAAAGAAACTTCAGACAAACATTCAAAGATGAAAAGTCTTCATCAAACCCAGGTTATAATGAGAGAAGAAATGTTTCAGAAATTTAGTGCTTCAGATGTGACAAATATGGGCACTATGCAAGAAATTGTCCAACTAGGAAGAAGGGAAGACAATATGCTTCTATCGCTAACATTGATCCAGATCCACCTCAAAAGAATGGAGATAAGAGAGAGGAGAAGTACTTTGTCTAAACTAAACATGACTACAAACCCGGGTAAATCAATTGATCTCTAATTTTATAGTTGATTGCATTCTTAATAAATGAAGGGTATTATCCCTAGTATGGGAGCCCCCAAAGGCTTGGACCATTATCCCTGGTACGGGAGTCCAAACCTTATTTGATTGATTATTATGTGGAACAAAAAGACATAAAAAGATCTAACAAAGCAATGAATGAAGATTCCCTTCCTTCAAACTTCGGAGAGAGTTATTTGACTCAAAGGGAGTCAAAACAAAATAAAAGGAAGAAAGAGTTAATATCCTCAACATTCCATAGGAAGACGGACAATATTCCAGAAGATTCAGCTACTCCAGTTGATATGACCATAGATATTACAGTGGGGCATAAAAAGGCATGCTCAAAGTTGACAAAACTTTGCTAGAAGACAAAGAAACATACAAGTCCCTCAAGGGACACCTTGAGAAAGCAAAAGAGTTTTTCAAATCTATCCTTCAGTCATGAGCCACTTCATTAAAGAAGCAACAAGAGAAATAGGTATGGCAAGATGCCATAACAGAAGAATACCAGTGTATCTTTAAAAATGATGTATAAGATATTATTCAGAGACCAGAAGGGAGTCTGTGGTAACTTCCAAGTGGATCTATAAGAGCAAGCCTGCAGCTAATGGAAGTGTCAAGAAATACAAAGCCAGAGGATTCTCACAAACAGAGGGAGTTGACTATGATGAGACACTTGATCCAGTAAGCCTGATACATTTCCATCCATACTACCATCCATGAGTTGGAAACTATATCAGATGAATGAATTCTTGATGAGTTTGGGTTTTAGCAAGAGTGTTGCTGATCCAAACCTATATTATTACAGTGTTGGTGACGAGAGCCTAATTTTGATGACTTATTCAGAAAACCTTGTTGTTGAAAACAAGTAAGCCTTGACTTCTAATTTAAAGATGAAGGATATAAGTATGAGGCTCTACTTCCTGGAAGTATGGCAGAGAACCAATGAGATTTTCCCGAGTCAAGGAAAATATACAATGGGAATATTAAAGAAGTTAAGTATGACATAATACAAAAACATTGTGATAGATTTGAAGAAAATGAATGATGACGATTCAGATGAGATTGATCCACAACTGATTGGATCATTGATGTATCTGGTTAACACCAGACCTGATTCATGCTATGTAGTGAATATGCTTAACCAATCCATGAGCCAGCCGAGACAGACTCATTGGAGAACAGTAAAGCATGTATTGAGATATACATGAGGCACAATTTGATATGGTATGAGATATGTCTCCAAGTGTGAAATTGAGTTTGCAGGGATATGCTTATACAAATTGAGCAGAGGGTATAGTGGACGGGAAGAACACATCTGGTCGTTGTCTTACCGTGAAGTTTGCCATGTTTTCTTGATGTAGCAGGAGACAAAACTCTGTGGCCTTGAGTACCTCCCTAGTTGAGAGGGAGTGTTGATGACTACAGCCAAGACAAAGTTCAAACTACATCTATGTGAGACTTGGCATGATGAAGAATGCCTCCCTAGCTGAGAGGGAGTGTTGATGATTGCAGTTATGTGAGACATTCTCCAGGACACAAACCTGAGAGAGAGCCCCTGAGAGGGGTGTGTGGTTCTTATATGAGACAGAGTTGGAACGTAGAGATGGCCTCCTCCTTACAGAGAGTTGAGAAGAAATCCAGATGATTCTCCTGTGTAACGCAATGAGAAAGGAGATCTGCAGAGTTGGATGTGCCTGTGGCTGAGCACAAGGTGAACGTGTGAAATCCCAAAGTGTTGGGTGCATCATGATGAGACAGAAATGAAGATGATGTATTAGCCTCCTCTGAGTAGAGAGTTGATGAGAAACTCCAGATGACTCTCTTGTGTAATGCATTGAGAAAGAAGATCTGTTGAGTGGACGTACCTGTGGACGAGCACAGGTGAACGTGATCCTAATGGCTAAGCACTAGTGAAGAAGTGGTTCTTTGGTGTAATGCAGTGAGCCAGAGATATGGACATCCCTATGGATGTGCCCCTAGTGGATGAGCACTAGTGGGTGTATAAGATCCCTTGCTATATTGTTCAAGAGTCAGACCTACCTGTAACCCTAATTGTAATGTAAAGGGTACAGGTTGACCCCACTTTATTATGATAGATAATTAATATAAAAGATAATTAATCTGGTTATTATTAATTATATTGTGAGTTAGTGAGGTCGGACCTGTTGTGCCAATAGACACTTATGTTGACAGGTTCAGTCTAGTATAAGTAAAGGTAAATTCCCCATTGAGGAATCACATCTTTTGTGTGTGTTTGGAAATTTCAGCAAGTACTCCTTCTTGGGAAAAGTGCACACCTATCTTGGGCGCTAGTCTTCTAGGGTTTGCAAGCACCCTCTTCTGTGCTAGATTTTCTTGGTGGTGTAGGTCTTCTCTTGAAGAATATAGCAAAGGATTTTGGTTGGGTTTTCTTCCCTAGTTGAGAAGAGTTTCCCAGGATACTTCTTCTGTTCTTGTGCATGGTGTTTCTTCTTGTGATCTTGGTTGTTGCAACATTATTGGTTATGGTTAAGTTAAAGGATAAAAATGGAATGAACTTCATGCTTAACCTTGCTTATTGAAAAAATAAACAGTCACAAGTTTGATTTTTGCAAAGCAATCATTTTTTTACTTGGCTCGAGGTGCCATGTGTCACTTTGTCATTGGTTGAAATCATCCATTCACTCTGTGCCATATGTCGATGCCACCGCTTGCCACTTGTCAACTTTCTCAACTGCCATGTGTTAAGATTAGGTTGTGTCATGTGTCCTTTACAGACTTTACCATGTGTCATGCCCAAAATGTGCCACATCACTCTTTGACCAGTTTGACTTTTTTTACCTGTTTGTGCATAACTTTCACATACGAAATCGGATTTTTGATCCGTTTTCCCGTCGGAAAGCTTGCGACGAGCACTTCGCGATCATGTCATTTTCTTGAGCATTCAAAAACTTTTATTTTTGAGCCTTTCTGGATCCATTTTGGATCATTCCTCCCCACTAAGACCTTTGGTCCTCCAAAAGGATATTAACCAGTCATCAAGTGTGGGATAGGCCACCCCACTTGTCCTTTGTCTTTAAAATCTGTCATGTGCACCTATCGCATCATAATCAGTTGCAAAACAACCATGACAATTGAAAGCATATTGTTAGCCACTTGAACTCATTCACATCTTACTGAAGCCACTACCATCCATGTTGAAAACATTAGCAGTGATAACATCATAAATATGACTGCAAATGAGCTAATATGTTTGATGTGCTTGCACAACATTAGCTTATGTTGAAGCAAAGTATGATTGAACTTCCATTCTACAATCATCTCATGTTCATGCATAAGATCAACTGCTTTATTTGGAACAATTATAGGTGTGTTGCTTGCATAATTTTCCTTCCTTAATTGTTCCATTGTTTGAAGAGATTGATTTGCTTTTATGTGATGAGCATGTACAACATATTCATTGTCTTCTTTAGTTAAGCGATATTGATTATGTTCCCTATAGAAGATTGCTTTGCAATCATACAAATAAGGGTTGCCTAAGACCACTCCACATTCATTGAGTAGCACCATATCACACGTTACCCAATCCTCAAACTTTGATGAAATTGCAAACTTTAAAGTGCATTGCTTTGTTATGTGCACTTTATGATTGTTCTTTAACCATTTAAGTGAATAAGGTTTATGATGCATATTAGTGTTTAATCCCAATTGTTTAACCACTTACTTTGAAATCAAGTTAGATTGAGACCCACTATCTATCAATGTATCGATCTTAGTATGTTTCATTATCACCCTTATGTGAAACAACTTACTTCTAGAATCATATCCATCGCCAATTTTACCTGTCAAACCAATTGCTGTGTATTTAATCTCATCACCTGAATCATATCCCAAGTTTGTTGGTCGTGTTGATGTTGCAACTGTTTTCCTCCCTTTCATTTTTTTGAATCACTTTGGTCTCTTCTCTGGGTGTAATTGCCAACAATGGTCATCATTGTGCCCTTCTTTCTTGCAATGCTTGCAAGAGAGCTTCTCTTCCTTTCTTGTCGTTGAATTTGTTTTCTTTCCATTCCCCTTCCTTTTGTCCTCTTTCCTTGAAGACGATTCCCCTGATACACCAACTCTCGTTTCCCCTGCTTCAATGTATGTTGTTTGAACATAAACCTCATCAAGATTAGTAGGTCCAAACATAAATACAGTGTTACGAATATGTGCAGACAAACGTCCTATATACTTCATAAGAGTTTCTTGGGTATGTAATGGAATATTTAACATTAATGCCATCTTACGAAATTCATCTGTGTATTCTTGCATTGTTTGTCCTTTTCTTAGTTTAAGAATTTGCCATTCAATTAAAGCCTTCTCTTTATAACCCAAAGGAAAAATTTGCTTTCTAAGTGCAAAAACAAAATCTTGCCACAATGGAAATACATTACCAACTTGTTGCATGCCATTTTGCAACTTACTTTGCCATCAGATGAGTGTTGTGCCTGCAAGACGAAGCGATGCCAACTTGATTTGAGTTGCTTCATCCTTGATTTGTTGCACACTACAATACACTTCCATATGTCTGACCCAGTTATCAAGCCTCTCAACATTGACTTCACCATCATACATGGGTAATTCAAATTTCACATCAAGCTTAAGTAAAAGCATATCATGTTTATGTTTATGGGAATGTTTTCTTACGGTGGATTTGGAACTTGTACTTGAAGAAGAAGAAGTTGATGGAGGAGGAGGAGGTGAAGGAGAAGGTTTAGGAGGATCCTCTCCTTCTTCACTTTTGTCTTGTTTGGAAGATTCCCCTTGGAAAGGCCTCTTTCGTTCCAAGTAATCCTCATATAAGACCTTTACCATCTCAGACATGGCGAATAAAGTCTTTTGCAACTCTATCTCGTTCTGAGACATGCCTTCTTCTGATGCCACATCCTCACGTTGAGAAGTTTTCTTTCTCGATCCAATCTCAGGATCCCCTTCTACAAGCTCGCCTTCACCACGACTCAACTTTTCCCTGGTAATCATGCAAACTCAAAAACTAATCGTCAACCTACTCTGATACCACTTGATTTGAAATTGATCATTAAAGACTTGGTTAAGTTTTAAGCATGTGTTCAATTACCAATTAGGAGTTAAGGAAAGAAGAAGAACTTAATGAAAGAATATTTCAGCCATCATAAAGAATGCAGATCAAAAAGTAAGCATAAAGAACAACAAGCCATAACATCAAGGTTGTTAATGGAGTTCGGCAAAGTTGCCTATGTCTCTGGGCCTTTGTCTCGGTGGGGGAGGCTTTCTTATTAATTTCTTCAAATGCTCAAAATGTACATAAAAATTGCATCAAATGGATTTCAGACTGGTCTCACTGTGTTCTACTTGACCTCAAAAATCCAACGCAACCGACGACACTAAAAAAAGCTAACTCCAGCTCCCACAAATGGCCTCCAAAGTTCCTTTAGCTTGTTGATTTTTCCTGCATAAATTACATTGTTCTGCACTACTTTGCATGAATTCAACATGTAGCATGTTGGAAAACCTTTTGGTTATAAAGAATGAGATTGTGGGATCCAATCCCAACCCACATGATCCTTGTCATAGAATTAGACTAAACTCCATAAAATATGGTTTTAGTGAACCATGTTACATATTTAATGAGGTTATGTGATCCAATGTCAACAACCCACACAATCCTTGGCATAGAATCGGGCTAAACTCCATAAAATATGGTTTTAATGAACCATGTTACATAGTTTTCGGACCCCTTTTGTTACATGGCGCATATATTACACCCCGTGGCATATATTGTGCGTTGATATCCTTGGATATGGTTTATCCAAACCATATTACATATGGTCAAACCCACTTTAGCATTTCTCATAGCTACACTTGGAGTGCGTGCCATTTAATATGGCATAAAATATAATTTTAAAAACCATTTTTTAAAAGCCTTACGCACCTTTTATGGGATTTAGAAAAAAATAAATAAAGTGTTTTTTTGGATTGTGTGTTGTGTCCTATCACATTTCACTAATGTTTCGAGGTCTAATTATGTTCCGCAATATTTTGAAGTTCAAATGTTTATACCTTCTATTTATGGTTTCTTATCTTTTCTTAATGAATTTTCTAGCTTATGTGTTTCTTTTTAACTCTAACTATTTGTAAATTAGAGGAAAATACACTACAAGAGAGCACTATGTTATAAGTAGCCCCATGTATTTACAATTTGCAGCCTTACATGTTAATTTTTAAGATGTTATCGGTCGTGCCCTTCTACTATAGTGTATATAATAATGTTCAAAACATAGAAGAATAGACATTGTTGATCTCTCCCTATTTATGACCTCGATTACAATTATGTCCATCAAAGAATGCACTAGTATGAATGTTAGGATATGATTCACTACAAGTAATATGTTTGTATTTATGTTGGACAAGGCATCAATCCGACCAAAAAACTCTATAGCAAGTATATGGCCATGATGTTCAAAAATACATGTTGAGAAATCCATAAAAAAAAAATGTTTTTGTTTGCAATCTTTCTTTGTTGAATAAAACATCAAAAACAAAAGAAAAATACTATAAATATAATACTAATATTTATATTAATATTGTTGTATAATGGTATTTATATTGTGGACCATTCATCCCTTACATTCAAAGTAAACCTATGATAAATTAAAGTGTAATAAGGCCCTTTGTGAAGACTAAGTTCCATAACTATGCATCCGCTATCCCAATCATAATCTCCCTACCCCCAAAAGGACCTCCATTTTGTCCCCTTTTGGGGTGGGCAAGGAGGGATTTGAATCCCCGATACCGTGATTCATAGCCATGTGCTCTAATCCTCTAAGCTACATTGTTTTTTTCATCGAATCCTCTATCCCTTCTTTCACATGGGGTCGTTGTTTAAACTCTTTAACAAATTTTGCTAATGAATTCATGTCTTCCATAAGAGAGGCACTTTTCTTTATTAGTGTAAACCTTTCCTCAAGGTTTACACTCTAAAAAAGGTTTGCATCTCAAGAAATTTGATCCCTCTCGACGTTTGATAAATCCAGGATTAAGATGAATATAAATTGGCTAAATTATATATAATCCATAAGAAAATACACCAATCATCCATAAATATTATGGAATCATTTGATTTAAAAATACCTCTTGTTTGTAAATAAGCTCAATAAGCAATTCTCGTATCCCTAATACTGCGATAACAAGTATGTTATGAAGTTTTCAATGTTTTGGGAATTTGAAAACCAAAGACTTTGGAATTCCATTTTTCAAACTTTTAACATGTGTAAGTTTATAAATTTTTATTGAGCAACTAAGTCATTTGAAAATTTTGCAATTGGAACATTTGAAATAAGTAACTTATTTAGTGACATATTTTTTTCATAGAAACTTATAGCTAAAAAAGTCACATCCCATTTTTTAGAGTGCTACATCAAATAAGTTGTAAATTTATATGATTGCATTTTAGTTTAATAAATTGTGTTCTAATTAACATTTAAAGAAAAAAGAAAATTAAAAATTCAATATTCAAAATAGTTGTAAATTTATATGCTTGCATTGTAGCTTAATAAAGTGTGCTCTAATTAATATTTAAATAAAAAGAAAATTAAAAATTCAATATTCAAAATGGTTTGAATTTAGTAGGAAAATTTGAAATATATAAATGTTTGAAGAATATCGTTATACAACTCAAACATATATATACCTTGCCACTTGATACAAAAGTCCAACAATTATTTTCCACATTTAAAATATACAAATTCATTAATTCCCTATGTCTTATAGAAAAATCAAAAGTCCAACAATTATTTTCCACATTTAAAATATGCAAACTCATTAATTCCCTATGTCTTATAGGAAAATTAGTTGTTGTTGCAAAACTACTATTAGATGTAAATAAACTTATGCTATAAATGTATATATCAATGCATATACTTTCATTAATTCACTAAGTTTTATAGGAAAAATAGTTGTTCCTATGTCTTATAGGAAAATTAGTTGTTGTTGCAAAACTACTATTAGATGTAAATAAACTTATGCTATAAATGTATATATCAATGCATATACTTTCATTAATTCACTAAGTTTTATAGGAAAAATAGTTGTTCCTATGTCTTATAGGAAAAATAATTGTTGTTGCAAAATGACTATTAAATGTAAATAAACTTATGCTATAAATGTATATATTAATGCATATACTTTTGTAGTGAATGTTAAATGCAACTAACATTTTTCTACTCTATAATATGTGTTATCTTAACCATATGTAAACAATATTGTAACAATATTTATTTAAACATTATTTAAATGAAATTATAAGAAATTATTTTTATTAAAAATATTTATAGTTATATTTATATAGGATGTTTAAATAAAATGATATTACACTACATTATAATTGGTATCAAAGTCAAAACCTTGACAAAGTACAACTATGGGATGATAGAAAAGTATATTTAGCATCATTTTCTAACTAACAAATTATATTTTTCCATGGTGATTATTGCCCAATCAAAATTGTAAAAAGTTGGTCTTGCGGAGTTGAGAAATTGTTGTTATGGAAGATGTACAAATTTTTCAAGGATATGAAGCAAATACCATAAGCAAGAACTTGCAAATAAAAGAAATGGAGATTGAGTATAATGGAAGGAGAACTTTTGAAACCCCTCCGGACATGGCATAAACTCTGAGTATAATGGAAAGAGAACTTTTGAAACCCCTCTAGACATGGCATAAACCATGATATGTTTGAGAACAAAACCTTAGAGTTGTAGTGTAAATAATGAAAAGATAATAAAATCTTAAGAAGAATAAAATCAATTAAATAATTCCCTATTGTAGAGTTTGACAAAAATTCAAAGCCAAATGTATCAAATACAAGTTTCAAGTAATGTTGATAAGAGACTAAAATAGGTCTCAAAATACCAAAGATCAAATCTCCAGTGGTGGGATCTGACCACTGCCCCTCAAGATTCAAATGATAACAATTCGAAGTCTTCTTCGCATAGGAAAAGGACGAAGAGACATCCTAGAGATTATTTGCAAGGATAATTTAGGAAAGTAAAACCACCTACCTTTACTGGTGAGGTGAAATCTGGTAAAGAAGATGAGACTTGGCTTCTTGGGTTACAAAAGTACTTTCAAGTATAGAAATACACAGGAAATATGAAGGCCAAAGTACCCATCTATAATATGAATGGAAGAGCATCTAAGTGGTGGGAACATCTCAGAAAAGTGAAGAAGAAGATCAATGAGAGGAAAATCACTTGGAAGCAGTTCGAAAAACACTTTCAACGAAATTATCTTTCATATAAGTACTTTGATGGCAAGATCAAATAATTCCATCATAAACTAAAGCCGAGACAAATGACTATGGATGAGTATGCAAATAAACTCTTGGATCTACCAAGATATGTTAATATATCGGGGATGAGAAGGAAAAAATACAATGCTTCTTAAGTGGACTGCCTCAATCTTACAAGGATTAAACTCTTGATGAGACAATTAGATTGATCTAGTGGGGTAGCTCTCTCTATAGTGTCTCTCAAGGCGGTAAGCATTTTGAAAAATTAAGATGAATTAATATATCGAAATTTAGATGATCTATACTAATATAATATGAAGTGAAACATTTGGGATTCAAATGATCTATGCTAATGTAATTTTTGTTTTCAAGGATACATTGTCCACGGAAAACTCCCAAGTACTTCCCCTCATTTAGAGGATGGCACCTAGGGTAAACCCTAAATTATTTAGGGTACAATGACATGAACAATGGAGCCTGAAAATCATTACAATAATATACTCAAAGTGAACTACATGAATAGAACTTGAGTATGGAGGATAACACTCCATCCCAATTTGACAATGCTAATGTAATATACAATGACCAACCGATGATTCTATAATGTGGATTGACATTTTCTTTAACATGAAATAGGAAACAAAAAAACACATATCAATTGTTTCAGATATTATTAATTTTGTATTACATAATATGAAAAATGAGTAGAGTTTACATTATAGAGTATGAAAAATCCTTTATGGACATCACAACTATAAATTGTTTTAGATATTATTAATTTTGCATTGCAGTGCATCTCCAAAAAGGTTATGTTTGAGAAAAACTTACAATCCACATTGACTTGCAATCAAAATTATTGTTTTCTTCTTAATGAAATATTTAATCATAATTAAGTGTGTGTTCATAGAATAGTGAAACATCAAGTTCCTCTAACTTAATATTTGTGAGCCAATATAAATATCCATATCATAAACCCATCACAAGTAAAATTTCTAAATATAATATGCTCTCTTAGAACTCTCAACAACTAAAAGTAGAATTTGAAATATCTTAAAAATTAAAATATATTATATTTTCAATTTTTAATTATTTAAAAAATCTATATATTATAATTTAAATATGAAAATAATACTAACAGTACACCATCTTTTATGATAAAGGCTATAACTCTCACTATAACTCTCACCCTCTCTCGCCTTTAATTGGATGCTATGTGCTTAACTATCCTTTGTAGTAAAAAATACAACTCTCAACTTTATATTGAAACATATATGCTTAATTATGTTCTAATCTTATATTTACAATCTGAATACATATCATATTTGACAGGATGGAGATTTCATGTTCCACACTGGTCTGAATTTGTGCTCATTATCACACTAGTCATTGACCATTTGTGCTCATTATCACACTAGTCATTGACCATTTGTGCTCAATCTTTGATTTTTTATATAGTGTATTTTTGCTATGTTCAATAGCAGATATGGTTACATTAGTTGCTCAAAATATGTATATTTTCTTCAAGGAGTATAAATTAATGCAAATTGTGATGCTAAGAAGCTGGCTGTGCATTTCAATTCTATAATTTGGGGAGAATTTACTTGGTTAAAACTTATTTGGTTGCCGGATAACTGAAATTTAGATAACTGTATGTAAGAAACGCATAAAGCTGAATATTCCTCTGTTATTTTTATAAAGAACAAAGCATTACACTTAATAGATATTATTAATTTTGCATTAGAATATGAAAAACATGTGGATTTCCTTTATGAACACCAGATGGCTAAACATGTGCCAACCTATGAGTTACTACAGCCCCCCCTCTGCTGGGAGTGAGGTTCTTATTATCTCTCCATGTTTACAGCAAGATGCTCCCAATGCACCTTGCCAAAAATTAGGACATCCATACCTAAAAACCCTATTACGATTTTTCTTATTATCTGTCCATGTTTACATCAAGATGCTCTCAATGCATCCTGCCAAGAATTAGGACATCGATACCCAAAAACCCTGATTCATTTTTTAAAAATGGAGTGACTATTCTGTCATTTAATGATACATTAATGTTGCACGATACATTATGAAAAATTGTGGAGATCCTTTATGTGCACAATATTGGTAAACTTATACCCACCTAAAAGTCACCACGCCCCTGTAGTATGCCAATGACCAGCCAAATCACTGGCTGTTTCTTAAGAAACATGTTTCCCATCCATCCAGGAAAGGGAAATAGAAACATGTTTCCCATCCATCCAGGAAAGGGAAATAGATGTCAGAAATGGGTTTCTAGGGTAGTTTCAGTTTCAGAATTTGTTCTCTCTGAAACGGCCCCCTCAGGTGCGGCTTATGGTAACATGACCAACCAGTGCACTTTTACATTGTCTGATTCCAAGCTTTCCCTATTTTCAATTGTCTTAGACTGCTCTAATCCCATTGATT
>ML787475.1:160837-185514 GCA_009831015.1 Picea engelmannii | reverse complement strand
CTGTTTGGTTTATCGTATATGGCATGGAATGGACTAAAAATGGAGAGATTTGATTTGATTTGAGTAAATATAAACAACGAAAAGGGAAAAACATAATAAAAATGTAGTCAAATGACAGATGCATACGCATACATACCAGAGTGGAGTAGTAGGGATTTCATTGGTTGATGGTTTGGTAAGTACCAGATTCAATGTCTTGATATTATGTCCAAAGTAGACAAGAAATTACCTGCAAGTATCTTTTGGCAGCTCTAATTCTCATATTATGTCCAAAGTAGAGAAGAAGATTTTACCTGCAAGTGCTTCATTTTGCAAGGCTTCTTCGCAGCCTTCTTATCCATTGCTCGATCAAAGCTATGAAATCATTGTCCAGTGCAGGGGAGCGTGGGTGAAATTTGAAGGTAGGAACAGGGCACTAAGGCGGTGGATTTACAAATCACAACTGGCAGATTAGAAAGAAAACGTGGCATGTTAAGAACACATGGCATGTTACAACTGGTATTGACAGACGACGAAAGCCTGAGGAGAACTGTCCCTTAAAGAACGCCTTCGGCGTAATTATTTTGGGGATGATTCTCACATGCGACATTGTGTGCTGAGTTGGCTAGCGCATGTGGGTAGTTGTTGGTGTTGTACGAGTTCACGAGTTTGATTTTTGCAAAGCAATCATTTTTTTGACTTGGCCCGAGTTGCGATGTGTCACTTTGTCATTGGTTGAAATCATCCATTCACCATGTGCCACATGTCGACGCACATGTCGACGCTACCGCCAGCCATTCATCAACTCTCAACTTCCATGTGTCAGGATCAGGTTGTGTCATGTTTCTTTTACAGACTTTGCCACATATCATGTCCAGAATGTGCCACGTCACCCTTTGATCAGTTTGACTTTTTTTCCCTGTTTGTGCAGAACTTTAGAACAACATAACTTTCACATACAGACTCGGATTTTCGATCCATTTGTGCCGCTTGAAAGCTTGGGACGAGCACTTCGCGATAATGTCGTTTTCTTGAGCATTCAAAAACTTTTATTTTTGAACCTTTCTGGATCCATTTTGGATCATCCCACTTGAGTAAAATTTAGTTGACTTGAATGATATCGACTTTGAAAATGGATTGCTATCATCTTTGGAAATGGATGTTATATATATATATATATATATATATATATATATATATATATAATTGCTAAAAAGTACATTAATATTATCTAATTGTTTGTAACTAGGTTTATCATGTGTAGGTGAAGCAATCCCACTTGAATATAATTATGCACTTGATAACAAGAACTATAATAGAAAAGCATGGATGTTGAATTCAAGAAAAGTGTGTTTGTTGGATTTGATATCCAACACTAATTGAAGTTAATTACACAATATTTCATCTCTACTTGCAAAATAAATGACAATAGCTACATAGTAGCTTACCCTTGTTTCACACAAGTTAATTGTATAACACTCATTGCATATACTTGTTAATTCTCCAAAAAGTGAGTCGCATTCACTTACCGAGATAGTGAGGAGGAATGCAACATGCCATTGAAAATTTGTGTTGAGATGAATGTGGTTTAATAAAAAAACATAGATAAGGTAAGGCAGGTAATTGGTTGTCAGTTGTGTATAGCTCAACTAGTTGTGTGGAAAAGTTGTTACCCTCCTCATCTAGGTTCAAATTCCACTTTGTGACATGTTTTCTCTTAGTGAGCTTATTGTTGATGAGCTATATATGATTTATTAATGAGTTGTTGATTTGGTCTTGTTCCCTAAAGAATCTAGGGTTTACCCTTGGTACCATCCTTAGAGTGAGGGGAAGGGCTCAAGAGGTTTTCCTAGAGATATATTACTTAGAAACGAATAATTAATTGGTTAGATTTAGTAGTTGAAGTTAGTGGTCTCTCTCTCTCTCTCTCTCTCTCTCTCTCTCTCTCTCTCTCTCTCTATATATATATATATATATAATTTTTACTAGTTAGYGGGGAGATATGAATCTCATCTCCACATTAACATGGTACAAATACCCACTTTTACACAAGGAAACATATTTAAACCTTACACATCTCCCATGCAACAATAAAGACTTTACCAATTCTTCATGAGGCAATCCCCACTCTATCAAAGTTACCTCAATGTGAAGGAAATTTTCAATAGATAAAATACTTATTTTCCCACCCCTAYAGTCCACCCACATCCTCACCCTCACCCTCATGAGGGTGGATACAAAATAGTTGTTAAAAGCCACATCGAAGTGACAATAATAATCAACTCAAAATTTCAAGTCCAATTAACAAGGTTGTAAATTAATCAATTTATAACTTTTTGTGTATGTGTAAATGTTTATTGATTAATCAATGGGGAGCTAAGAACACCAACTCCGTATTCACACAATATAAATCTAACTTTAACATGAGAGAATTATTTGAATTGTACCTCTCATGCACCAACATCGATTTTACCAATTGGTCATTGAGTAATCCTCAACAATTTATAACTTTGTTGGGAGATTCAAAAACAAGAAACCGCCAWCGTCAACCAAGTTATCAATTTTAGTTGGGAACATGAGCTCTAAAGAAATTAAATTRAAGAGTTCTAYTTGGGAAGTTATGATACACAACMTGTAAGGTTTAAGTTGAAGTGCCTYTCACCTAAGATTGATAGACTAGTACAACTTGGTAGGATGTGGAAGGGTGCCTCATGGATTATCATACAAGTTGACAAGACTAGCCCAAAAGGTTGAAGGACTCGCTGAAGGATAATGGGACAAGTTGGAACTTTCTCTAGTGGTTTGCTCATAATTTCTTGAGTGGATTGCATGAGGAAACTATCCACCCTCGTAGATAGATTTAGGGGTTGGTTGTATACGTAGAGGTGTGACAAGAAGTGGATGGATGCTTGGGCGATCAAACAAAAGAGATGATAGATCATCATGGATGAGGGATAGGACATGAACTTGTGAGGATAAATAAAATGGTTGGTTAGATGACCTTGGATAGATTCATTTAGAGCTTGGTTGAAAAAACATAGAAGATAAACATATGGTGAAGATCTATTGTTTAGTGGAGCAACATTTGATATAGTGAACCTTATCTGGTGGTTGGAGAAACTTATTCTTGAGAGGCAAACAAACCTAACCTTATCCATTAGTTAGAAGACCCATCCATTCTCATGCAAATAGTTGATATCAAGCGGTTAAATTCAATTGTTTAATGGATCAGACAACAAGTGTTTAGTGGTTTGTGCGATGAGTGATCTTGATCTGTAAACTATTGTGGATATTCCATTGGAACAATTCATCAAAATAGATCTTACAATATTTATAATCCCTTATTATGTAGTGTTTTACTTTAGATTTCATATATAATATTACTAGCTCAATGCATGAAATAATGAAATAAAAGAAAAACAAAATGAAATAAGTTAAGCAAATAACACACCATCCACACATTAAACACAAGATGTACCCAGGGAAAAACCTAGCTAGAAGGTGAGGCTTGTGCTTTGCTCTTTTCTTCTTGGTTATGAAATGCATATATAAAGAAAGTGCACTCACCATATATTTTCCATGGACATTGTGGCATGTGGCTTCTATAGGATCCTCTACTTCCTTTATTTTGCTTAAAAATCCCACACCTAGATGCTTTGCTCAACTATGAAATAATAAACAATATAGTAAGAATGGAACCCCTTCCTTTCATAGTGGCCCAATATTTAACATGGCCTAATGGTCGTCTAAGTTTAAGTTAGGTTAGGTTTTATGAATGCATTAAATTCTTATTGGGGTTAGGGTTTTGGACCCTCTATATATTTTTGAAGGTCCACACGTGACTAGCTCCACATGTGTGAGTAATGGGAGTTGATGTGGCATGCACATGGTATCACGGTGGTCAATAGGACATGGAAACTTATAGGAGTCACAACTTCATGATATTAACTTTGGTTTAGGTGATTTTCTCACCTTTGGAAAGATCTCAATGTGTAGAATGTATCGAGAGGCTAGAAATTTTTTCATAAAGTTTTGAATGCAAAAACATCGTTTGATGCCTCAAACAAGATTTGAAGGTTTTAGACAATCACTAAAGCAAGAACTCACCCTAAAATGGGTTCAACAAGCCAATAGAGCCATTTTTTCTATCGAGAAAGTACCAAAATATATGATGAACTTTGGATCATACCTCCCCATTTAAGGAGGTTTTTAGTCCCCAAAAGATTTTGCTGAAGGAAGTGAGGAAAATTTTCCTCTACCTTCTCCCTAGAGTACCATTTCGCCTAGCATGAAAGTTTCCCTTTCAACCCAACCTGTTAAGGTCCATGTTGTCCATGTCTAGTTGTTCTAGACTTCTCTTGCAAAACTGTATCTTCTGCTAACCTTGCCTGAGCTTCCAATGCTAAGTCTTCTATGGTAGGTAAAACTTGTTTGTTAGTTTCCTAGTCCAACATGGAAGGTTCATAGAGTTTCATATTTTCCATTTTCACTACCAAGTAAATGTGCATATGTGGGGTAGACTAAGTTTGTAGGTATTATCACCTGTCTTCTCCAACACTTCAAAAGGAACATTCCACAAAGCCTTGATCTTCTTACTAGGACCCTGTAGCCTTTCTTTGTTTAGAGGCAACCAAACTTTGTCTTCCACCTTGAATGTCTTCTCAATTTTGTGTTGACCATTCTACGCCTTGTACTTTTTCTATGACTTCTTCAATGTCTTTTGTACTTTCATATGAATCTGCCTCATCTTATCAATGGATTTTTGAGCCTTCAATGCTTCTCCGATGGTGTCTTACCTCACTCCTTTGTGTTGTCCATATACAACGTCCAAGGGTGAAAGTGGAAAATATCCAAAGCAAGTTTCAAAATGGGACTCACTAGCAGAAGTGTGGACTTCTCTGTTACAAGAGTGTTGAATTTAAATCAAATTATTGTCCCAGGTCCTTAGATGCTTCTCGATTGTAACCCCTCAGAAGATGAGCCAATGTCTTGGTCACTACTTGTTTTCCTATCTTTCTATGGATCTCTTCAACTTGGTGTGCATCTTCTCCCTAAGCGTAGTCCAAAAGGCATTGAGAAATTTGGTATCTCTATCCAAGATGATGCTCCTTGGTATCTCAAGGTGCACCTAGACCTTTTAAAATAATATGTTTGTTGTGTCTTGTCCCTTGATGGTCATGTTACAAGGAACAAGAATGCACATATTACTCAACCTATCAAATACCACAAACATATGGTCATGTCCCTTCTTGTTTATTTGTAAACCACCTACAAAATCCATGGTTATGCTCTCCTATGGTCTATAGGTAAGGGATGGTATAAACCTTGCTTCCTATTACCAGGTTTGTTAGTACAACAAAGTATGCATCCTTTAATAAACTAAGCTACATCTCTTGCATTTTAAGTCAATACATACCTCTATAAGTCAACAATTGTCTTCCCAACACCAAAATGCCCTGCAACTTTTGGAGGTATGAGTCTCTCTGAGAAGTTGCAGTCTTTCACCTTTAGGAAAACAGAGCTTGTGTAACTTGAAAAGAAACCCATCCTAGAGATGGCAATCAAGCTTATCATCTTCTTCTTCTACATGAACTTGGCCTTGTAGCCACTAAAACACCTCTTTCAAGTCATCATCTGTTATGTATGCCTATGTGTATGCATCATGGGTGAAAGTTCCATGTGCACAAGAGTTCCCAAAGTTTTGATCTTGGATATGGGTGGCCTTGAGAGCACATCTACCAACTTATTAGCGTGGTCCTTATTGTATTTGATAATAAGATTAAATTTTTGTAAAAACCCATCCACTTGTAGTGATTTTTTGTAGCTTACTCTATGCTCGCAGATATTGTAGTGGCCGATGATCAATGTGGATGATGGTCTCTTTACCTATTAGATAGTTCTTAAATTTATTAATATCTTGAACTAGAGCATATAGTTCCTCATACTATGTAGGGTAGTTTAGGACTTCACCACAAAACAATTCAAAATGACAACATATTGACTTACCTCCCTGCATTAAGACTGCTCTCATAACATATCCACTTGCATTTGTCTCCACTTTGAAAGGATTCTACAAATTGGGCAATGCAAGCACTGGTGCTTGACTAATATTTCATTTTCCCTCTTAAAAACCTTGCTATTGATTCTTTCCCCACTAATTGTTTTTGATGTTGGTTGTTATGGCGTGGATTGGTGCAACCACAACTAAAAAGGATGCTATGAACTTCAACAGGTATTGTGTTGCCCCCACAAAGCTCTTAACCTTAGTGAAATTAGTAGGAGTTGGCTACTTTAGGATAGCCTCCATATTCATGGGATATATCTTGAGTTCCCCTCCATTAATCACATACCCCAAATACACCAATTATTACTAAGAAAATTCACCTTTATTAAGGTTTGCTAGAAAATGATGTTTTTCAATGTCTTTAACACCCACGTGAGATGTGAGATATGCTCTTCCCAAGTAGAGTTATAAACCAATATATCATATAATTACACTATTACAAATGAATCTATAAAGGAATACAATAGATCATTCATCAAACACATAAATGTAGCTAGTGCATTACATAAACCAAAAGGCATTATTAGTCATTTGTATAAACCTTGCCTTGTCTTGAAAGCAATATTCCAGGTGTCTTCTTCTTTAACTTGTACATAGTGGTATCTATATTTGAGATCATCTTGGTGAAGTACTTGGCATGTGTCTAGCAAGTCATTGATCCTAGGTAGAGGCTATCAATTCTTGAGGGTGATCTTACTCAAAACTTTGTAATCGATATAGATTCTCCAAGTCCCATCCTTCTTAGGTACTATGGTGATAGGTGACCCACAATATGAGGTTCATGGTTTAATAACTCCTTGCACCAATAATTGTTGCAATTGTTTCTTCACTTCACGTGCTTCCATGATGGACCATCTGTACAACCCAATGTTTGGTAATGGGTAGTTTGGCGACATTTGTATCTCATGTGCGACTTCCGTTTTAGGTACTAATCCTTTGGGCTCTTGGAAAAATTCTATGTAATCCCACAAAATCTACTCGAACTAAT
The DNA here is from genome assembly GCA_009831015.1 of Picea engelmannii. Lineage (NCBI taxonomy): Eukaryota > Viridiplantae > Streptophyta > Pinopsida > Pinales > Pinaceae > Picea > Picea engelmannii. The sequence goes on along the minus strand of ML787475.1, from coordinate 178,483 downwards.
GCTTATTCTCTTTAGTACATCCCTCTAGAGATGAATTTAATTTTACCACTTCATCTCCTGACTAATTATCTCTTAAGAAGAGTAATACAAACTTCTTACTATGATTGACCAATTTCTTGGTCCGATTAGCACTTACTAGAAATATCTTAGATTTACCTTTGTGTGCATTTTTTATGAAGGATTTCTCATCCTTGATTAGGAAATATTGGTTTTCTCTCCTTGTGAAGATCATATCCCTTGTGTACATGTAGGGGCTTCTAAACACTACACCACGCATATCAAGTGGCACATCTATATCCACTTCATCAATATAGTTTTCACTTATAAAAAACTTGTTCTTACATTTCTTAGTGACCTTGAGCTCTACATCCTTATTTACCCATAAAAATAGACATGAGTGAGGATGGTCATGAAATTCCAATCCAAGCTTGCTAACCGGATCTTCAGCTATGAGGTTGGCTTGCAAACTAGAATGAAATAGATAATCCATTTTTTGCTTCTTGACCTAGATCTTAATATGGGAGAGCTTATTCATCTCCTTCTCCTCCTTGGGATGGAGGCCATTCAGATTCACCTCCTTCTACATTGTAGTGCAAATAATCTTTTCATCTACATTTTAGCTACATTTTACATGGTTGCATGAATCCAAGATGAGCATGTTCTTCTTCTTGGCATCCTTCTTTCCATTCTTTGGATTCAAATCTGGATGTAGCTTCCAACACTTATATGTGGTGTGACCATTAATATTACAATGATTATAGTGGTTGTTCAAATCCTTGCATCGATGTGATGTGGATGTTGTCTTCTTATACTTTCCTTTCCACTTTTCCTTTCCCTCCTTAGAACTACTTGGATGTTCTTTCTTCTCATCCATATTCTCTAGATATTGTGCTTGCATAGATGCCTCATCAACTATCTTAGGTTTAAAAAGATATGTAGATATCCTAAATACTTAGGGAGTACATCTAGGTTCTTGGAAGACAAACCCGACACAATGGCTTGTTTTCTAAACTCGATGGTGTACTCTTGCACACTTTTCCCTTGCTTTTGCTAGAAGTACTTCCAACAAATCCACTAGTATTCTTCATACCCAATAGAGTAGAATTGGGAATCAATGAGGGTTTTGAATACCTCCCACTTAGTTATTGGGGGATCACTTATAGCCTAATTGTCTATGTTTGACTCTCCCACCAAGTTTGGGCATGGGCCTCTAACTTTAGCAAGGAAAATGAAGTCTTTAGCTATTCTCCTATGTTATGAACATTGAAATAAACTTCTAACTGTTGCAACCATTGATTCAACTTAACACCATCATTCTCATTTAGGTAGGGTTTGATGTCCACTTTCGCTTCCACTTTAAACATAAATTTGGAAGAAGTGATGGCAACAAGTCTCTCTTTCCCTGACTCTTTTTTCAACTACATTTTTTGGGCCTTTGTTATCTCCAGATTTCTCGTCTGAGTAAGCTTTTGAGTTAGAGATACCAAACTCCCCAAAAGTTCCAAGCTTGTTCTCTAGTGATGTCACGAGGATGACCATGTTGCAAGATATGTCAACAAATTGTGCTTCTAGCTTTGAAAATCTCTCCAATGATTCATCCCATGGATTGCTACAATACTTATTTGCAACAGCTAGGGTTTTGAGAATGATTTCTTAAGCAAATTCCTGGATCCTACAACTTTCCACAAAAAAACCGAAATAAAGTTTCTTAGACACCAATATGATCTATAAATTGTCATGTATGTTCCATTAGAATAATTCATCATGACAAATCTTACAATATTCTACAATCTTTTATTGTGTAGTGTTTTACTTTAGATTTTATATGTAGTATTACTAACTTAGCACTTAAAATAATGAAAAATACAAAAATTGAAATCTAAGCAAATAGCATACTATCCACACTATGAACACAAGATGTACCTTGGGAACACTCGATATAGGGAAAACCTATCTAGAAAGTGAGGCCTATGCCTTGCTCCTTTCTTTTCAGTGAAGAAATGCAAATACAAAGAAAGTGCACTCACTATGGATTTGCCATGGACAAAAGTAGAAGATCTTGTAGTAGCCATACAGGCCTATGCCTTGCTCGTTTCTTCTCAGTTATGAAATGCAAATATAAAGAAGGCGCACTCACTATGGAATTGCCATGGACATTCTGGATTGTATGGTTGCTACGGTAGATTTTAACCTTGTACAATTGTTTACTGCAAACATATTTTCAATAAAAGAATCGAAAAGATAAAATGACAAATACATTCATTACACAGAGAATTTTCCCTTGGAAACCCAAACCAGGAAAACCAACATATTCTATATTCATTCACATCATACATTGTTTACAATACAATATACATATAGGATCCCATAGCATAAAAAACCCTAATCCAATAACCTGGAGTAATCAACAACCCTAATTCCTTAACTAGAAATAGAAAACCATCGACGAAAACCATGTGCCGAAAAATCATCCAAAAATGGATGCAAAAAACTGCCAATTTTTTTTGGGGTGAACTGCCCTCAAACCCCCACGCAGAGGGGATCCCGCCCCCCTATGACCACCCGGGAAAGGGGGTGCTTCGTCCCCAGCACAACGTAGACACTATTTCTAGTCATGAAAAGAACATAATACATACCCAACATTATCCCACTTGTTGTTTTCTTTGCATACAACAAGTTTCATGGTTACATAGTCAACAATTGCCCAACGATTCTCTACACCAAGATAACTTCTCAGTTCTCATAGATTTTTCTAATGAATCTACAACATTCTTCAAAGTGTCCACCTTCATCACCAACACCTTCTTTTCTTCAACCATATCTCTCACAAAATGATATTGAACATCAATATGCTTTGTCTTTGAATGATAAGTTGGGTTCTTCGCCAGAAAAATTGCACTCTGACTGTCACAATCTATCCCTACATCTTGTTGTACGAACCAAATACCTGAACACAATCTTTGTAACCATATTGCTTCCTTTCTTTCATGAGTGGCTGCCATGTATTAATCTTCTATAGTCGAAAGTGCCACTACAGATTGCCTTTTTCTCATCCCACTGATTGCTCCTCAAAACATGTTAAACACATACTCGCTTGTAGATATTCTACGATCCAGATCTCCATCCCAATATGCATACACAAAGCCATGTAGGTCCAACACTCTGTCCAAACCTGGTCTTCCTTGGTAGCACAATCCATAACTAGTAGTGCCACACAAATACCTGAAAACTCTCTTTACTGTTGTCCAATGCTCCTTCTCTAGTTCTAACATATACCCGCTCAAAACTCCCATTGCATGTGCAATGTCCGATATAGTATAGACCATTGCATACTTCAAACTACCAACCACACTCACATATGGAACACGAGACATGTCCTCCTCCTCTTCCCGTGTCTTGGGACACTAATCCACATATAACTTTACACCTACATGAATAAGGACCCTGACTGATTTACATTCCTACATACTAAACCTCTGCAATATGGTTTCGACATATTTTCTCTAATTTAACCAGAGCTTCTTGTTTTTCCGATCTCTTTTAATTTACATGCCCAAAATGAAATTTGCAGCACCAAGATCCTTCATGTCAAATTTAGAGGACAACTGAGTTTTCACATCCTGGATAATCTCCTTATTGTTTCCTACTAGCAACATGTCATCCACATACAAGACCAAATAAATCAAATGATCACCAATTAATTTAAAATACACACAATGATCCTCTTTTCTTCTTGTGAATCCAAGTCCCAACATATAAGTATCAAATTTTTGATACCACATCCTTGGTGATTGTTTTAAACCATACAAGAAATTTTTCAACTTGCATACCAGCTCCTTCTTTCCCTTCACAACAAATCCTTCTAGCTACTTCATGTATATTTCTTCTTCCATATCCCCATGTAGGAATGTTGTCTTCACATCCATCTGTTCTACTTCAAAATCAAACACAACAACAACAAATAACATAAATCTAATAGAGGTTCACTTGGAAACATGAGAAAAAATCTCACCAATATCAATTCCGTCAACCTGGGAATAACCCTTTGCTACTAATCGAGCTTTGTATTTCTCCACTTTTCCATATGCATTCAACTTATTTTTAAATACCCATTTGTTGCTAATGGGATTTCTTCCAGTCGACAACTCCACTAGATCCCAAGCCTCAATCTTATCCAAGGCTGCCATTTCTTCGACCATGGCCTTTTTCCATAGTTTTCCATCCTCTTGATCCACTGCCTCCCTGATAGTTCTAGGATCATTGTAGTGCACCCATTTCGCAGCTCTGGGCATACTCGCGCTCTGATACCAATTTGTAGTGTACACTTTTTCACTACCGAGGCTTTCATCTCTCTCAATTACCGTTTTGTACACGAACTTTTACATAATTCATACAGGCGTTGTATAACCACATGCATTCAAGCAAAGAAATACATTTAATTCTCAGAATAAACATATCGTTACTGCTATAATTAAATAATCCATAGCATATAACAGTAATTCATTTACACAACGGAAAACATGATAACATATCCAGTAGAGTCATGATAAATTGTGGTAAAACATAGTTAAATACTTATCTTGTGACAGTGGTGAAATCCACCAACCAAATGCAGGCCTTCCATGAACCTCCCAGCCTTAGACCGCACTACTCATCAGCTCAGCAGTGGGTCACCCCCGAGCTGGGACTAAGCTCCACCCCAAGGCAAGGAATCTAGGCTCAGGCTGAGGTTACAGGGAAATCAGTCACACACAACCACAAGGAAAGAATGCTCTCCTAGGAATCTCCCATGATTACTGCCCACAAACCCTCATTCCCCACATGCCTGTTCCACCCCAGGAGAATGCACCTTCTTTGTCACCTGGACAGTCCTTCGACTGCCAATCTCCCTTACCTTGGGTTGCAGGAACAGACCGGACTGGAAGTCTCCAGGCTCTATGGCAGCTACAGGGTTCCTTCCAGGAGCTCTCTCCTTCCTCTGCACATTCTCTCACCTGGAGGGAGTCGCTCACAGGCCAACAAGCCTCACACAGTCCAGTACTGCGTGGCCACAACAACCCATGGGGAAAATAGACACAGGCTTCCCCAAACCAGTTCAGCAATCTTTGGATGGTTTCACAGTCTCGACTTCGAGACGGGGACTCCATGCACAGACTTGCTCAGTTTTCCCGAACAAACAAGGATTCTTCCACTCAAGTTCAACACAGGGTTCCCGTTCAGGAAATGCACACACGGGTTTTCCTAGAACCAGACACAGACTCCACGGCTCTGAACAGGGGTGTACACGAATTCTTCAGGACAAACACAGGCTTTCTTTTCCGTATTAGAATTACACCAGGAACTCTTACAGACTGACTTGCACGGATCACGCTCAGGGCAGTCGGGTCGAATGGAATGAGAGAGACCCGCTCACGACTGTACCTTTTCTATTTTATTTGCATGCGTCAGGGTGGACATTTGTCACCCTTGGAACTGCATGCGTTCCATCCGCATGCCTCCCTTTTACACGCTTTTCCTTTTGCCAGGAACTTAGGATAACATAATATGCACATGGCTTTTTGGAAATAATATTAAAATATTATTCCTAGGCTTAAGCCCCCTAGGCTTAACCCCTAGGCTCAAAACTTAGCCCCTTTCCCACCTTCTAGCCCCTAATTCCTTGCCCACTCTATGGACGCTCAGTCCCCCTTCACTCATTCATCGTGGTCGGTCTGCACCTGGCGGTGTTTATATTTTATTAATTGTTCTGCATACATATAAGTTCAACAACAGGCTCCTGGCCTTCAAACACTTAGGCTCCTGGCCTTCAAACACTTAGGCATCCTGGCCTAACAACACATAAGCCTACCGGCTTATACAAAACTTGGCTCTCCAGCCTATAGAACATATTTACAATTCATTTCATATATCATGATTTGCAATGGGGCTTGGCCTTGGGGACATTACAATTCCCCTCCCCTTATTTTTGCATTGTCCTCAGTGCAACTTTACATAGCATTTGCAAGATTTTAAATTTTTTTCAAAAAGATGCGGGTACTCTGCCCGCATAACATCTGCATGCTCCCATGTCGCATCCTCAGGACCGTACCAGGTCCACTGGACCTTTACAATCTCTATGGCTCGATTCCGGAGCTGTTTGCTTTTCCTGTCCAATATGCGTACATGATGCACTTGCAGGACACCTTCTGGGTCCACCTGGATCACATTCCAATCGATAACATGATTAGCATCAGGTACATATTTCTTAAGCAGTGAAACATGAAATACATTATGTACAGTCATAGATACAGGTAATGCAAGCATGTATGCAACCGGCCCAATCCTTTCCAGGATCTCAAATGGCCCACAAAATCTTGCTGCCAACTTGGCGCAACTTCCCAATTTCAGGGAACTCCTGTTAGTTTTCACTTTTAGGAAAACATGGTCACCCACTTTGAATTCTCTATGGGTTCTGTTACTATCAACGTAACTTTTCTACCTATCTTGGGTAGCTTTTAGATTCTGTTTGATTTTTATCATTTGATCTTCCATCTCTTTGAGTAGTTCAGGTCCAACTACTACTCTGTCAGCTGGATTGTCCTAGCTCACTGGAGTGTTGCACTTTGTTCCATAAAGTGCTTCAAATGGGCTCATCTTCAATGATGCATGATACCCATTATTGTAGGCAAATTCTACCAAATGCAGGTAGTCTTCCCACCTTGATGGTTTATCCATCACATACATTCTTAGCATGTCTTCTATTACTCTGTTTACTCTCTCTGTCTGTCCATCAGAATCGGGATGATATGCTATACTAAAGTTCAGATTCATTTTGAATCCTTTAAACAGTCCTTTCCAGAAATTCGAAGTGAATTTCGGGTCCCTGTCAGACACAATTATCTTAGGAATTCCATGCAAGCGTGCAACTTCTTTTAAGAAGATATCAACAACATCTGTTGCTCTGTGGGTGGTTTTCAGTGGAATAAAATGGGCAACTTTAGTAAGCTTGTCCACCACCATTATGATTGAATCATGCTGCTTGCTTGTTCTGGGCAATCCTGTGATAAAATCCATTGTTACCACGTCCCATTTCCACTCAGGAATAGGTAAAGGCTGCAACAACCCTGTTGGGTGTCTATGCTCAGCCTTGACCTTTTGGCATTCCATACATCTGGCGATGTATTCAACAATTTCTTTCTTCATACCTGGCCAAAAATAATGGCCTTTGACTGCTGCCACAGTCTTCTGATATCCAGGATGTCCAGCATAAGCCATGTTATGCATCTCCTTTAGAATTGTCAGCTTCAATTCTCGGTCATTGGGTACATACACTCTGTTTTTATACAGAAGTATAACATCAGTTCCTAAGGTGTAACCTTCCTCGGTCTGTGGTCTCTCATGCTGCTGTAGCTTTGCTACAAGACCTCTGTAATGCAAATCAGTACTTGCAGCTTCCATAATTCTATCTTTCAACTCAGTTCTGTACATGCTAATGGATGTAGCATGTAATTCATGCACTTTTCTGCTGAGTGCATCAACCACCTTATTTTCTTTCCCTTTGATATGCTTGATATCAAAGTCATATTCGCACAGAAACTCCAGCCATCTAATTTGCCTGGCATTTAAGGTCGGATGATCAAACAAATACTTCAGACCATTGTGATCTGTTCTTAATTCGAATTTCTTGCCCATGAGGTAATGTCTCCATTTCCTCAATGCGTGGACAATTGCTGCCAGCTCTAAATCATGGGTGGCGTAATTCTTCTCATGCTCCTTCAACTTTCGAGATTCATAGCAAACTACAAATCCTTCTTGGCCGAGAACTCCTCCCATCCCCTCCTTACATGCATCTGTGCACACTACATAATCCTTGTTTGGATCTGCAATCCTCAAGATTGGAGCACTAGTTAGTAGCTGCTTCAATCGTTGGAAGCTGCTCTCACATTCTTCAGTCCACTAGAACTTTTTCTCCTTCCTTTACAAGGAAGTGATAGCATGAGCTATCCTTGAGAATCCGGCTATGAACCTCCTATAATAGCTCGCCAGACCCATAAAGGATCTAACTTTCGCCACATTCCTTGGCGCTGGCCATTCTTGAATGGCCTGTACCTTCTCAGGATCCACAACGATCCCTTCTTCAGAAATAATGTGTCCCAGGTAATGGATCTGCTTTTGGTAAAATGAGCACTTGCTCAGTTTTGCATACAACTGGTGTTCTCTCAACACCTGCAACACCATTCTAAGGTGTTGTTTGTGTTCTTCCTCTGTCTTGGAGTACACCAAGATATCGTCCAAGAAGACTATGACAAACTTGTCCAAATAATTTCTGAACACTCCATTCATTAAGCACATGAAGACAGTAGGCACGTTGGACAGTCCAAACGGCACCACAGTGAATTCATAATGACCGTACCTTGTTCTAAAGGCAGTCTTACTGATGTCCTCATCTTTTATCCTCACTTGGTGATATCCAGATCAGAGATCTATTTTTGAAAATACTTTTGCATCCTTCAACTGATCAAAAAGATCATCAATCCTTGGCAGAGGATACTTGTTCTTGACAGTGAATTTATTCAACTGCTGAAAGTCAATGCACAACCTCAATGTCCCATCTTTCTTCTTCACAAATAGGACCGGGGCTCCCCACGGTGACACACTAGGGTGAATGTAACCTTTCTTTAGTAGCTCTTCGAGCTGCAATTGCAACTCTTTCAGCTCTGGTGTGCTCATTCTATAAGGAGCCTTTGAAATTGGAGCTGCCCTAGGCATCAAATTTATAGAGAAATCAATGTCCCTCTTCGGAGGTAGTCCAGGTACCTCCTAAAATACGTCCTTAAACTCTTTGAGTACCGTGTGGTCTTCCATATTCGAGACCACATTTTGGAATGCTTCTTCCACCCGGGCTATAAATAATTGACAGCCTTTCCGGTAACATTTCTTCAGCTGCATGGCTGAGATTTCCCTCATAGCCACGGCTCTGGGAATTCCTTGGACTGTTACCTGATTTCCCTCTTCGTCCAGACATGTGAACCTCTTGTTATGACAATCCAGAAGGGCATGGTGCTGGTCCAACCAGTCCATCCCAATTAAGCAATCATATGAGCCTAAAGGCAGAATGTTCAATTCAACCTTAGTGCTCATTCCTTTCATGTCCACTGAACAGGACTTAACCAATTCAGTGACCTTCCTCTTGGTCCCTGTGGCCAACTGCACCAACCAAGACTTCTCATATTTTCTCTTCGTTAGATGCAAACTTTCCACCACTCTAGGATCTACATAACTATGGCTAGCCCCTAAATCAATTAAAATAACAAGTGGTTGGTTGTTAATCATACCTTCCACTTCAATCATGTGCGATTGAAATTCTGCTTGCTTATTGTCCAGGGCTGCGTAGATCCTCGGCATCTGCTGCCCATATCCTCCATTGTTCTAGCTTGCTGAACAGTATGGGCAGTTCTTGCTTTGTCTTTCCTGTGGGGGCAGTCTCTGTACCTATGATTCCCTTTACAGCCCCAACACTCCATAGGTGGAGGCCTGGGCATCTACTCACTCCCTTCAACTTTCCTGGGCTCTCTAAAAGATGACTGTCCCCAAGGACTGTTTCTGAAAAAGGAAGGCTTGCTTCCCTTCTGCCTCTATTCTTTCTTAAACCTCTTTCGGTCATCCCAAGCCTTCTGTAAGGTAGGCTTTTCTCTTTGCTGTTCGTATAGGCATTTCACCGTTCTTATGGTTTCTTCCATGGTCTTAGGATCATCATATTGAATCTTGTCACCAATGGAAGGTGGCAGTCCACTCAGATACCTCTGAATCTTAACAGTCTCGTCTTTGATGAATGGAACATACTTCAGTAGTTCTAGAAAATTTCGTTCATACTCATCAATGGTCATACTGCCCAACTTGAGTTCAAAGAACTCCTTCATTTTTCTGTCATAGTATCCTTTAATCAGATATTTCTTCTCGAAATACCTCTTAAATTCCTTCCACATGACCTCTTTCTCTCTGATGTGTTGCACCTTCACTAATTGATCCCACCACATGGATGCTTTTCCTTTCAGTTGGTACATTGCAATTCTTCCTTCTGTATGGGCAGAATAATTCTGCAGTTGGAAGTATTTCTTCATGCCAAGCAACCAGGTCTCGACATCTTCCTCCTTCTTATGTTCTCCATCGAATGTTGGAGGTTTAATTTTGTTCATCTCTCCCTTCAATTCCTCCTTTCCAGATTTTTGATGTTTTCTGGTAGGGGATGGGCTTGAACTACTGTGTGTCTCCCTGTCAGAATGTCTTTGGGAGTGACTGTGATGTCGGCTGCCACTCCTCGATCTACTTCTTCTCCCATGATTTCTGTGACTCTTTGTCGTACCTGAGTCTCTTCCCTTCTCGATTTTCTTCTCTATTCTTTCCAGGCTCTTAAAATTTTTTAGGTTTAATTCACCCTGTCGATCCTTGAATTTCATGAGCTTTCGGCTATCCACTCGGCCAGCCTTGGCCTCTCTTTCCAATCCTTCAATGATTTTCATTATGTGTTCCTCCTTATCCTTCTCTTTTCCATGCCCATTTGAATTCGATCCTTCCACTTCCACATTGACATCCTTTCCTTCCCGTTCGTCTCCTGTTTCAGAGGCAACCATCACCTTTTCCCATTCCATACTCGGTGTGGGTTACTGGAATTCTGAGCTCCGTTGAACTCTGCACACGCACTGTGTAATTAAATTTGAAATTTGTCATGCCATTAAACCTTCAGGAACAATCTTCAACATTTATAAACCAATACGGACATAAACAAAAGACATTTTGATTTTTCAAATAAGTTTTCTGAGCTCTCATTCGGCTCTGCAAATTTTGGGTTTTCGAAACTTCCATTTTCTCGGCATTTCAGGACTTCAGGTTTCATGGTTTCGGCCCACGAGGCTTTCAAACTTGCTTTGTTCTCCAAACCCCGACTTCCAAAATTTCGACTTACTCTACCCTACGGGTCCACAGCATAGCTGTCGCCCACTACCATAGTGATACGTTTCAGAGGATCCTTGTCATGTTTGGTGACATCATTAGGGTCCCCGCACTCCCGCTTCTCTTCACACTCGCTAGCACGTGGTACTCTCAATGTGTCCACATGGTACACCTCCTCGATTGAGGCTTCGGGTGTCGAGGTTTCGTGATCCCCGACGACATGAGTTCCTGTCCTCACAAACTCTCAATCTTCGATTTGCCGATGCGCCTTTTTCCTTAGCCCTTCCCGGCTATGCCAAGGTCCATGTGATTGCCTCACATAAGACCGCAGCCTTATATCCCTATCGGGGTTTTCCCTATCGTGATTTCGGCACTCGCGATGTCGGACAACTTACTTTACCAACCCCGAACCCCGATACATTGTTCCTCCGATACACTCGCACGATTGACCATTCAATGGTCCCTCACTCCATCAGTGTTTCGGAGTTCGCAATGTCGCGAATCCTAAAACATATGTTTTTGGGACTTCTCGCCACGAAAACTTGAAACGACATGCCACCTTTCCACCTCTCGGATCTTGTGGCCCCCACACGGTTCTTTTGCCCTTCGGGATATCGCGTTTCGCGATTTCGCGATCCCTGTTGTAGTGATGTCGGGATTTCCAACACCCAATCCCCGATTTTCCGAAACGGATAATCTCTCAACACGTGGCCATCTCAAATCGGACGGTCCACGACTGCTCCGGGGTTTCCACTAGTGAAAATCCCGATCCTATGTTATCAAGACTCCCGATATCGCGATTCTCGATTTCCCGAAATGGGAAATCTCATGACACGTGTCCTCCGTCTTTCGAATGGTCTAGATCTATTTCGGAGCTTTTGCCCCTAACACTGAGGTTTAACCTTTGGGCATCTCCCGATAGATCCAACGACTGTCGGGTTTTTTGGTTGAGATCTGACGGCTCAGACGGTTCCTAACCAATTCGAGATTTCGTGTATCGCGATTTCCACACTCGTATGCCATTTCCAAGGGAATTTTAATCCTTACGCACATTTTTCCAGATCCGACGGTCACGAGGGATCGCCTTCCCTCTCGAACATATCCTAAGGTTCTAACACCATTGGTGTAGAGACCTGTCTCCCCATGGCCATAGACCACATCGACTGCAGTTTCATTGCACCGCTAAACCTCCCGAGCTTTTAAAACTCATCAAGTATCTCCTTGACACTTCAGAGCAAACCAGGGTCTGAAATTGGTCCTCCAGACCCAATTTCCTTTCGCATTCTCTATCCAAAGACTGCTCCACTAGCCCATCTAGGCTCAGTGTCGAAACCTTCGCTCTGATACCAAATTGTAGTGCAACCATTTCGCAGCTCTGAGCATACTCGCGCTCTGATACCAATTTGTAGTGTACACTTTTTCACTACCGAGGCTTTCATCGCTCTCAGTTACCGTTCTGTACACAAACTTTTACATAATTCATACAGGCGTTGTATATCCACATGCATTCAAGCAGAGAAATACATTTAATTCTCAGAATAAACATATCGTTACTGCTATAATTAAATAATCCATAGCATATAACAGTAATTCATTTACACAACGGAAAACATGATAACATATCCAGTAGAGTCATGATAAAATGTGGTAAAACATAGTTAAATACTTATCTTGTGACAATGGTGAAATCCACCAACCAAATGCAGGCCTTCCACGAACCTCCCAGCCTTAGACCGCACTGCTCATCAGCTCAGCAGTGGGTCACCCCCGAGCTGGGACTAAGCTCCACCCCAAGGCAAGGAATCTAGGCTCAGGCTAAGGTTACAGGGAAATCAGTCACACACAACCACAAGGAAAGAATGCTCTCCCAGGAATCTCCCACGCTCACTGTCCATAGACCCTCATTCCCCACATGCCTGTTCCACCCCAGGAGAATGCACCTTCTCTGTCACCTAGATAGTCCTTCGGCTGCCAATCTCCCTTACCTTGGGTTGCAAGAACAGACCGGACCGGAAGTCTCCGGGCTCTATGATAGCTACAAGGTTCCTTCCAGGAGGTCTCTCCTTCCTCTGCGCACTCTCTCACCTGGAGGGAGTCACTCATAGGCCAAAAAGCCTCACGCAGTCCAGTACTGCATGGCCACAACAACCCATGGGGAAAACAGACACAGGCTTCCCCAAACCAGTTCAACAATCTCTAGATGGTTTCACAGTCTCGACTTCGGGATGGGGACTCCACGCACATACTCGCTCAGTTTTCCCAAACAAACAAGGATTATTCCACTCGAGTTCAACACAGGGTTCCCGTTCAGGAAATGCGCACACGGGTTTTCCTAGAACCAGACACAGACTCCACGGCTCTGAACAAGGGTGTACACGGATTCTTCAGGACAAACACAGGCTTTCTTTTCCGTATCAGAATTACACCAGGAACTCTTACAGACTGGCTCGCACGGATCACGCTCAGGGCAGTCGGGTCGAATGGAATGAGAGAGACCCCCTCACGGCTGTACCTTTTCTGTTTTATTTGCATGCGTCAGGGTGGACATTTGTCACCCTTGGAACTGCATGCATTCCATCCGCATGCCTCCCTTTTACATGCTTTTCCTTTTTCCAGGAACTTAGGATAACATAATATGCACATGGCTTTTTGGAAATAATATTAAAATATTATTCCTAGGCTTAAGCCCCCTAGGCTTAGCCCCTAGGCTCAACACTTAGCCCCTTTCCCACCTTCCAGCCCCTAATTCCTTGCCCACTTTGTGGACGCTCAGTCCCCCTTCACTCATTCATCGTGGTCGATCTGCACCTGGCGGTGTTTATATTTTATTAATTGTTCTGCATACATACAAGTTCAATAGCAGGCTCCTGGCCTTCAAACATTTAGGCTCCTAGCCTTCAAACACTTAGGCATCCTGGCCTAACAACACATAAGCCTACCAACTTATACAAAACTTGGCTCTCCAGCCTATAGAACATATTTACAATTCATTTCATATATCATGATTTGCAATGGGGCTCGGCCTTGGGGACATTACAATCATCATTAGTAATAGACAAAGCAAAATTTGAACAAAAATCAGGTGGTGTATACCTTTATGGTAACCTTTTTTCTCGAACTGATCTCCTCAATACTGGAGTATGAGGATCTTCTTCTTCTTCTTCTTGTTCTTCTGTAGATTCCGATTCATTATCCTTTGAATCCAACTCTATTTTCTATGGTTCTTCCCTACTTGGTAGGGCTTCTTGTTTGAAAACATCTTTCATTTCTCTAAATACCACATCTAGGCTATACACAACCTTCTAAGTTTCTGGGTTCCAAAGCTTATAACCTTTGAGACCATCTTTATACCCAATAAACATACACTTTTTAACCTTCTTATCTAGCTTACTCATGTTTTCTTTTGGAACATGAACATAGGCCTCACATCCAAATACCTTGAGATGCGTGAGAGATGGTTTCTTACCAATCCATACCTCATGTGAAGTCTTGTCATCTAGTGCCAATGAGGTGATCGATTGACTAGGTGACATACATTACCCACTGTCTCTGCCCATAATTCTTTCCTTAACTTGGCACCATTGAGCATGCACCTTGATTTTTCCATCAACATCTTGTTCATCCTTTCTGCAATTCCATTCTGCTGAGGTGTATAAGGAGTAGTCTTCTACCTTGCTATACCACATTTCTTACATAATTCTTCAAATTCATTCTCCTAGAACTCTCCACCATTATCCGTCCTCAGTACCTTAATTCTTTTCTCTATTTGATTCTCAACAAAATCCTTAAAATCTTTAAACCTGTCAAAGACTTCATATTTATTTCTTCCTGAAGAAATATATCCAAGTATTCCTCGAGAATTTATCTATAAATGAGACATAGTACACATATTTTCCCAATGATGAAACTGACACAGGTCCAAACACATCACTATGCACTAGTTGTAAAGTTCCTTCTGCGTGCGTTGCACTAGAGGGGAATCTTACTCGATTTTGCTTCCCATATACACAATGTTCACATAAATCAAAATCCAAAGAGCATTTAGACATACCTTCAACCATACCTTTACCGTGTAGTAGTCGAAGACCTTCTCTCTAATATGCTCCATTCATTGATGCCACAACATAACCTTTTCTCCAGAGAGTGTAGGATTTTTTTCTTCTTTAGCTCCAATATCATGAACAATGGAACTATTACACCCATCAGTAATAGTGCTTCCTTGCAGCTTATACAGATTTACAATCTGAACTCCCTTCGACAACACCATTGCTCCTTGAACCATCATGCAGGTTTCTTTTTCAAATCTTGTTTTTACCCCTACATCATCCATTTTTCTTACATAAATCAAATTTATGGCCAATCGTGGGATGTGCAGAACATCAGGAAATGTTTTAATCCTTCCTCTTGACTCTTCCTCGTCTTATGATTTTGGTTGTCGAGTCATCACCTAGGAAAACATTACCTCCATCATACCTTTCATATTCAAAGAACCACACCCTGTGGGGAGTCATATGAAAGGATGCACCTGAGTCAACCAACCATGCCTCATGATCTGCATGCGTGCTTGAAGAAGTCAAGTACACATCCCCTCCTTCTTCCTTGGAGGTGTTTTCTTCTGTAGAGGGAGCACCTTCAGATCCCTTCACTCTCTCAACGTTCTTGGATCTACATTGCTTCTTGAAGTGCCTTTCTTTTCCACATCTCCAGCATACCTTTACAAAATTTCCAGGAGATCTAGATCTACCCTTAGATTTAGATCTCCCACTTGAGGACTTAGATCTATTTCTTTCCTGGGAGCGTCCTCTTGTAAATAATGCATCTATGCTCTGTCCTCCCATGTTCTTTCGTCTCAACTCATCCGACAACAAGGATGAGACCACATCATTGAAACTCAAGGTAGTTGTATTATTACCTATGGCCACAGCCAGACTATCACACGAGTTTGGTAAAGAGCACAGTAAAATGATACACTTATCTTCATCTGAAATTTTAATCTCAATATATAATAACTGAATTACCAAAGTATTGAAGGCATTCAGATGCTCTGTCACAAAGTCTCCATCTCTAAGCCTCATGTTATACAACTTCTTCTACATGAACAATTTATTTACCTGGGACTTAGACCGATACAAGTTCCCCAACTTATCCCATAACTCCTCAGTTGTAGCTTCCCCTGACACATTAAATAATATTGAATCTAAGAGACACAATCAGATTGTACTCTTCTCCTTCCAATCCAACTTTTTCTAGTCATCTGCTGACGTTCTTGTAGGTGCAATACCCGGATTCACCACAACCCACTGATCTCTGTCTACCAACAAATATTCCATCTTGAGCTTCCATGACTTAAAACTTTGGCCATTAAATTTTTGGATCTCTATTTTCGAACCGCTCGCCATTTATTTTCACTTGAAGAATCAATATTGCAGATCTCCCACTGTAACAAGGCTTATCACAGTCTCGAGCTAAAACCTTGACCAGAAAGGCGTCCATCTAAAGCGAATAATTGATCTAATACCAAATGTATATTTTAACCTTGTACAATTATTTACTGCAAACAATTTTCAATAAAAGAACAAAAAAGATACAATGGCAAATACACACATTACACGGAGATTTTTCCCCTGGAAACCCAAACTAGGAAAACCAACATATTCTATATTCATTCACATCATACATTGTTTACAATAAAATATACATATAGGATCCCGTAGCATCCTAAACCCTAACCCAATAACCTAGATTAGTCAACAACCCTAATTCCTTAACCAAAAATAGAAAACCATCGACGAAAACCATGTGCCAAAAATCGCCCAAAAAACCAACCCTTATACATCCCAAAACCATCGACGAAAACCATGTGCTCCTGCCCCCCTATGACCCCCCGGACAGGGGGGCTCCACCCCCCTATGACCCCCCATGAAAGGGTGCGCTTCACCCCCCTCTTACCCCCCCTGCGCACTCGACGCAACGTAGACACTATTTCTAGTCATGCAAAGAATATAACACATACCCAACAACTACATGATCTTCTACTTCCTTTGTTCTACTTCAAAATCCCACTCCTAGATCTTTACTTAATTATGGAACAATAAACAATGCAATAAGAATGAAACCCCTTCCTTTCCTAGTGGTGCAATATTTACCGTGGTTTGATAGTTGTCTTGGGTTAGGGTTATGGTTTTTATATGCCTCAACTCCCAATTACGGTTATGATTTTGGACCCTCTAGAATATTCTTGAAATTCCATAGGTTACTAGCCTCACGTGGCATCCACTTGATATCATAGTGGTCAACAAGATAAGTCAATTTGTGGGAGGCATAACTTCCTCATATGAACTTCATTTGAGGTGATTTTCACGCTATTGGAAAACTCTTGATGTGTAGAACAACATTGTGAGGCTACAAATTTGTTCATAAAGTTTTGACATGCAAAAACATCATTTGATGCCTCAATCAAGCTCCATAAGTTTCTGGACCCTGATCACCAAAGCAGAACCTACCCCTAAAATGGGCCCTATAATCCAATAGCTCCAATTTTTCCACCCATAAAGTACCAAAATATATGACAAAGTATACAATGATCCATTTCATATTAGATCTTTTGGTGGGTATACTTTGGTGAATGAAGTCTCAAGTTGCTTTTGCAACTATCAATCTTACCTAGTTGTGAAGATTTTGTGATCACACTTGCAAGTTTGGGAAGAAAAGTGAAGA
>ML787475.1:149374-159814 GCA_009831015.1 Picea engelmannii | reverse complement strand
ACGCGCACACACACACAACCTCTTTCAACGCTTTGTCCAAATTATCCTTCTACCAAAGCATTTTAAAATTCTCGTAGTTCTTTCATAGTTTGTTTGCTAAGTCAATATTAAAGGTTCATGATTTTCTTGCCAATGCAATGCATTTGCATTGGAACTTTTGCCAATGAACTCAATTACAAGGGAAATTTTCATACACAGAAATCCATGAGCAGTCAGGTGCTAGGTTGTATTTGATGTAAGCATATTTATGATAAGATCCTTGGCACTCTTAGAAATTGAGGGTTAGGGTTCTGAATCAAAATCAATATAACCTCGTAGAACAACATCGGAAATTCCGTGTTGTGTTTATGAAAAATAGAAGTAAACACTTAATGTGAGTTGACACATCATATAAGAATTACACCTGAACTATTTTCAGAGGGGCACTTCTGGCTTCTGCCCTTAAATATGTGTTCATCACCTGCCCAAAATGGTGGAACACTGCTAAGTAAGATTTATAGGACGACCCTGGTTGTTCACATGTCTACCTCTGTACCATACCATTTGCTTAACACTTTGGGAGCAACATAATATTGGCTTCCAACTACATCAGTGAACACCTAACCTGCAAGCAAAATTGGCCATTTATATGTTGTCATCAACTTATGAATCATATTGAATTCTAATTATACTCTTCTATGCTTTTTAGTTACCAATAAAAAGGGCTTCAAAGATAGCCTCAAAAAATAAATGTTCTAAACACTACTGTCAAAAGGCCACAAATGCAAAATATAGAATAAAAAAAAAATATAGAGAAAAGGGCAGGTTGAGAAACTTAGGTGAAGACGTTCTTTGACAATTCCACAAGCCGTTATTGAACACATTCTAGAATGATAGGAAACATAGGCATATGTTAAGAGATAAAGAGACTTGGAAAGTAGGAAAAAAAGAAAGAGAAACTAAGGGAAGAAAGCAAGAGAGATAAAAAAAATTAAGATAAAATACTTTCCAGCACGCTTGAAACAACCTGTGTCCCAATGCACAAGCTAGCAACATGCCCCTTATAAAATTAGGTTGTATGAATAAAACATGGTGCTTCTCCGATCCAATTTAAACCGCATGACTAAAATAGGATACTTCTCCAATCCAATTTTTCCTTATCGGAGACAAGAGAAACCTTTCTAGATTTGTGATTGTCAGGTTAATAAAACCAATGATTTGATTCATTTGTCAAATTTAATTACCAAAAGTGAAAACGTGAAAGCAAAACTGAACGAGGCAAAACAAAGCAACTAACAAAACAATTCTTACTAGGTTTGAAAAAACCAGACAACCCAAAGTCAATTATCTTCAATGATCCAGAGATCCAAACCCATGAGGTTAAGGAAAGATGTAATGATGGCCCAAAAGCACATCGTGAGGGGTGTGTTTATAACACATCGTGAGGGGCGGGTTTGTTATTCTGCTCCGCACCATAGTCATTATACTGGCTTACCAATATGTTCTCGTGAATCTATAAGTTGCAGTATATCACCTAATTAGCATACACCTAAAGAAACACACGAAAGGAAAATTCTTGGGAGCAGACCAGTGTCAATTCTCACAAGGAATTCTTCAATCTTAAGACAATTACATAATTCCAACAACCTTGAAACCGTCCTTAGCCTCCTTATTTTCGCCTAACACCAGTGCGTCCACATATACACAACCTTTAGCTATGTCTTATTTGTAGATCTCTCTCTTATAAGCGAGGGCTTTTAGCTTTGTAAAGTTAGCGTGGCTATGTTCCGCAACTTCCATGGGAGAATCCACCGAAACTGCTGCCTTTTCACATAGCCCTATGATCTTGTTGGGCATCATTGCAAACCCCATCACGCCCCCCGCAGTAAATTGTTCTTCCCCCATTCCCATGGATCTATGGTTCAAATCTTCAGAACAAACAAACAAAACATCTAAGTGCAAATGAAAATGCCTATGAAATCCAATCCAATTGGCAGGGTTGGCTACAATAGATTACACCCACAAGAAACGAAGAAAAGGGAGAGAAACAGGACGAGGAGTCTGGACTCGAAAACACAGACAAGCTTCTAGAGAATGTCGTCAATGCTAGGCAAGTGGATTCGAAATGCAATGGAGTTTGTTTTTTAATGAAATATTTAATGAAGTCCCTTCTGAGTGTTGGAGCTATATCTGAAAAGTTTCTAGGTCTTGAGAGTCTCTAGTGGCATGAAAGACAACATACTCCATATCCGTCAAGTTGCAAACAATATCAAAGAGAAGCTTAGGTCTGTCTTTACATTGAACATTCACCACATAATACCCCCTTTCCAAAGAGTTGTCAACAGTCAGAAGAGGCTAGGAGTTGTCGTCGTTGTCATTGAGAGGATGAGGTGCCCGACCTCTGGTTCCGTCTAGTTTCTCATAGTCATGGTCAACAAACATCAATCGATGCAACCGCCTTTCTGTGTGAGTGAATCCCATCAACACCACCGTTTTAGTACCTTGGATGTTGTTGTTTCCTCTCATTACATTTTGCAAGAGCTCTTTAGTTTTACAAATCTTTTGCCAGTCTTCAATGGCAACTCCTATGAACATTATATTGACAAGTTTGAGCCTCAATTGCAGTGGCTCGCCCACTACTTTTGGGCCATCACACTTGTGGATGAGGAAACCTCAGGGCATTGTTGTGCTTCGAGGATGGGATTATTGTTGACCAGTCCCGACACTTGCAGTCATGGAATATCTCCAACTGCTACCAGTGGAAAGCAATATACTGCAATAATCAAACTAGACACGTTGTGGGTTTTCTGCTGCCGGTGTTGTTCTCGTAGGGCGTCATCACATTCAATGGCTATATGAAGGGCACACTGTCAGAATTTGATCCGAGAGGATACATTATCTTATCCATATTGACAACAAAAGGCAATAAGCTCATATGATGGTGGAAAATGAGATAGTAAATAAGATCTTATCTCGATTGACAACGAGGAACTGACAACAAAGGAGATAACATGAAAGGATGGACAACAAAGAGATGGAAATTTGAAGTACAACAAAGAAAAGAGAGAAGGACAGGGGGTAATGGTATTGGTTGACATGTTTTGGGCTGTTGACGTGTTTCAAGGAAAAACTCTTCCTATATACATACCTTCCACATAAATGTTATTTTATCTTTTTATAACAAAGATAACAATTTTTAAAAAACCTCTTAACACCTAAATACTTGAATTAAAAAAAAAATTCATAATTATAAAATATTTTTATAAAACCTTTTAAACAAAATTTCAACTCCATATGAGTATCGGTGGACTTCCGTTGCCTTGTGGCACAAGCGAAACCTATGCCTCGACCCTCATGGGCAAAATAAAATAATGACTAAATAAAAGACAAAAGGCATCCTTCCACCTTAAATGGATTGCATTGGTTATATAGCCATGTTTTCGTCTCGAGGTCCTTCTGGAACCGCCATTTTCAGAATCCTTCCAGCGTCTTCGAAACAATTTTTATAAATGCACACATAGCTTGAATTTCCTATTTCTGGCTTAACTTTGAGGGTTTGAGGCTGAGGGCTTTCAAGGAAAACCATCAATGGCGAATAGCTCAGGCAAGCTCATTATACGCCTCCATGGCGCACACAGGATGTCTTTGATGTCTCGAATGACTTCTTCAATAGAGATTCCTGCTTGTCGTCTCTCAAACAATCCGCTAATTGGAGCACCCGCAAGCTCAGATAAGCCTTTGCCAAATACAGCGGTGAATGGGTTAAATGGTATTAAATTTATCAGGCAATTTAGCGGTCTCAACAACAGCGGAGTGGGAGCTGCTGCGCTAAGACAATTTCATTCAACTCCCCATAGCCAGTACAGTGCTGGAAGCGCGGCCCAGGTATTTTGTTATAAGCTGAAAAATCTATTTTTGCTCAGATTTTCCGTGCACAGCTTCTTATAAACCACGTTCAAGAACAAAAATTGTAATGTGGAATAAACCACCCCCATATTAAGGAAATTGTAATGTGGAATAAACCACCCCCATGTTAAGGAAATTGTTCGGACATAAAGGGTTTTCTATTGAAGAAGAGTTGCTAACATAAAACAAAAACTTGGCTTGCTCGTTAATTATATGTTGCCATCATTCAAGGAGGATCTAAACCTATGTTGTTGTAAGCGATTCAAGTTGGATCTACCTTGTTACTATATGACTTTATTGATGCTTTGGAATGGGGAAGATAGAGTTTGGGATGTAGAAGGGTTGGTTTGGGTAAGATTCTAAAAATTACATTGACAAACAAAAACTAAAAATCCTTTGGTCTTGGGTCAAAAAATTGGAATTTTGGGTTGTGTGACTTCGAGGACATATGTCTTGGAGGTTCTCAATACATTCTATGGGTTAATAAATTTACAATGGTGGTTCATTTTCATCAAATAGAGTTTGTATGCAAAATTTATGCTCTTGATAAGGTAACGATCCAATTATTATTTCTATGTCCAAGTCGTAGTAATTTCATCTCCCCATAATTTGGACCTAGTAATGTATAGGAGTTCGTTAGAGACTTCTAGAAGCTGTAACAACCTTGTTTCCCCCAACTTGTAATTAATGATTAATTAGGATTACCATGCTGTGGCATGGGAACAATGTAAATGTATTATTGTTTGAATTGCTAATAACTGACTGTGGGGGTGAAGCCTTGAAAGTACTAGCCATGATATCACTAGAGGAAAGAATGTGAAAACTATAAGAGAACAATTAATAAGAAAAGGATTGGTCGTTGAACAATCAACTACCCCATGAATGGAAGCATGGTCTAGCTATAGAAGGTCAGACCAAAGTACCACAGGGTCCTGCAGAGCCAGACTGACCCGGGTTTCCTTCTGACAAAAGGAACAAGATAGGAGGGATGTGCATGCAAGGCACGTCAGAGAATAAAAAGAAGAGTGGAGAATGCGAGGAACTCACCAGCAGAGAACGAGCCAAAGGCCACGAGCTTGATGCTGAGGAAGCATCTGATAAACCTCGTTGAGGTCGTGCCAGAGAGAGAAATCTCTGAGAGTATGCAGAGAATGAGACCTGAGCAGAAGGTTGCGATCTTGATGGCCAGAGTGCTAAGAATGAATGCCTCTAAGCCTATGGTTGGGTGGAAAGGCAAACACCCACAGTCAGTTAGATAAGTATTCTCATATCCTGTGTATTTAAGTGGTCACTGTGAATTAAAGTTGGATATCCTATGAATGTTGCAGGGATGTGCATGTTTTCTCAATGGTTATATTGTATCCCTTTAATTCTTCCTAATTGTGTATTTAAGAAAATAAGGAATTATCTGGCTTGTACACGTAAATGCCCGAGCCCCATGGTGGCTCAAGTTAAAATAAATGAACTGTGAATTTGTTGACCTTGGGCATAGCCTCACGTGTGCATGCCGAAACTCCCAGTCATTCTGAAGGAAGGAGTCTGTTAAGCTCAAGAGAGGTAGTGCATGTTTGCACAGAGTCTCTACGAGACAGGCAGAGACCGAGAACCCCCTTAAGTTCTAGAGTTGATAAATGAGCACAAGTGGTGCGCGGAAGATTTCTCTAAGTGTTAAGTTCAGGAGAAATAATGCAAAATACCTAAGTACTTAAGGAGCTAACAAAGCTCAGGAAGGATAGCAAAATTCAAGCCCCAAAAGGAGAGATCCTTTCGTTTGGAAGACGAATGGATGAGATTAGTTCGAGAGGCGCCGAAGTTCTTCACGATTGTCGGATCTAGAGAAGGAACGTGAGCGTTAACCCTTAGAGCCCTTCGGACTTCGCAGGTTCGACGAATTGAGAATATTCTCCGCACAGGAGGTGAATCCACCGAAGTCCCGAAGTCTCGAAGTTAATCTGGGTCATAGATCTGAGGATGCCCGAGAACTATCCCGACTGTCGGATCTACGATATAGTTAGCCCGACGTTGACCACTTCGGGAGGACAAAGGTTTGGTAACACCAAAACCCACGAAGTCCCGAAGTCTCGAAGTTAATGTGGACCGTAGATCTAAGGATCCTTAGGGATCCCTCACGACCGCTCGATCGTGGGGACGCGTGTATTACGTCGAGATCATGTGGGGGGCCATGTGTCGAGTGACGATGTTTCCAGGTGTCCCTCTCGGAGTGGCACACACTGGGACCCAAGGGACCCTTGAACGAAAGTTACGAGTCGTAGATCTATGGGGTCACGTAGATACTCTCGGACCGTCAGATTGAGGCTGTGGTCATCCTAGCGTTGATCGACTCTGGGGAAAAGAGGAGTTTGCATCGCAAAACTCCTGAAGAAATAGGAACCGAAGCAAATATGAGACGTCCAAGCCAAAGGGACAGGTGTCTTCAGATCTTGCACTCTAGAGAGAAGTCACTCTGGGAGAATCGAAGTGTGAAGGCATGAGGATTTCCAAAGGTTAGAGTCCTGAAGTCATCCCAGCCGTTCGTTGGAAAGAGACGCGTGGCAGAAGATTTGCCATTTCGGAGAAAAGTCATTGCGGGAGAAAAGGGAGTGTGTTGAACAAGAACTCCTGAAGACCGGAGAGTTGGAGTTCATCTGAGTCGTCCGTCAGCTGAGGACAAGTGGTAGCAGATCTTCCATTTCGGAAGATATCCACTTCAAAGGAAAGTGGGGTCGCGCGAGTTGAGAACTTCCAAAGCCTGAACTGCCAAAGTAAATCGTGATCGTCAATCTAAGAGGGACATGCGTTAGCAGATCATGGAGTCTGAAAGTGTGAACTCTGGAGGAAAGGAAGTGGAGCATTGACCAGAAGTCCTCTGAAGCTCCAAAGATAAGGAATCATCTTATCTGTCTGTTGTTGGAACACGTGGAGACTAAAGATTTACTCTGGGGGAAAGTCACTCCAGATGAATTGAAGAGTAAAGGAAAGAGAATTCCCGAAGGCCAGAGCGCCAGAGTTCATCAGAACCATTCATTGGAATAGGATGCGTGGAGTGAGATTTGTTACTTCGGAGGATTGGTACTACGGAAGAAAGAACGCGGAGGAGCATTGACTGCAAGTCGCCCGAAGCGGGAAAAATGATGGATATCGACCATTGATCGAGGAAAACATGTGGCGCGCGATCTGTAACTCCGGGTATAGAGCACTTCAGAGGAAAGAGGTGTTTGGAGCGTTCGAAACTCCTAAACATCGAAGTCCCGAAGTAAATCTCAGTCGTTGGTTGTGAAAGAAGTGTGGACCATAGATTTGGTCCATGTGTGTTCGCGAGCTTAGAGTTCGGTGGATTTAGAGTCAGGTGTGTCGAGAGCACTTGGAGCCCGAAGCTCGGAAGCGCCCTTTGAGTTGGTGCCTGGGCACAACCCGAGGTCATATGAAGGAAGGGGTCTAGCATGGAAAGTTAGCGCCTGCTGTTCAAATCCTTCAAAGGGGCTAGGAAAGAGCCCGTGGGTTTGGAAGAACCTACACTTTGGTGAAAGGGGAACCTAGAGAGAGTTAAGGGAATTTTTTTTTAATACCCCACCCCTTAAAAGAGCACCTAGGGGTCGGGTGTTTTACAAATTGGTATTAGAGAACGACAACAACACTTGGCCTACATGGGCTCATGCATGAGTCATATGAAAATATTTCTGGAGGACTTTATGGGGTAACACCCTATTTTACTGCATTCCTAAGAGGCTTAGAAAACCTCTACTGAAGAGAGGAATGAGATCCTTTACTGTTGATATATGTTTTGGAAATTGGCTATGTTGCTAATGTTCCCAAATAAAGAAGTTGACTTCACTGTGCAATTGTACGTGATGTTGTACAGTCATAAGATTTGGTTACCAAGGCTAAGATGAGCCTGTGGAGAATATTACTGCCAAACATAAATCATCTGCATAAGTTTCTTGAGTAGAAGGATGCAGATTAAAATACAGTTTGGATTTTAACCAACGAGATTGAATCATGCTAAGTCTATGACAAAGGAAGCCTAACATTTCTTTGAGAAATGATAGCCGATCCTACAGGAGTGGGATTATTCTTATGGACACTAATAACAAGACTTGGATGTGAATGAGTGGAAAGGATCTGTAGCAGTAATAACTACTACTTTAATGAAGGTGTTAAACATTATTTTGGTCACCTCAGTGATCCAATAACAAGCATGTGTTCATGTTCCCAAAAGATCCTTTCTTCTTGAGGAAGCTGACTGACTTTCTCTTATCAAAAACCCTATTAAGGAAGGTCGTCGCAGGCTACACCATATGCAGGATGCGACGATCCCTCATTGCCACCCCCTACCATAAAGCTGGATTGCGACGTCTCCACAGGCTGCTTTACAACTAGGGTGTGACGATGCCAAAAGACTAAGAAAAGGTTAAGTTTCACGAAAGTTCTAGAAGGGGATCTTCTAGAAGATGAGGTGGCATCCATATGGTTGGGATCTTACTCGCTTCTCTGGTTTGGTGGGATCGTCCTAATCTCTTTAACCATCTCTCTCTCCCTTATATAAAGAGGGATTCCTCATGGAAAAGGCTAAGGTTGATTCAAGCAAGATTATTATTGAATAGGCTAAGAATTGGATGAGAGATTCTACTTCAGTTCACACTTGAGGGCTTCATTTTAGTTCATCAAGTCATTGTGGATCTTCTTCATTTAAGGTTGGATCAAGTATGTGTGTTGGATTTTAGGGCCATTGAAAGGGGACCTTATGACATCAAGTATTTTGGTTGTAATCTCCACTTTTACTTAATATGATACAACAATATGTTTCTTTCCCATAAAACTATTATTGTTTTATTGTATGATTCCTTGATCACATACATAAGTTATTGTTGAGTATATTGTGTTGCTTTCACTTTGGTTGGCTTGTGTTCCCTTGCAGAGTCAATATCACAAGAGCGTCGAAGTGGAGCTAGGACGACAACGACAAGAGGAAGCGATATTTAAACGATATGTTGCCCATCCCTTGTTAAATAGTAAACTCAATGATTAGATCTTAGGGAAAGCATCATGTTCTGTTCTATTTTGTTCTAGATCTAGGTGGATCTAGGGAGATCTGTTTATGTCCACATTTACCAATTAATCCTATAACAGAAGTGTTAAACCTTGTATATGTGTATAATCCCTCACGATCATAGGATTGAGTCTGGTGACCATTCCCTGAAAATGGAGAGCATGCGCAGCTCTCGGTTTTCAAAGTGGATTGAGAAACAATTTTTGTTTATGGGTACAGGAATTGTTGGACATGGTTTTTCTAATAAAGTTGATAAACAAAGCTGTAGAAATATAGAGTGATTGAGTGAGAAATCACAACAACCTCCCTTGCTTGGTGGATAGGAAACTAATCTGTCAGAGTTCTTATGGGAGGAGGAAAGTGGCCTCCATCCTTGACTATGCTGAACAGAAAGAAGAATTCTAGGTGTAATGGTCAAGACCGATCTTGACCTAAAGATACTCTGGATTTCTGAACTAGGATACTTAGTAAGTAACATAATTTGAAATTGCATTTGGGCTTTAAGGGAATTGTCCAAATGGTATTAGACATTAAATTGTTAAAATTAAGATAAAATGGTTGACTAAATGTTGATCCTGAACGTGGTAAAGGAAGTGTTGGGGCACTTCCAGAAACCCAATGGGTCAGATTGACGTCTGGTGGTGGATGGTATCCATATAGATATAGTTGGAAGCTAAATTGGATGATTCTGTTACCTTCAACATGGTTATAATTGCCTATATTGTATTTATAAGTTGGGTAATGTTCCATGGAGGTTGAGGAAAGAGTGTTTTCTTGCTAGTTGTTATCGTATATAAAGGGAACACAGTTATGACTATGTCTGATTCAACTTCCATGTGGATGTCGTGTGAATGATTGCAAGCTCACAACTGAGAGGGAAGCTCAGTGTTGTGTGTCCCTATAAGGCTTGTCATAAGGATGGAAACAATATCCTTGGAGGAGGATCTGGAAGTCTGATAGGTCCATGTGTAAATGATGCACATGCACGATGTAAGGATATATGTATACTAAAGGCACAATATGGCTTCCTTGATGAGTGATATGTAAGGCAAGAATTGCACTTGCCAAGATTAAGTGAATACCATGGATGCATGGTTGACTCCATTTTGAAGAGTCATGAAAGTTTTGTTTTGAATGATAAATTAAGGGGTATGCGCTCCATTCCCTCAGGAAAGACTAGTATAAATGAATGAAAGAGTAAATGAGCAAGGATGGTCTGTTGTCAGGATAAGAGGCAAATGATTATGCCTTGAGAATCACATGAGAATGATTTTGAACAATCATGCGTTGAATAATTTTAAAGTAGAGATGTATGTAGGCTGTGAAATATACCCATGACAGCTACACATAGACTTTTGATTATTCATATGGTTAAGTACATCATGGATGTAAGTTAACAAAACCAGAATATGTATGGATACATAATTTGGGTGCATGACAAAGATGCATGTTTATATTCCTTATGGAATATTTGGTAAACAGCTAAAGCTAACTCAAGGTTGAGGCCA
>ML787475.1:128126-139644 GCA_009831015.1 Picea engelmannii | reverse complement strand
TTAACTTTACTTTAACCCTAAAACAAAAGCAACAAAACCCCAAACCAACACATGCAAGGGTAAGAGAGGGTTAGCTAGGTGGCAATACTCATTCCTTCATTTAACATGGTGAACCTATTACTTTATCATCACTGCATATGGGAATTATCCCTCATGTGGTTATGTCCTTCTTCAAGGAAGGTCATGTACCATCAAAATACTTGATAGAGGATCAAGTAGCCCCAGAATATTTTCTAGGGTCTTATCCACCAAGATCAAAGACCAAGGATCAACCCATGCCGTATGCATGGGTACCCTAGAAATTTCCAGGGGCCCTAGGCTTATCTAGGGGCTTTAACTACTTGGTCCTAGACCAAGAACCCCAGTTGTATACTGGGGGCCCTCTCAGGGGTCTTTACTGCTTGGTTCTTCACCAAGAACCCCGGTCGTATACTGGGGGCCCTCACAAGGGTATTTTTCCATGGCACTAACTGTTTGGTCCCAGACCAAGTACCCCAGGAGTGCACTGGGGGCCCTAGATCTCATCTAGGGTCTTAGCCATCCTCCAGGAGAATGGCTCTTGCAGCTGCTTATAAATTTAACAAAAAGACTAATGAAAGAATAAATGAGTATGTTTGATTGAATAGGCTTGGTTGAAGCCATGTTAAGAAAAGGCAATGAGGCCTTTAGAGATAACTCAGCTGGGTTGAAAAGTCCCAAGCGGTGTGGAAAGAATTGGAAGAAGGGGAGAACCCTCAATTCTTTTCTTCTTGAGTATTATGTTTTCTCTGGGATGAGAGAGCTGCTATGCGGATGAAAGTAAATGTTTTGGCACCATAGTGAAGATGGTTGTATTTTTGTAGAAACAATAGAGATTTGTTTGTGTTGCACTCATGAAAACATTAATGATAATGTGATGAAGTGCATAAAGATGTAATAGGACATGTCTGAAAATGTTTTATTGTCTTAACGTTATGCACAAAATTTCTGAAAGGCAGTTGTATACCACATATACCCAAGTAGAGTATGATTCAGGAAGAAAACCCTGGTCAAATCAGGTTAATCAAGAACCTAACAGAGGAGATGAATGCGAGCTGTTCATCGGGAAGACTGATCACATTCGTCAAATCAACTTCAATTTCCACTGGAATTAACGGATCAAACACCAGTCATTCGATTAGATCGACGATCAGGGATTATTGCGGGATGCAAAGGAAAAATTAATGGACGTACTAGTTCATAGCCCGCAATCAACCTGTGCCGTTTATCTCGTCAGGGTGGATGATCAACGACCACGATTAAAAGAGTCCGGCGAGCACTTTTCAGATTGCGGATATTGAACTCTCCGATAAAGAATGAGCATATTGGGGTTCCACAATCGCTCTGAATCGTCGATTCGTGAACGTTCAGTGGGCAAACCTGCAAGGAACCCACACGTTAATGTTGCATAAAACTCGTATTGTGGTTGGGTTCTGTGGTTGAATTTAGCAAATCGAAGCTCCGTTCTCAATCTAAATTCTCTGTCAATCACTTATGTGTTGGAATTATTATTATTTGAAAATCTTGTGGTTTAAAATCGATCGAGGGATAAGATCGACGACCACAATCATTGTAGAGATTTCATATGCACACGGGTTAATGTCAAGACCTATACCCATAAATAAATTGAATATAGCGTTGTTTTGAGTTTGGGACCTGATTGTATATCGAACAACCCATATTCATTGCAAAGATTGGGAGGAGAGTTAAACCACGATTTAGTTGAGGTTCTGCAATCCCTTGCAACTGTTGGATATAGGGTAAGACAGATATACACCATCGATTTGCGAACAAGAGATTTACCCAGGATCAGAGTGCCTGGACACGAGAGATGAAAGGATAGCACCTGAAAAGAATAGAACCAAGGTCACAGCTCTCGGTCACATGGAGAGAAATGGAGTTCCTCCGAGCCAGTCAAGGAAGATAGATTTTAACACTCTACGTTAGAGTGGGGTCGCGGGGAATGGTTCTATGGGAATAAAGGTGCTCATAGCTATCAAATTGCCTGGAATTGCTTCGAGGAAATGCATGTTTTCATGAAGGGAAGACGATGGACCTTCCATTGAGGAAGGATGACCTTCCAAAAATTTTAATTACATTGTATGGATGTCAAAGGAAAGAAAAGTTGGGTGGCCATGAGTGTGGTCACCTTGGTTACTAATGAGGAAAGAATGCTTGGGTGCATTCAAGAGAAACTTATAGTTTCATATGTGATGGCCTGGGATCATGACCAACCTATAGCAGGAAGCACATTCCGGCTGCAGTAATGAACAAGAATGAATAAGCAATGTGGTGAAGAGCTTGGTTAGGCTCTAACATACCATGGAAGAGTTCTTGTCATAAAGTGTGGAAAACTTGAAATCAATGCAAGGGTGCATTGGGTATGAATGTGGCCACGAATGTTGGCAGATTCATTAAATTCAATTGATACCTGAATTACATTTTGAAAGGTTTGGTAGGATGAAATGATGCATAGGTAAGGGATGATTTTTTTTCCCTCCCATGTTTATATAGACGTGGTGCAACTGTTAGAATGCACAAGTTAAGAAAGGTTGTGATGACATTTTAAATGTGGTGAGAATATATATATATATATATATATATGAGAAACTAACAGTTTGTTTGGCCGTGTAAAGAATGACTTGCAGGAAGAAAGAGTCTTGGATATGGAAATATTGGAAATATTGTAGGAAGAAAGAGTCTTGGAAATATTGTTGGTATACTGCAGGCAGAAGGAGGTAGAGAAGGTAAAGGAAACACTCTGATACACATCATTTGGTATCAGAGCTTGATTCTGTCTGTATATTGCAGGCACAGGAAAAGGAAAACAGAGTGTTGAAACTCTGTGGTGATTGTTCACAGGTGCACAGCAGTCAAAAGACAGTCGGGAGGATTTTAAGGAGAAGCTGGAGTGCTCTCAGTTGCAGAGTGACAACAGACTTTCCAGGAGGGCAGGTAGAAGGCAGAAGATGGCTACTGAAGGCCATGGACATGGTGGAAAGAAGAACCACTAGCAACAAGTAAAAGTTGCAATGGATAAAGAGCTCGTCGATATCAGAGCGAGGATGGAGGAGATTGCATTGTAGATGCAACAAGATGCAAAATCACGATGGGTGTATGAATGGCCCATCAGGAGGAAGGTGAAATGGTCGATTCATAAGTTATTGGCCAGAAGACAACGAAGATTGTTGAAAATGTGGTTGAGGCATGCTGAAGACCTCAACACACCAAAGGAGGAGATGGTTCAGGTGTGTGAACCAGAAGCTGGGAGAAATCTCAGTGATAATGATGAGGAGAAGAGATCACTGGAAGATCTCAGTGATTGTCAGGTGAGCAGAGATGAAATTTCCAATTGCCAGGTGGGCAATGAGATGGTATCATTGGATCTCATAGACTTCCAGGTGGGTAGCAGAAAACTCCCATACTGCCAGGTGGGAAAGGGAGAGAAAATGAGCTCAGAGGTGAGTTCATATCAGCAAGAGGAGCTGATGGAGAAGAAGGATCAGACACACTTTCTGATCATTGGAGGAATTGAGGTATTCGTGCCACCTAGCTTAGTTGAGGCCAGCGTGTGTGTTGCAGAAGCAACAACAGAAGAAAGACAACTAGTTGTGACTGTCAAAGAGATGGAGCAGATATCATAAACTGCCCAAGCAGAAGAAGGAAAGGAGCGTTCAGAAGAATGGCTCGAAAGTTTCAGCTAGGAAGCTGAAAAGGAGACCACTACAGCACTAAAGCTTGCAGAAGAAGAATAAGAAGAAGAAGAGATAGACAACATAGAATTTGCTGGTTTGTGTGAAGAATTGGAAGCCCTGGAGAGAAGGGTGAAGGTATAGAGCATGCACATCCAACAGATCAGGTTGGATGCAGAGGAATAATTCCAGTCTGAGGAGCAGCTGGAGGAAGATGGAGACATGCTAGCAAGAGAAATGGCAGCAACAGAGTTGCCACAGGAGCAAGATGGAAAAGAAGTTCAGTGAGGAGACTGCAGAGCTAGATTCTGTAGCAGAGTGGCCAGATAGTGCCATAGAAGAGGAAAGCAACATAGGATATCTAGTTGATCTACCCATTTGCAAGGAGGAAGTGCAGCGGAGGAGACTGCAAGGACAGAGCCAACCATGGGAGCAGCTGGACGAGACGATTGAAGAGATCAGAACGCTGATGATCAGATCAGCAGAAGCTATTAGCTAAGGGAAGTTGAGCAGAGGAAGACCTGCAAGAGTAGCAGGGCAGTAGCTGCAACAACGAAGCGATGGAGCGGATGGACAACTCCAGAGAACTGTTTGGGATCCAGAAGGATTTAAATAGTGATGCTGGAGAGCTCATGAGTAAGAGCTCATGAATTTTTCTCAGCAGAAGAGTATGATGCAGGAGCATCACTCCAAGCCCAGCTACGCACCAACCAACCAGCTCATCAAGCACATGCATTCAATGGGAGGAGAGAGGCACAACCCTCTCATTTTTTCAAATTTTGAATTAAATATATTTAATGAATGTAAGGCTGGAAGAGCCAAAAGCCATGTGTATGTGTAGGCTTCATTAAAGGATGCCTTAAATAGGTTGTAAGGCTGAGTTCTAGATCCGATTCGAACTAGACAGCCCATTCAATGTAAATTCAGTGCAATTGCATAGAGTAGGTAGCTTGGAGGGAAGAGCTCAAAGAGCCCCCTCATGTAAAAGATCATTAGATCTTATTTTGAGTAGATAGAGAGTTTTGCGAGAGAGAGTAGAATAGAGAAGAGAGCTGAGACTCTATTACAGTCCGCGCTCAAACACATTGTAATCAGGCATTCTTGAGTAATACAAAAAGAGTAGTTTTTTCTGCTTATTTTTCTGTGTGTGTTGATGAATGCTTTCATATGTGTGTTCATTATATGCTATAGATGTATGTTAAGTTGCATTTGCAGGGACAGATAGATTTTTCTATTTGTGGGTTCTTTGATTTCTAGGTTGGGTTCTTTGAGGCTTCATGCGAGAGTGCATGATGGAACATTGTGGGTTCTGAAGCCCACTGCAGGAGTGCACTTCTAAATTCTATGGAATTTAGACAGAGACATGCCAGGAGGGCGCACCAACTGAAGTCATTGGCTCAGGGAGAAGCCTCAAGGTTTTTGAACACCTTGGAGGTGAGAACTGTGCAGAGGAAGGCACAGGGAAGACAAAAATTCTGAGGAATTTCGTAGAGCTCTGCCAAGAGGGCATTGAGCACATGCATAGGGTGCATTGAGGAGAACTCTGTTTCAAGTTCAGTGAGAAGATGAAACCACTGTAGGTTTTGTAGAGCTCTTCCAGGAGGGTATTGAGCAAGTGCAGATAGTGCACAAGAGAGAACTCTCGTTTGAGTTCGTCGAGAAGACAGAGTCACTGAGGGATTCTGCAGAAGCTCTACCAAGAGGGAATTGAGTAGGTGCATAGAGTGCACAGGAGGAACTCTGTTGAGTTCTGAGTCAAGAGAAGTGTCAAGGGAAGACCTTCACAGGGTTACTGAACACCCTGCAGGCTCAACAAGGAGTGCTTGAGCAGGAAGTTGCCAGAGGGCATTTCCATCCCTTCAAGGAGAGAAAGGGACATGGACCCTTAGAGGTTCGAGTAGGGAAAATCTCAGGACAGATAGCACGGTCATGTGCAAAGGATCCTGGAAGGAGTGCAGAGGTTGATGAAATCTTTCAAGGTTTCAGAGAAAGAAAGCTCAGGAGGAGTAGTGCTTTTGCGCACAGAGCAGTAACCAAGAGGAGTAGAGGCCAAGAAAACCCTTTGGAGGGTTCATAGTTGACCAAGCTTAGGAGAGACAGTGTCTTAAGAATGCAGGAGAGTTCATCAGAGTTAGATCGAGCTCGTAGAGTAAACAAAGGCCGAGGTCTTTGAAGTGTTCGAAATATTCCAAGGTTCAGGAAGAAGAGAAAATATCAGGAGGGAGCTACAATTGTCGTTGGATCGGTGCTGGGAGAGATCTGGACCGTTGAATTTGTGTCCAAGTAGCAACGGAAGAGAATCAGATCTGGGCCATCAGATATTGCGTGGATAGCTGATAGCCATCGGATACAGGAGGATTTGCACGAGGTTTAACCCTCTTATGCGAGAGGAGAGGACTTGCAAAGTCCCGAAGGCATCGTGACCGTCCATCTTAGAGGACACGTGTCACGAGATCCTTGTATTTTAGGGAGTTGGGCATTGAAGAGCAGAGCAAGAGGAGTCTTTCTAATTCGCGATTCGCGAAGTCCCAAAGTGATCAGGGCCGTCCATTTGTGGAGGACGCATGGCAGATATCGGGGAGCTACAGGGAATTCAGATACTGAGAGTTCGAAGGACCAAGAACTATTGCAGTGGAATCGCAAAGTTGCATGTTCCGAAACCCCGAAAGGTAGACTGCGGTCACGGGGATATTTCGGTACTTCAGCTATCGGGAATACAAAGGGAAAGAGTTCGAGGCTCTTGACCCACGAAGTCTCCAAAGGATCCAAGCCATTGGATCAGGGGAGGATCGTAGTCGTTGATCTCTTAGCGGAGGAGTTCAACATAGTCGACATTTCGAGGATCGGGTTTTCGGAAACTCCGATGATAAGGAGCCGGAGCACAGAGGGTTGAGAACCCCGAAGTCACGAAACATGATGTATGTTTGGAGTGGGACTGCGGTCACACATTTCAGAAGTCTGGGATTCGGCATTTTGGCCATCCCAATGACTAGGAGTCGGGGCAACTTTGCATCGGAAACCCCAAAGTCGCGAAACGCGACACACCTTCGAAGTTAGGCTGCGGTCATGGAGGAAAGTGGTCACATGGATCGGGATTTGGCTAGTGGATAACCATCATTGGCCCATTTTGGCATTTCGACATTTCAGTGATCGGGGGATCGAGGAGTCCTGAGACTCGACACCAGGATTCGCGAAGTTGTGAAATCCGAAAAAGCACCCTTTGGGTGTAGACCTTGGTCATAGCGCTGTGGTCACTTGGAGGAGGTGAAGGACCTATGGATTGGGTTTGTAGGGTTCCAGTGAGGGCCCAAAATAACCATTTAAATTCT
Organism: Picea engelmannii; assembly: GCA_009831015.1. Lineage (NCBI taxonomy): Eukaryota > Viridiplantae > Streptophyta > Pinopsida > Pinales > Pinaceae > Picea > Picea engelmannii. Next base: position 132,605 of record ML787475.1, on the reverse strand, counting down.
GTGTATCCAAAGGAAAAGCGATCCTGTGTGGATTCTGGCCCCAGGGTCGGGGGTCTGCATCACGAGACTTTCACTTCCTTTCCACTTTTTTAAGCTTTAAAAATGATGTTACATAATGATATGCTTAGTCAACCAAAGTTGTAATGTTTCATGATCAATTCCAACCTTCTTAATATGTGTGTCTTCCTTGAATCTTATCTTTTTGTTCAAATGAACATATATTTCCATGATCAACTTTGGAAAATCTTTCTGAAAAATACTCACCACAATAATCTGAAAACGATAACCAAAATATGTCTGGGTGTATGAGATCATTCCACAAGTATCACCAATTCTAGTTGTTGAGAGACAGAGTAGGCTTGATCTTGAATGTTGGTTTGTCTGGTGGAATTTCTCCTTTTGGGAAACAAATAACTATAGCTATGATGATCACCCATTCTGCCCTGGAAAAGTGTGCTTGAGATACCTTTGATTGATAAGTATTTGCGAGGTTAAATATAATTGTGATTGAATTATCAGAGGAAAACTAACACTTAATGACCTATTCCTCGAGGATAAGCATGCCTCTTATCAGGGATTCACAATAACTTCAATGATTTTGTTCAATAGACACAATCTTGAGCAAGGCCATGAATAATTGATGTAATTCATTCAATCCAGTCTCAATCTTGGCCGAACTGTAAATCATTCCCCAACAGATGTTCTTTCAGAATTTTGGTGTAATTGGCTGCCCAACTATCAATGTCAAGGTAAATGTTGCAGAGACAAGTGAATTTTGCAATTGAATTTCTTGGAGAATTCCTGCACATGCTTTCCTCATGAAGATGGAGAAAAACCAAGATTAAGCCAAAATTTTAGTGAAACAAAATGAAGAGCATTGCACTAAAAGAAGAAAACTTTGATGAAAAGGAAATTAAACTAAAGCGATCACCACAAACTACAAATTAATCTAATGACAGTTGGTGGTCTTTATTGAAGCAAACAAAGAAAATCTAAACCTATGTTATTCATATGAAAACAAAAACAAATATCTAAGCTATGCAAGAAGAAAGGAAGTAAGACGACTATGCTAATTCTATTCCTAACCTAACCTACACTGGTTGAAAGGAATCTAGGTGTAAGCATAGTGCTAGTAAAGCCAATCAAGCAAGTCCAAACCTGTGATCGCATGTTCAGTGAAGGTCAATTGCAGAGAACGAAGTAGTGATAGATGAAGGATAGGAATAATTAACTTAGACAAATGTCCACCCAAAAAATTGAATTTGGCATCATTATGGTTCAAGATGCATGTGGACATGTAGGATCCCTCCAACAAATATTCAATTTCATCATAAAATTTTCAAGGATCACTATATGACTGTTGCATGGATTTATAAAATGAATGATGTACCTGACAAGGCTCACAAATGAAATTTATGTGCAATGTAGTCTTTGAAGGATTCTTGGAGTGGGTAACAACATTCATTCTAGAAATTGAGATGAGACAATGAGAAATTAACATAATCATTAGCTGAAACTAAAGTTCCTTGTTATCCATACAGATCTCCCTGTGTCCACATTTCACATACTTTGCATGTTGAGGGAAGAGTTGATAGTTGCTTGTTGGAGGGAAACACTGAGCGAAAGATAACTCCAAATCGTCTCCTATGACATCAATGGAATCATGTGAGGAGTGTTAGAGTATTGGGATAGAATCCATGGGTAAGTGATGTATCTACTCCCAGGGAGTAACATGTAATTCTAGAGCAGATTGAGATGAAAAATATTCTTGGATCAATTCAATTTTTTCTATGCTTTGTGTGGTTATTAGTTGTTCGTTTGCTGTGATTTTTTCATAAGGATCAACAAACTTATGGTGCCTTGCATACTTTAGATTTTCAGTGATTAGCATAATTTCATCAAGGTCAAAAATCTCAGATTGCGTAGAATCAATAAGTGATAGGTCGATGCTTTCATTTAATTATGGGACTAGAAAGTAGTCATAAAAAATAAGGACATCAAAATCAGATTGTGGTTCACCATATTTTGGAAATTCGAATTGCAAAGGAATTTCAAAGGGATGCATTCTAGATGAAGTATTGTTAAGGATGAGTGCTTGATCGATCAAGGTTGGACACTCTTCTTGATTTGGTATATCATTAAATTTTTCATCGCTAAAGGAGTAATGCGAAGAGTGTATTGTATGATAAGCAGATCAATGCTCATGTGGATGATTATTATCGAACAAATTTGCATGCAATGTATCAAGGTCTTCATATTTTGAATATGATGGGATTTATTCAATGAGAGGTTCATCATAGACCATAAAATGATCATGATTTTTGAACGGGGGATCCTTAAATGGTTCACACTCCGGGGCTATGGGGTCTAGGATTACTGATAAATATTCCCCTGCAGCTGTGTCAGAGTGTTGGTTGGATATTATGTCCCCTATATTGTTTTTGGTCAGATCTAAATTTTGTGAATAGGAGGTGGCTTGATCATTCAGATCATATTCTTTATAAATAGAGACGAGATATGAAAACTGATTGAAAATTTCTTGGCTTGAGGGTTCATCACTTTTAGAAAATCTATAGTAAATTTGCATGACTCTTTGAAAGAAATCATTCTTAGATTCATTCCTTAGCTTACGGATTTATGTTGGTTCATCAATGAGTTCGTCATAAACATAATTTTCATGATCAACGATAAACATTTCCATGAATTTTTTCCAGCTATAGGTTGATCTTGTTGGCAATGTCCTAAACCAGGATTTAATTCTCCCTTCAAATGTGAGGATGAACAGTCGACATGTTTCATTGTATTGTACAACCTTAAGATTACTTCGAGCGATGTCAAATATTTTGAGATGCATAAATGCAGAGACATGCCCTTCACCATTGAATTTTGGGTTTGAAAAGAGATTGGTTGTCTCGACTGAGATGCCCTTAGTTCGTCTCGAAAGACTCAAAGGGCCATCCCATACGGAGGTACGGAGAGGAGCCATGGGTTGGTTAAGATTTTAAATGAGATAACTCCACGTGTACATGCTTGTCATCCAACCCTCCTTCTAGCGCCAATTATGTTGAAGGGTCTAAATTCGAACGACAACAATAAGGGGTTACCCTCGGTAAGAAACCCCAATTGGACCTCTCACCATTTGGAATAGGGAACCTATCCATATTTTGGATTGACAACCATTGATGGTTTGGTTCTACTGGTTGCAGCCCAATCCACCGATGAGGGTTAGTGATGGGTGATTGTGCAAACATAATATGTATATGAAGACTATCTAAATTCAAACCTAATATAATTCTATTCTACACTATCCTAGATAGGAGAAAATTAACATAAGTGAAAGAGTTGTGGAATGAAACTAACTCTACCAATAGCTTCACCTAGATAGATGAAATGAAGAAATAAAGTCATATAACACATGCACATGAATATATAACCAGAATAGTCTAAGTCACTATATCACATACATTAGCAGCTCATTCACTCAGGACATGTAATATAATGAAGAACGACAAAACTGCAAGAAGACATATATTGCATCGGAATAGTCCATAAACAAACATGCTCTTACAACCCATGTGAACAACACATATCTTTCTTGAAATAGTTTGCAGCAAAAAAAACCACACATGCAATTTTTTCTCTCTGTCAGAAGTTGGCCCTAAGGGCTTCTCCTTATTAATAGTTTTAGCAATACTACATGAAAACTCTAAGGACAACTCTCCAATTTTAGTTGACATTGTATTCCAAAAGTAGTTCGGAAGTGTACAATGTTTGAGGAGCCAAAAGCCCTTTCTTTCAGTTCTATTCTAGTATTTATTGAGGTTCAATAATACCTTTGGCATTTCGTATCCCTCTGTGACATTTCATATTCCAATGTTTGTCCTCATCCTCTTTGTGATGATGAGTAACAAGAACAATGGTTACACTTCAAATTTGTCTCCTAGCATTGTTTGGCCATCATGGATTTTGGCCATATGTGCCTTGCGCATCATGAAGACTAGCCTTGGGTATGGGGGCATCTTCCTCACAGGGTTCAAACTCCATATTCAGTAGTTTGAGCTTGGTTCCTCTCATTTATTTCTATTTCTATAACAAATAACATTGTTTTACAGTTCTATTTTCTTTGGTTGTAGATTGCATTGCAAGAGTGCGTCTCCCTCTTGGCATGGGTACCTAACACTATTCAACATACCGTAGTTGAGAGTAAATACAAATAATCCATCAAGACTAATCATTATAATGCATATGAATGAGGCATAAAATAATTGAAGTATCATTTATAAACTTCCCTTAGTTTGATTCATGGTTCCTCTTCTCGCGGTCGAGTTATGTTGTTCTTCGAGGCTGTCAACAAGGTGTTAGATCTTAATCCCAAAATAAGTATATCATAGGTTAGGGATTTCTCAAATCATATAACTAGGAAGTTGTATATATAGAAGAGACCTTTCAAATGGTATAAATAACTTTCACAATGGACAC
>ML787475.1:93865-106059 GCA_009831015.1 Picea engelmannii | reverse complement strand
GTCGCAAAGTAAGACCCACCGCAACATGAGAAAGTGTTGGCGTCGAATGTTATGGGGGTCAACGACATCAGGGAGCAATGGTGTTTCCCCCTGTGCCGTCCAAGATCTCTCATTGAATGGGAAATGAGAATCAAGATACTGTCACCCTTTTGGAAAAGTGTGTTGATGTCGACAAAAGGAGGACGCGACACCCGGAAGCAAGGGGCTTCGTGGAATCTACTGTGGTGAAGAAGTGGCAGAGGTACATAGACGAAGTCAAGAAATGGGAAGACTCAAGAATGCCCTTGGTTGGAGGGTATATGATAGAAGGAATGGCCACAACCGTGTGACAAGATCAAGTGTTAGGGGGACGACAAGATCAAGGATAAGCTGTGCCAGAGGCTGGCCAAGGTGAACAAATCCAGAGGATAAAGGTAAGTGACCTGGGTAGTACTATGAAAACATAGACTATGCCGGCGGGGGAAAATGAGAAGTAATGCTCCAACCAAGGGTGACATGGGTTGCGTGTGGCCACAAAGGAAAGCGGGTCGCCAACGGTGACGAAAAAAGTAAAGACTGGGAATAAAGGTGTTTGTACAATAAATAATGAATAAATGTGGGGAATATGTACAAATACAGAAACGGGTGCCCCAGTGTGAAATGAGTGCCCCAGTGAGGGCAGAAACTTCGGGAAAACTGATGAAGGGTGGGGGCCCCATTGGCGAGTTTTTGTATGAGGTAGGTGAAATGAAGAGAGGTTCGTAGATGGGCAAACTGATGGTGGATGAAATGGAGGGTTCATGATCCTGCGGATGTGCAGGTAAAAAGAAATGAAGCATAAAGCGATGATCTGGGAGTCCATGTGGGAAAGCCAGCAAAATGAGAAGAAGGAGAATGTGGTTGATCTTCAACATGATAACAGACTAATGGGACTCCCATCCCTAAAGGGAAAGAATAGCATGAGTGTCATAAGTGCAAAAAGGTGCTATGAATGGGACAACTCATGTGGGTGAGAATGCTACCGGGTGACAGTACTGAAGATGCAACTGGAGGGGTGAGTACTGCAGAGCCGGGAATGGGTATCCTAAAGTACAATATCAGAGGGTGTGACTTGGAGTGTAAATGCAATATAGTGGGAGAGAATACATGCCAGTGCTGAGTATATACCTGAAGGAAAGATGTTGAGGGGTGATGATCAAGTACCTGCACACAGAACAACCAAATACCCAAAGTGAACAATATTTGAAGATAATACCAAATATGAACATGTATTAGATAAATGTGACAATGTGCATGTGTACCTGGCCATGATGTGCAAAAAAGGCACCCCGGGGGCTCAGGGTAAAAAGTGGCCCAGGGACAGTCATGATGTAGGCGGCGGGACGCTGATCCCGTGGCTGAAGACGGTTCGAAAAATGGACGCCGTGGGCTCGCAGAATGGTGAGTGGAAGTTTGGCAAAAACCCTATATATAGCTGTAGGGCCCACATTGCCACCTCATTTGTACCTGCTGCTACAGTGAGTTCCAGAGCAGATCCTAGAGGAGATTGAGTGATTTCAAGAGCACGAGGCATTCATTTCCCGACGTGCGAGTTTCAAGTTAGTGGTCTGAACATCCTGCATAGCTATAGGTTTCAAATTTTTGGGCAGGGTAGGTACGGGGGGTCGTATGGGAGTTTTAAGGGGTTTTTGGGTAGAGGGTGGGCCCACATGCACGGGCGACTCAGTGGAAGGTGCGCATGAGTGCGCGCCTCCACACTGAATACGCGTGCATCTATGCATGCGAGAAGGAATTTAAGGTGCGCCTTAGGGGCGCGCCTATGGGGTAGACAAGCGCGCATGCGTACGCGCCTATGGGGTGAACAGGCGCGCTCCCGAGCGCGCCTGTGGGTTGTACAGGCGCGCTCCCGAGCGCGCTTGTATCGTGAACAGGTGCGCATACATGCGCGTCTGTAGAGTGAACAGGTGCGCATGTGTGCGCGCCTGTGGGTGGTAATACCGCGCCTTTAAGGCAAGGTTTCCAGGTAAAAAAAAATAGTTTTTTTGAGGTATTGGATGATTGCCTAAGCTAATATAGGACTCTGGGTTGTGTGCAGGTAGCGAGCAGTGATCATGGACGTTCGATGGCGTGAGCGAGACTGGGCACCGCTACGAGAGGCGGTGACTAATGCACCGCCAGTAGTTCGAGTGGCAGTTCGGGCGGCTTTAGCAACCAGTGGGTTGCTAAAGTTCTTTGATTGCCCATTGTTATGGGCGCAGGAGTATTTGCTTTAGTTCTTGATCGAGATGTGGAGCCCCGATCAACACTACTTCCTCGTGCGAGGAGAGCAGATCGCCTTCACTGCGGTTGAGGATATCTACTTCTTGACGGGGCTCCCCTTCCGGGGAACACCGTTGCCGGTAGATCCTATGCTGCCGAGGGACACTCATTTGGAGACAGTCGCCGAGTCATACTGCTCAGGCGAACACTATATGACTGGGTCGACAATGAGCATCAGTGGGATAGATGTCCTACTGCATCGTTGCATAGCAGCGATGATAGTTCGGGTATACGGGTCCCGAGCCCCTCACCGGATTAGTGGTGGGGAGTTGATTGTGATGGAGAGGGTTGTGGTGGGCCGTGAGCGGTTCGCCTGGGGTCTGACCCTTCATGCGCGGATGATCGCGCAACTGGACCGGTGTCGGTCCATAGGCGCCAGGGAGTTCGCATTTGGCTCCATCCTGGTGGCCTTTTTCTTGGAGAGGGTGCCGATGCTACGCCCGAGAGTGCTCCTGGAGGCACCAGGGGTACGAGAGCCGCGCCTGAGGTGGTGGTCCCAGATTTTGGTTCGCCACGATGGTGGTGAAGGCGGACACTACTTTACTGCGCAGGCAGCGCAGATATGGCGGCAGATGCCACAGGTGATGCTCCAGTTCCCCTATGCTGGGGTAGACTTCCGGGGGGACCCGGACATGGTACTGCCTCCTGGGGAGGTTTGGGACCACAGAGGTATGTTTTGTATTTATATGTTTTGATTTACGTTATGAGTTTGATATACCAGTGCATATGTTTGATGTATAGACACTGATACCATCTGCTGTTGCTTGTTTGGTGTATGTGCATATTTGGCACCTCGCGGGCGTGAGGTGGAGTTGTACAGACCACCGGTGTAGCCAGAGGGGAGACTGCCACGTGCAGAGAGACGCGGACGGGATGAGGCGGCGGGGCAACCTGCAGATGCTGCGAGACCGGCGAGGAGGCACCGATTTGATGACCCTAGTGCGGGGCCATAGCATGCTCCTTCGGCAGCAGCCAGAGGTGATGATGACGATATCCGCCGTCGTTTTGAGACGGTGTTTCGAGACGTGCCTGAGGGCATGTGGATTCGCATCCAGGATGAGGAGTTCCTGGAGCAGTGTATAGGATTACCGCCGGCATGGCGGTCTATTATGCGGCGATCAGCTGTGCTTGCTGCCATGACTAGTGGATGCCTGCCACTGGGGCAGGAGGGTCCTGCAGGTGCGCCACCTCCACCGCCTGGGGAAGGTAGGGGTGGGCCACCACCTCCTCCTGAGGGAGGGGCAGCTGGGGGTGCGATAGAGGCCCCCTGATTGTATGTATTGTGTATGCTGTTTTTAATAGGCTGGTGAGCCGATTTTTGTACCATGATGTGGCACGGGCCTGTGGGCCGATGTACTTTTTTGGGTATGTAAACATTTTGGATGGCTTGAGAGGCCCACGTATATATATATGAGTATACATGTTTTTGGACCCAAATGTTTGTGTTTACATATGCGTTTTTGTGTTGATGTTGATGATGTTGATGTTATCTATATGCTATGACAGGTTTTTATGAGATGCTTTATGTATGTGTATTTTGATGTGATATATGCCAATCTAGCACCATGTTAGCTATTTCGTTTGTTGGTTGATTCAATTCTCTTGGAATATGTGTAAATGTAATGGAATCAAAATGTCGAGTCAATAATCTAACCTGCAGGTATTTGCGAAAGAGGCACGGATCGCGTACACGGTACACATTGTTCAGTTGGAGAACGACCAGTTGTGAGTCGAGGAAAATGCTAAGGTGATGAATATGATAGTGCTGGGCGTCAGTCAAGAGGCCAATGACAGCAGTGTATTTGGCTTGGTTATTGGTTGCTGGTCCTAAACCTATGCCGTTGGAATGTAGCATTTCATGTGAAGGGGTGTAGAGAGCCCAAGCAGCCGAAGCGAGATTTTGTGTCCAACGGCTGGCGCCGTCGGCGTACCCAATGTGGTAAGCTAGTGGAGGAGTCATCTGTCAATAGCACAAAGGATAGTTTAGATGAGGGANNTAGCGTGACTACGTTTAAGCATAAAATTTCTTGAGGTATAACCCATTGACGGGTTCTTTGAGCGTGAGGCCTTCGGGGGAGGCCAGGATGTAAGCACCTTTGGTGAGGCAATGTTGGATGATGTAAGGGCCATGCCATAGTGATTCGAATTTGCCGTGGCCAAAGGTATCATGGGCGATATCATAGGCTAGGACAAGGTCGCCTTCATGAAATGATCGAAGGTTGACATGGAGATCGAAGGTAGCCTTGGATCGTTTTTTAGCTGCCTCGTTTTTCTGTAATGAGGATCGACGATCCTCATCCAGCGACTCCAAGTTCAGAAAGCACTGCTCCATGGGAGCAGTGTCAGGTAATAGCTCGATGGCGGTGCGAAGGGTGGGAATTTCGCACTCGATGGGAAGAGTTGCCTCGACCCCATGGACTAAGTGAAATGGCATGAAACCTGTGGTGGTCTTCACTGCCGTACGATAAGCCCATAGCGTGGAAAATAACATATGGTGCCAATTGGTTTTGTGTTTATTAACCGTGCGCTGTAACATGGTCTTGAGGACTTTGTTCACTGCCTCGACCTGTCCGTTGGACTGAGGGTAGTATGGTGAGGTGAACTTGTGAGAGAATCCTAACTGAGATGAGAGTTCGACGAAGATCTCATTCTCGAAATGTTTCCCATGATCGAAGACTAGCTGGAGTGGTACTCCGAAACGGGATATGACATGGTTGAAGAAAAAACGTGCTGCAGTGTCAGCGGTGTTGTTGAAGGTGGGCATAGCTTCAGCCCATTTGGTGAAGTAATCCACAGCGACAACAATGTATTTGTGACCATTGCTAGAGGGGGGATTACAAGTCACAAAGTCAATGCCCCATTTACAAAAGGGGCCTGCAGTAATGACAGGGTGAAGAAGAGCAGGGGGAGCGTGGGCTTTGTTGGCATAGAGCTGACATTGCTCACAACGTCTCACGGCATGAATGCAATCATGAAACAGGGTAGGCCAAAAGTAACCGGCCCGGATAATATTTTGAGCCGTGGCGAGGCCCGAAAGATGGCCCCCACAAGCGCCGCTGTGACAGTCGTTTAAAACTCTGTCGGCCTCGTCGATAGTCAGGCAATGATGCAGAATGGTGTCGACTCCCCGCCGATATAGGATGTCTCCGATGAGGAGATAGCGGGGGGCCTGATGGCGAATGCGCCGACGATCATCTCATGATGGGTTCAAGCGAATGTTGTACTGACGACACCGTTGAAAGATGATTCGTAAATCATCGAGGTGTTGGGTGCGTTTCTTGGAGCGAGTAGTGAGGTCGTCCAAGTAGGCTAGGATGATTGCGGCCAGATCATGAAAGATGTATGTCATGGCCCGCTGGAAAGTTGTGCCAGCATTTTTGAGGCCGAAGGGCATGACACGATATGAAAACATACCCCACGGGGTAATGAATGCGGTTTTGTACTAATCGGCCAGGTGAATTTGAATTTGGTTATAGCCAGAGAATCCGTCCATGAAGGAGAGAGCCTCGTGGCCGGCACAATCATCGATGATCTGATCAATGAAGGATGTTGGGAAGTTGTCTTTGGGACATGCATTGTTGAGATCACGAAAGTCGATGCAGACGTGAATAGAGCCCTGTTTTTTGTCGACGGGTACAGGGTTGGAAACCCAAGACGTATAAGCGATGGGGTAAATGAATCCGGCCGTACGCAATTTGTCAATTTCGGCTTTGATAGCCACGGCCTTGGAAGGGTGTAGTGGTCATTGTTTCTGGTGAACTAGTGTGATGTCGGGCCAGGTGTCGATGCGATGTTCGACGATAGAGGGGTCGAGGCCAAGCATCTCCGTGCATGACCAGGCGAAGATATCCCTAAATTCCTAGAAGAGGGCTTTGTAGGCAGTGATCTCTTGTGGAGTACAAGCGGCTCCAATGATGATTTCCTCGACGATGCCTGGTGTTGTTCCTGAGTCTGTACTAAGGCTTAAAGTACAGTGTCAAGGCATCCGAAAGTGTGGTAATGATTGATAAAGGATTTCACTTACCTTCGGTATGGGAAGCTAATGAAGATTCATGCGTTCACGTCGTCTGGCTTCCAACTATTCCTGGGTTGCGATATCTTGTTAATGGCTACCCATGAACGCTCTAATTCTTCACGGGTGTTAGTAGTTCTAAGGGTTGTGCTGAAAAGACTTAACGCGATATTAGTTTGATCTGAGATCCCGAGTTGGATATTAGGTTGAATTACCGCGGGTGCAGTCATTGTGGAACAGTAAGGATATGGAAATGATTTTAACGAAAATTTTTAATGCTGTATCAATTTGGCTGAGATAAGAGAACTTTTCGTATGAGGAACAAAATAGAAAAAACAAACAAAGGCCCTTTCCTGTAACTGTATGATTTTTAGCAAAAGGTGTGAATTGAAAGAAAAACATCTAGTTGCAAATAACATGAAATTCTTACCTGTAAAAAACTCACGTATACACAGAAGAAGAAATGGACACGAACATAATTGACATGGTGCAATTAAACATAAAATTCTGTAACTGTAGCTTGGTCTTACACCTGCTGATAGCCGGTGCAGAGGAAGGACAAGAGACAATTATGGAAAAATAGACTTCCTTCACTATAGTAGTAGTTGCACAAAGTTATAGTGATACCTTTCAATTATGTAGAGCAAGTAGAGCAAAATAAAAATAAACAAAGAACATAACTATACAAGTTAATTATGTAGAGCAAGTAGAGCAAAATGAAAAGAAACAAAGAACATGACAAAACAAACTTGAAATACAGTTGGGACAGGATCGGGAATCTTTGATTTGCTTTGTATTAACTCCCTTCATGAAAAAGAAACTCTCTTACAATCAACACAAAAAAGTCCAGCCTCTTTCTCTTCTTTTAGTGATGTATTTATACAAAATTTCTCTCTCGGTTCAGAGGAGCCACCTTACTCCATCTGTCCGAACCTGTTTTCAAAAAGGTGCCAGGTGCTTGTCTTTTGCTTAAATTAAATACATATGATACATCTGTCTAGAAATTGAAACACAATCTGTGAAGTCTTTACATTGACATCTGGGGGAATGAAATAACTCCATTTCACCTATTCTATTCTTAAGAAGAGCCAGATGCTTGTCCTCGCAAAGATGCGGTGTACATGATACACTTGTCTACAAACTGGGTCACAAGCTGCGAAGGCTCAGCTTGACAACTAGCTTCGGCTGAGTAGCACTCTCGGGCCAGCTGTGGAAGTTTATCCTCTATTTGTTCATTGATGAGTTTGAGATCGCCGAGTTGTGCACTAGGCTGGATCAAATGCTTTTCGATTTGAGCCGAGTCTACCCTGTTCATCCCGGAAATTTCTGCCGAGTTCCTCTCATTTTCTTCCTTTATGCTGATGGAAATCTGGTCTGTATTTACCTGTCTTAGAGCCTTGGCGTCGCTTCCAAACTCCATTCCTAATTGTTCACCATTCATGACACTGCAGGCTTCTGTTAATGAATTGGTCACCCTTTGAACCTGCTCTTTGCTTGAAGCGATAATCTGTTCCCAATTCTTTAACAAGATATTGCCTCTAGTCTGTTCGGCAATAGTGAGCCCAGGCGGGCCCGAAAACCTGTTATTAGTCGCTATAACTGCCTCTTGAAAAGCAATCCGGGTAGCTTCTGCGTTTCTTTCTTTATTTACCAGATTCTCGGAGATTCGATGTATTAACAAGTGGTTTTCTCAAATCTCCTCTACCTTGTTAAGCAGGTTCTGTTGAGCAGAGGAAACCCTATTCCGAATATCAGTTGCTTGGATTTTGACAATGTCAATGTCGATTGTTCTACTTTCTGTGACCTCCAGTTGAGCTTGAAGTCGTGTAATCGTATCTCTCAGCTGGCCCAATTGCAACTGACCATCCCTGATCGTAGAATTGGCTTGTTCCAGCTTGGCTTTGAGTGCTTGGATTTCCTGCTTATCGCCTAATCGAGCCAACTCTATTTCTCCGCTCAATTGACTCCTAGCATTTTCTTCTGCCGAAGTCACTCTGGCTTCTAAGGTCTTGATCAGGCGATTTTTTGTTTTGAGCTGCCTCTTTAACCCTTCGACTGAGAATTGATTTGTCGTTGCATACGCTCCCAGCGTTCCTGCAATTTCTGTGGCAAATTCATCTTTTCTCCTATTCATCCCATCGGCCATTATTTTAAATCTTTTAGCCGTAGACTCTCCCTCCTGATAAAATTCTCGTTTTACCACGGATTTCCTCTTTTTGTCAAAAAATAATTCGTTAGGAGGCAGTTCTTCTGCCCTCACAGGCCTCAATTCCTCACCAAATATCCATCCTTCGTTAACGCCCGCTTGTGCTGACTGCAAGGGCGTAATAGAGGCGATGGGTTGCCCGATTTGCTTCGCATCTTTCTCCGTTGTGCTGAGCGGACTTTGCTTTTTCGGGGGGTCGGGGGTCTTCGTTCCTGCCTCTGGATCCTGACCTTCTGGAGGACCTGTATCTTTTATTTCTTCCTCCGGATTAGGTCCCTTGGGAGGACCAGTGGTTTTCTCTTTTGTTTCGGGATTTCCTCCCTGTTCTGGACTTTTCTCCTGCTCAGGAGTCTTCTCCTTTTCGGGAGTCTTCTCTTTTTCGGGCTCTTTCTCTTGCTCGGGAGTCTTCTCCTTTGCGGGCTTAGAGGTTTTCCCTTCAAAACTCTCGGCTTCTTTTCCTTTATCTTTGGGAAGTCCTAGGCCTCCCAGTACTACAGGAAGACATCGTTTCCTGTTTCCCTGAAATTTTAAGACAGAATCCCTGTCTTCGGCTGCTAGGGTCTGGATTCGGTATTGTACCTCTGGATAGGATTTGGCTCCTCGGAAAACGTCATCCGAGGGTGATTCTTCATGCTCGAACCTCTTTAGACCGCAATTTCCTAAATGAGTACTCACGACTCTCTGTGGATCATGCTTTTTATATTCGATATAGGCCAAATTCAAGCCTTCTAAGGCTGCAGCTTCAGCCTTCGCATGTCCAAAATCAACAAGGAAAAAGAATTAATCCGGATAGGAAAAGACGGCCATACCTTCGTTGCTAATGCCTTTAATTCTTTGCTCACGCCACCGATCACTGTTTGGCGAGCGATCTTGCGACATGCCAGTTTGTCAGGGATAAATTGGGGGAGTGCCATAGGAGGAACGACAGCCCCGAATACTCTGAAATAGGAGAATTCCTCCTCCACATACCAGTCTGTGATATGGTTCATATTTGCGACCATGCCCTCCGGAATGCGGGGTGGCAGAAGGCCAAAAATGGTGACGTGCAGGGGCACTATCACCCAGTTAAAAATTTCATAAATGAAATTATTTGCATTATTCTCCCACAGTTTATTGTGGTAGATGTGCACAACTTTGTCTTCGGATGGGCTCCAAGCCCATTTCATCAAGGGAAAAGGCGTTCTGGCGCATATAGCATCCATGATATATGCGGACATGTAGAATCTGGACGGCTTCCCAGCTGCCTTCTTCTCTTGATACTCGGTGATTTTGCTGAATAAATTATCAGAGAGCATTTTTGTCCAGTTGAACGAGAATCCTTCCGCCACCCGATAAATGAGGGGTACCCATTGGACGTAAAAATGAGCCGTGTCCTCCATTCCGAACAGTCGACAAGCCATCATTGCCACATACCTGTAATTTGGCTGCAATGAAGAAATGGAATACACACCCTCATTGTTCACCCTGAATGTGGAGGTACGAGATACCCAGTCCTTTATCAAGCCTGGCAAAGTCCTGTCAAATTATGTGCACTCCTTCTCTTTGAACTCTGCGTAGAATTTTTCGCCAAATGTCAATTCAGAGGTTGATGGGAGCTTGTACATATCCTGGATGTGTTCGGGCCTAAAAGTCCCAATAATGTCCTGTCGGTCATTTACAATAGTCCTGGAAGGCAAGTCGATATGATCCAATGGCCATCGGATCATATCGAAATACGGGAGCAATCGAGGTCTGGCCGCAATGAGATGCATTCTCGACTGAACAACAGCCTTGTACTTAGTGTTCAGGTCGTCTTTCTCAATATCATAGTTATAATCATCAGAGTTTGAACAAATCACTGCCTCGGATTGTAGGATACCTGTAATGGAAGACCAGGTAGATACAGAGCCATCTGTCCGTGGCGAAGTGTTTGAGACGTTGTCCGAACCCTGCACTGCGGCTTCGATATTTGCTTTGGCTCCCCTTCTTGGTGCCATAGCTGAAACTGGTGTTTTCGTTCTTCTGTGATAAACCTGCATATACATGCAGAGGCTAGTTCACTCAGAGAAAGAATTGCTCTATACACTTAAAAAGAAATGTTTTCTTTTTAATGAATAAAACAAGTTTCGAATATATTTTGGGAATTATGTACCTTTGTCATGAGTTCATTAAATCTCGAATAAAACCAAATTAATTGAAAAAATCCGATCTTATTTTCATCGTGGATTTACCCCATTTTCTCATTAATGTCATGAATATTGGGCGGCTTGACAGGTACTCGGGTTATGGAGAGTAAATGAATTCCTTGTAAAGTGTGCCAACCTTGATGCGCRGGACGTACCTTATCCTTTTTTTAAAAAATTATTTTTCTAAAATTTCAAATCTTAACGGCTTAGAGATTTCCTCGCTTTTCGTCATCTCGTGAATTTCCCTTTAACATTTTGACTTTGCAACTCGCGAGATTGCGAATTCCGATCTCAGCATTAATCAACAATAATTACGATGTAGCGGATCCTTAATAACATGATCAACTTAATCACCAGATCGTGAATCCGAAATCCGAAGACAAGTTTTTAGGAGAATGAAATGCCGAGTCGCGAAATCGTGATGCGGCGATAATTAGTCTCAAATTACGATAAGTAAATCTTAAATTAGGAGACTAACTAATCTCGCCATAATTATGTCGTGACCTCGCGAATCGCAGTTTTGGATATCCTTGGTTTATGAGAGAAAAAGCCGAGCTGCGATGTGTCGAAAAACGGAAGATAACCGTGGTTACCTTTTTGACCTTGGTTCTTGACTAAGGTTTACCAAAAAGATTTATCGCGTTCTCGGCCCTCGGGGTTTAAAGAACAAAAATTTAGGCTCGACGAATGCCGAGTCACGAAATGCCGATGACGTCTAACCAAGGGTTTAATGGTTCACCATAGTTAACGCCTTGGGTGAAAAATCTGAAAGATTGAGTTCTTAGTTTCGCGGCTCGGGACTTATGAATTCAAGTATCTAGAACGCCCGACTGCCGACATCCCGAAATGAAACAAGAGAGCAACTTTCTCAGGAAAAAATGAAATGCTACTGAAAGAGAAAAATGCATTGCTATTCATGTGCACGAATTTTCAAGGTTTGATGCTTGAAGTTTAGTTCAGGTGAAAGAACAAGTGCGGCTCCAACATAGGCTCCAACTAGGGATCCCGCTTCCCTGTGAGGCGGGAAGAACAGTGGACCAGGTGCCAAAATTGGGTAAATGGAGTCATAAACTAAAATCAAGGAAAAAATCAAGGAAAGAGATAGAAAAGGGAGAAAGAAATTTTCGTTAGATAACCGAGAAGCTTTCCGAACTCAATGCTTTTTCCGAACCTAGCTGAAGTCACCTTCTCAATTTCCTCTTTCTCGCTACTAAATTTGGGGAGTGTTTTAAGATAATCGTAACGATCTTAGGATATTCAACAGGTCTCATTATTCTTAGCTTGCATGAAAAGAATGATATATTACATAATCTAAAACGGGGAGGTCCCGTTTGAATTTTGGGAAATGATCAGGTTTCCAGAAAGTGTTTATTCCCGGAGTATATTGATGTTTATGTATAACAGCCTTACAGATCTCCCAGACATTGCTTCACTGCCAGCGAGCCTGTTCAGTACCCCGGTGAAGTTGTCTGACCCTTTTTCTACTGAATTTCTTTTCACCACTTCGGAAAAA
>ML787474.1:888794-908552 GCA_009831015.1 Picea engelmannii | reverse complement strand
TTGGAAAACTATAAAGGAAGGGTCAGCGACATAATTCATCATTATGCAGATTATGACTTGTCATTGAGGAGAAGAGGCGCATCTCAGGAGAGATAGTTCAGTGTATTCCAGGAGGAAGACACCAGTTGGCTGATTTCGGTGTTTAAAGACACACCCTAGTCACTGGGAAGATCATCCAGGTCTTCCATCATTCTTCAGTGCTCTCATATTCTGGGTATTATCTTTTAGTTGCTTATTTGTATTCCGGCTAAGATCCTTTTGTCTTTTGATCTAGCTGAGTGTTGTTATTCAGTCGCAGTTGCTTATTTATATTCTGGCTAAGATCCTTTGAATGTTGATCTAGTCGAGTATTGTTAGTATTCAGCCGCATTCGGCCATTTTTGTAATCCACAGACATATCATAATACAAACTTGCAGTCCTTTGTCGCATTTATTATTTGTATGATCATTTATATGTCGTAAACCTTTGATCCTACACACACATTAGCAGCGTTTCCTAGACTAGCCAAGTCAGGAACATTACAGAAGGAGAAGCCGCCGCCGAACTAGGTAATCCGCTGTCTCCCTTTGTGGAAACTCCATTTTCTCCACCGCAGTTCCCTAGCAGACCGTCGTCTGAAGTTTCCCGTTTCTTGAATTTCGGGAGTGTTCATGTTAAGGTTTCCCCCCTGGTCTGGGATTAGCGGGAGAAATCCTTGTCACTCCCGTCTCCTCTGAAGCCGTATCCTGACGTAGGCCTGCGACCACAGAAGATTTTTCCACTCCAAGCTTTACCGCTTCTCCTCTTATCGCAGTCACCGCCTTTGCACAAAAGGAAGCATCCGTTGGCTTAAGCTCACTATCCTTCTGCCTTAATCTCTTGTTGTTTCCCACTCCCTTTAAAAGCCCATCCCCAGTATCCCCATTTCGAACTCCTTCTCCTCCGCATAATATCCCTATGGTTGGACCAAATCCCCCTATGACCAGAATGGAGGCCATTATAGCCGCTAGGTATGCTCGCCTCGTGCTACCTCAACCGCTTAATGCCCTTCCAGCAGACGGTTACCTCAAGCAGCTGCCCAAGTTTACAGGCGAGGGGGACATATCTGTAGAAGAGAACCTGGAAGCGTTTTATAGTTTTACAGATGATAATGTCATCATGCACATAGATGTATGGATGAGGATTTTTGTCCATAGCCTTCAAGGCGAAGCTAGAAAATGGTTCAAGGCCCTGCCTCCTGGATCTATCAATGGGATAGAAGCATCGGATGGTGCCTTTTTGAGACAGTGGGGAGATAAAAAAGATTTCGTGTATTACATGACAGAGTTTGGGTCTTTAAAGAGAAAAGAAGGGGAGTCTGTCTCTGATTTCTCCAAGAGATTCAATAAAATGTACAACATAATACCAGCTGAAATAAAACCCTCCGAAGCCTCCGCAAAGATCACTTATGCTAGCGCCTTTGATCCCGATTTCTGCCTCCTATTGAGGGAAAGGAGAGAAACTACGTTGGCCCACATGCAGGACGCGACTGTGGAGGTAGAGTCTAATATATTGGCCACTGACCGACTCAGGAATACTGTTGGTAGAAACATATCTAGGCAGAGGCCTGAAGCTTCCCCATCTAGTTCCTCTCCCCTGCCTCTCTAGACAGATGAGACAACAAGAGCGCTAAAATCACTTTCTGCCAGGATGGAAAGGTGGGAATTAGAAGGGAAACCTGTCTACAGAAATCCCCAAAATGCAGATGGTAGAGGTTTCAGGAAGCCTAATAACAATGTGCCACAGGATTTTCCAAGGGAACAAAGGAGCAGGGATAGAGACGATCAGAGGATTCAGACCCCTCTGCAGAACAACCTAGTTTCTCATGAAGAAGAGGAGGAGGTGGATGAACTCGACCTCGAGATCCATTGCATTGAGGACACGTCCCCGTTTCCTCATATAAATCAATCTGCATATGAAGAATCCCTTATCAACGCTCAAATCAATGAGTTGAGTAGAGGGGAAAGAGATGGCAACACTCCTAACAGATATAATCTCAGGTCGGGGAGGAAAGAAGGAAATTTTGGTAACCAAGATCAGTCCCCCATAGCAGAGAGGCCTACTAAAGCTGCAACAGCCACTACTAAAGAAAAGAAAGCTCAGAATGTTTCGCCAGCAGCCAAAGAACCTGTCACTGAGGTAAGGGAAGTTCCTAGGTCTGTTCCTTCCTTCAATTTTGAACATGAGATTCAGAAGATTAGAATCCCTGTACCCCTGTCCGAGCTAGTGAAAAATGAAGATTTCAAGAGGTCCCTCTCCAAGCTGTTGCAGTCCGACCCCCCTCAGCCTTCCACCGACTCAATAAATCTCCAATATGAAAGGTCGACAGTTGTCTTAGGGCCCATGGTAGAAGATAGAGATGACTCATCCCCTCCCTTCTACACATCCCTGAACATACATGATAAAGTGTTGCATAACTGCCTCATGGATTCAGGGGATTCCCATAACCTTATGCCCAAAATAGTAATGGAGGAATTGGGACTGGAGGTGACGAAAACTTATCATGACTTGTACTCTTTCGACTCAAGGAGGGTGCAGTGTCTGGGAGTCATCAAATACCTGGTGGTTTATTTGTTTCAGCTACCCATGAAGAGTGTGGTCATGGATATTGTGGTAGCTGATGTTCCCCCCAAGTTCGACATGCTGTTGTCTCGATCTTGGATTAAAAAGCTTAGGGGAACTCTGCAGATGGATCTCACATATGCCACCATTCCGGTTTTCGGAGAAGAACAAAGGAGGTTATATAGAGAAGCTCAACTGGCCTACATTGTCAGTGATGAAGCGAACCCCACCAATCACCCCATCTTTGCAATCGACACCGATTTGGGGTCTAGCATATTGCAGCTCATTGATGCTCCTCAAGACCCTTTCCAGATCAGAAAGCATCCCAGTCTTGATTATCCGACTTCCCCTCCACCCCCCTCTGTGTGGAAGATGTTTTTTGATGGAGCTTCTTCAAATGAAGGCGCTGGCGCTGGAGTGGTTTTCATATCACCTTGTCAAGAGGCTATATCCCTGTCATACAAGAGGGAATTCGAAGCCACCAACAATGTGGCGGAATATGAAGCTCTTGTCCTGGGTATGCGTTCTGCGAAGGAAATGGGAATTAAAGAGATAACAATATTTGGAGATGCTGAATTGATTGTTCAGCAAGTAAGAAATGCTTATCGCACTAATAATCCCCGGCTCAGAAATTATAGGAATGAAGTATGGGACCTGATGGATAATTTCTTCTTGGCTTTTAACATTTCTTTCACTCCAAGGGGGGAAAACGCTTTAGCCGATTCTTTAGCTGTCTCAGCCAGTTTGCTCAAGGTTCCTCTGCCGCCTATGGAAAAAAGTGATGTAGAGATAAAATACAGGCCCTCTGTACCGGACAATGTCAAGCATTGGAAGGTGTTCGAAGATGATCTGGAAATTGAAAGATTTCTCCAATCCGTTGACGAGTTTTCTGCCTTACACATTGACCAGGATCCCGACCTGGGAGGTGACCTTCACTGAGAGGTGTTTTTAAATAAGATCGCTAATCACCAGATTATTCAGCTGCCCAGCAACCACATTCCAAGAGGACTAGTCCCTTTAGAAAGATTGTTCGATGGGAATGATGTGCCAGTAAAGGGAAAGGTCTCAAATAAAGATGCCGATACAACCGAATGCAACACTGGTTCACAGGAGGAGCCTAGGTTCATCAAATTGTCAAGCAGTTTGACCAGGGAACAGAAGGCCGAATATACGCAGTTGCTGAGAGAGTTCGCCGATGTGTTTGCATGGAGATACGAAGACCTCAAGACATATGACACATCTGTCATTGAGCACAAGATCCCGTTGAAGGAAGAGGCTAGGCCATTCAGGCAGAAGCTAAGACAGATAAATCCCATGCTGCTGCCTGTCATGGAGAAAGAAGTGAAAAAGTTGTTAGGAGCCCAGATCATTGTCCCCTTGAGATATTCCGAGTGGGTGGCCAATTTGGTTCCGGTGAGGAAGAAAAGTGGAGAAATCAGGCTTTGCGTCGATTTCAGGAATCTGAACAGAAGCTCAAAGAAAGACAATTACCCCCTACCTAAGATGGAACACATACTGCAGAGGGTAACTGGTGTTTCCAGGATATCCATGATCGATGGGTTTTCTGGCTATAATCAGATATCGGTTATGCCCGAGGATAGGGAAAAAATAGCCTTCACCACCCCTTGGGGAACATTCATGTATGCCAAAATGCCGTTTGGACTTATGAATGTAGGAGCAACATTTCAGCGAGCCATGGATATAGCCTTCATCGGGGAGAAGGACCAGTTTGTGGTAATCTATCTCGATGACATCACAGTCTTTTCCAGCTCAGACAAGGAGCACTGCCGCCACTTGAGGAAAGTTTTCATGAAATGTCGTAGGTTCGGCCTATCCCTAAACCCCAAGAAATCCTTGTTCGCTATGCAGGAAGGGAAGTTATTAGGCCATATAGTATCTGCAGAGGGAGTAAGGATTGATCCTAGTAGGGTAGGGCAATTCATACCCTGTCACTTCCCAGATCTAAGAAGGAAGTTCAGGCCTTTTTGGGGAAAATTAATTTTCTGAGGCGATTTGTCTCAAATTTTGCTGAGCTAGTGAAACACATCACAACCATGCTCAGGAAAGGGAACGAAGTGAAATGGACCGTTGAACCTAGGGATTCTTTTGACCAAATAAAAAGGGCATTGACTGAGGCACCCGTGCTGATCAGTCCTAACTATTCCAAAGAATTCCTATATTTCTCTTTTTCTTCTTTCGATACAGTAGCAGCGGTCTTGTTGCAGAAAAATGAGGAAGGACGAGAGCAGCCCATTGCCTTCTTCAGCAAGGCTTTAAGGGATGCAGAGATCAGGTACGATATCATGGAGAAGTAGACATATGCTTTAGTGAAAGCTCTCAAAGCTTTCAGGATCTACGTGTTGCACTCAAAGATAACAACATACGTCCCTTCGGCTTCTATGAAGGATATCCTTGTACAACCCGACATAGATGGGAAAAGAGGCAGATGGATAGCTAAAATTATGGAATTTGACTTAGAGATAAAGCCCACCAAGTTAGTTAAGGGGCAAGGTTTAGCCAAGCTACTGGCTGAATCAAATTGTGAGGCCTTGGGGGTTAATTCCGTCAATACTTGCTCGGGAAATCGGCAAGCTGAGTTGCCCAGTCAATGCCCTCAGGACGGTTTATCGCTGGTAGAATGTGCTTGGTATCGCGAAATTCTGTACTTTCTGCAAAAGTTGAAGCCACCGGATGGAATGGGTAAAAGTAAGGCAAGACCTTTAAAGCTCAAGGCGGTCAGGTATTGCCTCATTGACCAAGTCTTGTACTGGAAAGATCCTCTAGGGGTGCTGCTGAGGTGTTTGAACCTATTAGAAGCCCAGAAAGTTACGCTTGATTTCCATGGAGGCCTTTGTGGGGGGCATCATTTATGGAAGACCACGGCTCACAAAATCCTTAGAGCTGGGTATTACTGGCCCACTTTATTCGTTGATGTCAATAGAGAAATCAGATCCTGCATCAAATGCCAGAAGTTCTCAGGGAAACAACAGCTCAAACCGCTGCAATTGAAGCCTATAGTATCTTCAACGCCTTTTCAACAGTGGGGGCTAGACTTCATAGGGGAAATCCATCCTCCCTCAAGTGGCCAACACAGATGGATTTTGACGGAAATAGATTATTTCACTAAGTGGATAGAAGCTGTCTCCACCAGAAGTGCATCACACAAAGCCATTATCAACTTCCTGGAAGATATCATAGACAGATTTGGCTGTCCCAGCAGGATCGTCACCGATAATGCTGCTTCTTTCAAGTCTGAGCCTCTAATTAAGTTCTGTGAGCAGTTCCAGATCTCACTAATTCACTCCACCCCCTACTATCCCCAGGGCAATGGTTTAGCAGAGTCCTCCAACAAAAGCCTAATAAGGATCATCAAAAGATTGTTGGAAGACAACAAAAGGGCCTGGGATTCAAAGTTGAAGTTTGCTCTGTGGGTTGATCGTGTGACAACGAAGAAATCTCTAGGCACTTCGCCTTTTCAGCTAGTCTACGGGGCAGAGGCGGTTTTTCCTACTCAGCTTGCCTTACCTGTGGCGAAATTATTTCAAGACTATGAGGGAGAAACATATCATATGATCAGAAGGATTCATCAGATAGTAGAAGTGCAACAGATTAGAGAACAAGTGAGGACCGCAGCTCATAGTCACCAGGAAAAGATCAAACAGGCTTTCGACAGGAAGGTCAGGAAGAAAGAGTTCGAGATCGGGGACTTGGTACTTAAGTGGGATGCCCCCAGGTAGGATAAAGGCAAACACAACAATTTTGACGCCCTCTAGATCGACCCCTTCAAGATCTCCGAGGTTTTCTCCAACAACACGTATGGGTTGCAAGATCTGGAGGGTGAAGAGGTTTTCAGCAGCCCAGTGAATGGGCATTTTCTGAAGAAATGTTTTATTTGAGCCTCAGACGACTCCCTAGATTGTAAATATTATCCTTCAGTTCTTTGTTTACTTTCTTTTTGCGTGTTTTCGGCTTAATAAGTGACTCCATAGCCCAATAGTAAGGCACTGAAGCTGCAGAAGGACTTCTTAGAGCATCACAGGGACGACTCTATCCCCCATGGAGCCTAATGTTAGCGATTATTTCCGTCTTAGGCACAAAGGTACCCAGGTCTGCAGGTTGCACAGGAAGCGCCCAAGTGCAGCGCGGGAGAAACCCTTTTTTCCGGTAGCAAGTCAAGTGAGCAGGAAAAATATCGTTGGCAGCATCCAAGATCTATTTACAAAGCAGATCGACGATCATCGGGTTCTCGGAGCTACCGTGTTTCCCAAGGTTTAGCACTAGAGGGAGCACCAATAGTTCAAATCAGACTTGGGTCGTCCGATCAAATTGGGACAGGTGGCAGCCAGTCAGCGTATCGGGGATCGACGTTTGGGAAGTCGAGGAGTCGTCCGTTCATTATAGTTGAAATCGTCGATCGGCGAAATGTCGAAAAGCGCCTTTGGCGCCGAGCCTACGGTCTAAGCCCCAAGTCTTATCAAGCGAGCATGTGAAGGGGGGACAAGCCCTTTATAATAGCAAAGCTACCCCGACCGTTCATCTCAAGGACACGCGGCACGCATCCGTGCCATGTCGGTGTTCGGGAGTTTGAGCGGTAAGCGCTCCTTGCCTTTTCATATTTCGAAACCCCGAACCCCGAAAGGCCGATAGCACCCAGAATCAGGCCCGTGGTTTTGGCACCTGGTCATAAAGGAACAAGCCTGGAGGAGGGCGCTAATGTTCAGCCTTTGGCCACTCGAGCCCCAAAGCACCGTAAGCAGTCTCAACCATTCATTTTGTGGGAAGCGTGTGGCAGCCATTAGGCCCTCCCGACATTTCACCCATCGTGACTTAGAAAGAAAAAAGCCCTGTCCCTTTTACACCCGCGAACCCCGAAGCTCCAACAACACTCTGAAAAATAGGCGTAGGGTCGCGGCCCATGGTCATTCGAGAAAGTAGAAAGGGCTGTACAAAAGGGGGCCCAAAAGTGCCGAGTTGAGTCTCAGAAGGTGGACATTGTGTTTTTCAGAAGCTGGTTCGACGTAATCGAGAGCCGGTACCCGTTGGAATTGAATGAAGAAGAGAAGAGGGTGGGTGAAACCTCACCTCACTCATTTATTGTAGAGTATGGATGTCCCAACAAAGAGTCTACCCAAGATGGTCCTCTGTACTGGTTATTTTCATAAAAGCCACGCCGAGTCTTCAACTCGCCAGGAGAGCCTGCACACGCTAATTCAGTCTTTAAAGGATCAGCTACCCCCTGGCACGAGCCATGCAGAATTAAGGTGGCGTGTGACAGGAGAATGCAGGCCAAATTTGATTGAGGAGACACCATACATTGAAGGTCCTGGGACACCTCTGCTGGGTGAAATAGGGGAAAAATATATGTAGGCATTCTTGCCATTTTTGTAGGTATCGATGGTAGAGCAGAGCTCCCGATTGTAAAGTTTTAGCACATACTCTAGTTCTCTGGTTATGCACCTGTATATGAGATTTCTTGCATTATGACAGACAGTCTTTCTTACTTCGTCTAATTTTTGTCTCATGCTAAGAGAGTTTGTGAACGAATGATTCGTGCGGATCATTGCAATTATGTCATGATAAAGGATTTATTTATGCATTATTGTATTCTCTGGTTTTCTGTGTTTGAGCGCAAGAAGATCTTGTATTTGGATGCCTTCCTCTACAGACTGTAGAAACCTAATGTTTACTACAGACCTTCACATCTCCCTGATATAAGTCTTCCCCCTACTCACCCTTACTACACCTCACTGTCTAAAGTCCATGCAAGACCTCACCTGCCCATGCATTATTGGCCTAGTTTTGGAGTTAGAACCACATCGTCCGAGTTTACTTCCATTCGATCACTCCTTTTTATACCCATTACAAACAATCGTGACATCAAACTGATGGGCGTTGGGCTCTGCTCCTGCAAGCAATCCAGGAGTGACTTCCGACGCCAACACCTTCATAGTCCAAATTCTATTGGTAAAAGGTGTCTTTGTGTTGAATGGTGATGCAATCAGTGAGCCCTCTAAAGAGCTTCAATCCAATTAAAATCTAGGCCATCCCCATATATCATGTAGCTTGAAAAGAAAGGTTTGATTCATAGAAAAAACCCAAGGTGTTTCCCACTTCCCTGAAAACATCTTCCTCACCAGAAGATCAGAGGAAGGCTAGGAAGACATACCCAAATTGGCGTGATTTGAGAGGCTTTGAGGTGGCATCACAATCCACTCACCACCATTTCAAGAAGAACGCTTATACCCCATGGCTTCATCTACCATCTACAAGATAGGATTTTGTTCTCATCCTCCTCTATCCTAAAGGTCCATGCCATCCATCCTTTGGATAAAACAAAAATTCTGGGTATGTAACCAACAACCCTAAAGAAAGCCAGAGTTGTCCATTTCCTAAGGGAGTCAGTTGATAAGTGTTTGCTCGCAAATGTTCCGACCAATGCTTCCTTCAACATTTTCACAATCTCATTTAGTTTTACGACTTCACCAAGGACAAGGTTAACATGCCCAGCTTTTCATTTGATGCACCTCTTGTTTTTCCTCCCCTTATTAGACTTGGCAAATGAACTAGGCACAAATGTACACAACCACTCATTCACTCCTCTATTAATTTTTTCCCAATAAAACCTTCTATTTTGAGTGTCGTCGAGGATGGAAGATATCCAGAATCTAGGGATGACATATAGGAGGCCGCACAAGTGGACTCATCATAATCCCTTGAGGGGGGAACCTCAAGCCAGGTTTCCACTGAGAATGGATCTTTGTCCTTCGCGAGTAAGATGACTGAAAGAGAGGGAGAGGGGAGGGATCATTTGTGAGCATTAGGAGGATATTCACCCTCGCCAATATTAAGAGGAATGGTGGTTGTGTTAGACTGAGGGGAGAACATATTACCATCCAGATCCCTAATGATGTTCTACGAGACATTTATGGTATCCTCGAGTGGCTTTTTGATGATATTCTGATCCCTGAAAAATGGCGACGATGCCCATATTGCAGATCCCTGAAGCGGGTCGTCAGAAGAATCCAATAGCTCCTCCTCCTTAGCCATTGTCGAGGGAGATGGCATGTTAACATATGTGTTCGTACCTAGAAGGCAAGATCTTCCCCCAAAACCAAATCTCCAGTCCCATACCTACATAGATGTTGCCAACAAATAGCCCAATGAGGGAAATCAAACATACCAATGACGATATCCCCATCGGAAAGAAGTTGCTTTGATGCCTAATTTAAACACCTCCAATCTCCATTATCCCACAACTAATGCACAATATAATTCCATATTCTTCAAATGCTAGATCCCATGTTAATTATTGCATGTTGAAAGTATCGCAGGGCATCCTCGAAGCTCTCATATCAAAGGAAGGGGAATGATGCTCTATCCACTTGCTCATGTGAAAGTTAATGTGAAGGGAAACCATCATTCCAAGGGGTAATGCTAAGCGATATAACAAAGTTACCAACTCAATGAGAACTCTCCAAAGTTTTCATTTTTTAGAGGTCGTATTTTTTACCCCTGTTTCAAAAAATGGTGCTATCGATAGCACCATTTCAAAAATCCCAAGAATAGAAACTGCAGTAAAATTAGCTCAAGAGAAGCTCCTAATGATCAAAGATCAGTTGTCTGCAAAACTGATAGAAATCAAAGTAATAAAGGAAGAAAAACATGAATCTTCTGGAACTAATCTAGGAGGAGTACCAAAAGGAACCGATGAACAAGGTGGTCGGTCTTTTCAAACTGCATGGGAAAAATGGTGTAATTCCAAATATGGATAAAAAAGGAAAATCCCATGTATGACCCTGCTAATTCTGAAGACCACTCTAGTTTCGGTAGAGAAAACATTGACCCTGCCCCCATTTCTAATCTGAATTGCAAATCCAAAAATGAAATCATGATAGTTATTCAGAAATGGAATGCATGGGAAAAAATGCAA
The DNA here is from genome assembly GCA_009831015.1 of Picea engelmannii. Lineage (NCBI taxonomy): Eukaryota > Viridiplantae > Streptophyta > Pinopsida > Pinales > Pinaceae > Picea > Picea engelmannii. The sequence continues at coordinate 898,041 of ML787474.1, read as the reverse complement.
AAGGATATATTTAAGAATAAAGTCACTTGGGGTGAACTAGCCTTAAGGATCACTTGGGGATTTAAAGGAAATTTAGATCTTTGGTGGCAAAGTTTGAATCCAGATGATAAACTCCATATCATGGAATCTGAAAGACCTTTAAAAGAATTAATAGAATGAGTACTACATGAATTCTATGGAAAGCAAAAGGTGGATACACATATGTATTTAGACTTATTTATGAATCAAAGATTATGTAACTTTAAAGACCTTCCAAAATTCTATTGTACTATGCAAGACCTTCTGTACAAATCTTGCGATCCTAACAACCCTGCATATTTGAGAAAGTATCTACCTACAATGCCTGGTAGAATACAGATTTGGTCAGAGAAAGATTAGAGGAAGAAGAAATAGATATTGAAGAGATTTCACTGGTAGGTGTGCATGAACATATTATGACTACTTTATAGAAAGAATGCATGTGAAGAAAAACAACCAAATCTGTGAAGAATCAATTAGGATTTGATGGTTTAGTCTGTGATATATATGCAGAAACTTACCATTTTGGTTGTGGAAAAAATACACATAAAAAGAAAAGTTGTGGAGAACACTGTAAATGACAGAAATGTAAGACCAAGTCTTATATAAAACCATACATGTTTAAGAAATGTAGGCAATTCACCAAACCTGATAAGAAGCCTAGAAGAACATTTTTCAAGAAAAGGCAAACTCCCATTAAGAGAACAAATTGTTATATTTGTCACAAGCCTGACCACTGGGCAAATCAGTGTCCTCTGTGAGGCAAGACGAAGTTCCAACACAAGCTTATGGATATATTTACACATGCTTATGATCCAGCGGAATGGGATTTAGTTTATACTCATTCAAATGGTGAATATCTATCTGTCACAGAATCATCTGATTCTAATAAAAATTATGATTCCTTTCCAAACATGGATAAACTCACTCTCACTTCTGATTCCAATTCCACTGAAAATTCTGATATTCTATCCATTGTTGAAATCAAAATGTTTAGTATTTCACATTCCTCACTGGATGAACTCACTTCTCAAATATCCCCCATCCAACTTCGTCTTTCTTCCCTTACTCCTGGAAATTTTTGTCTTGCTCGAAAACTCCGTACTAATCTTTCCTCTCTCCAACAACAACTTACTACTCTCATGCAACCCATCATGGTGAATCTCGAAGAATATTACCCTATTGAAAAATATTTTGAATCCACATCTTCTCAACCCCCTCCTTTGAATATTCAGTATAAGCAAAAGCCTCCCAGAAAATATAAGAGTGAAGAACTAGGATTTCTTCACCAAAGAATGTCTTATGCTAATAATCATCCTGTCCTTGTTAAAGACTACTCCTCTGATGAAGATGATGAGTTAAAGACTAATTGACCCACTATTGAACAAGATTGGACAGATCTCAATTCTAAAGAAATTCTAGAAAGACAAATCAAGGATAAAGAAGAAATGATAAAAGAAAAGAAGTCCTTGATACTTGAAATTATTAATTTTGTTAAAATTGATAAAGCAGAATTAGAAGAATCGAAGAAACAACTGGAGCAGGTTTAGGAACAAAATATTAATCAGGGTTTAGATGAATTGTTTGGGCCCCAAAGCCAAAGTAAAATGACTGAAAAGAAGCCCATGCCTTGATTTATGATGATCATTCTGTCATGACTCTCTATCCTAACTGCAAAGGCCTTAATGATAGGCTAATCATTACAATAGAAATTAGGGTTCCAAGTTACAATCCTTACACATTAGATGCATAACTAGATACATGGGCTATGTGTTCTTGTGCCAGATTTGGTGTCATCCCTGAATACTACTGGCATCCTAAACAAACATATTTCACAACAATCAATAAAACCAAAATGCCAATAAGAGGGTTTGCTCCAGATTTCCCCCTCTATCTTAATGGAGTCAAAATAACTGTAAATTTGTATAATTTTGATACGGGTTTTGACATTCTACTTGGACATGATTTTGTAAATAAATATCTTCCCATGACTATTGGAACAAGCCAAGTCACCTTCACTATCCAAGGCAAAAGCATTTCTATAACAAGTAAAGAATCATATGAAAACAAGGTACAAGATAAAGTACCTATTCCTGATGAAATAGAACTTTCTATTGAAAAATTGGCAAAATTGAAAAAGATAGTCAGGCATGCTGAGATCAATGGATTAGAAGTAATTTGTGACATAAAACAAAAATTGGAAATAATTGCACCTCTAATTATCATGATGCTTTCTGGATGCGGGAACAATATTTTGTGGATCTGCCATATTGTGAAGGATATTATGACAGACCTCAAAAGGCCTATGCAAACTATATGTCCCCTTCAGAACTAGAATATTGCAAAACAAAGATCGTTGAACTACTAAAGAGAAAATTAATAGAGTCTAGTTGTAGCCCCTGGGCCAGCCTAACCTTTTATGTAAATAAACACTCAGAACAAAAAAGAGGCAAGCCAAGAATGGTAATTAATTGCAAAGCTCTTAACAAAGCATTATTACCAATCAGGTACCCATTACCATTTAAGGATTCTTTATTTGCAAAAATTGGGTGCAACAATGTATTTCAACAAATTTGATCTCAAAATTAGATTTTGTAAAATAGGGATCACCCCAAAGGATAGATTTAAAACAGCTTTTGTAGTTCCTCATGGGAAATACCAATGGTGTGTTATGCCATTTGGTCTAAAAAATGCACCATCCGAATTTCAGAAAAGAATGGAAGATATCTTCAAAGATCTAGATTTTGTGATTGTATATATTGATGATCTCCTTGTTTTCTTTGTAGATATGAATCAACATAAAAAACACTTAGAGCAAGTGTATGATAGAGTAAGACAAAGATTGAATTTGCTAAAACCAGGATAGAATATCTTGGTCTCATTTTATCGCAAGGAAAGATTGAAATGCAAGAACATGTGTTGAAAGCCTTAACTGAATTTCTAGACATGATCCTTGACAAAACACAATTGCAATGGTTCCTTGAAAGATTGAATTACATTATAAAATTCTATGAGAACCAGGCCAAAGATGTTAAATGTTTGCAAAGACGACTTAAAAAAGAAGTTCCTTGGAATGAAAACATGACAAAGGCGGTGCAAATCATAAAGCAGAAAATACAAAACTTGCCAAAACTACATCTACCCTATATGGATTATCCATTTATTCTTGAAACTGATGCTTCATATGAAGTATGGGAAAACATACTATTAAAAACACATTCCAATAGAGAACTATGTATGTATGTTTTTGGTTGCTTCAAACACCTAAAACTAAAATATCCTTCATCTCACAAAGAAATACTCGCTGTAAAAAATAGAATTAAGAGATTCAAATTGTTTCTCAAACCAATCCATTTTATTGTAAGAATGGACTTGAAACATATAAAAGGAATGTTATCTATTCACAGGTTGCTCGAGCAAGGTAATAAGAGAGTTTTGAGGTGGTGTTTGTGGCTAGACCGTTATGATTTCAATATTGAATATAAGCCCGATAAAGATAATTGCATTGCAGATCTACTCACCAGAGAGGCACACTTAAAATCAGTTCCTATTCAGGAGATAAAGATGATTACCAGACTGAGAGGATCTTCTAGTCAACCCCCTCATCCAACACTAGAAGGATTTCATTGAGTTCTTGTTTGTAAAGACTGTACAATTTGTTTTTGTTTTGAATGTATAGCCAGGATGGTTAAGTTTAGTCCTTGTTACAAGCTTATCTTGCACCATTGGGTAAATAAAGGAAACAATAGTGAGTCCAATATTTGGTATTTTAGGCAGTCACCTAAGATGTATCAAGGTGTTATAGAGTTTGAGCCATATTTAGGTCAAAGGCATATTGTCATTCATGAACCATGGTTTTGGTACATAGATTATTATAACATCATGTTGTATATAAAGCATGTAGGTAATATTTGGTTCATCTTTGAGTGTGATGTTATCTTTCAAGAACAATGGAGCAATTGGTTCTACATTATCTTGTATAAATATTGTCCGAGAACATAAGAATTTGCTAATATTAGTCCTCATAATTTTATCCTTTGGCTAAGATGTGAACTAGAAGAAGCTACTAAATCAAATGCATGGTTTTGCTTTGGAATCTTATACGCTGGCAATACTTTGCAGCTGCAATATCATAGACCTCCATATTTGCCTCACTTCAGGCTAAAAAGCAAATTTTGGGGATTTAATTGTAATCCTGAAAAATGAACGAGTACCAGCTATGATGGGGTCACCTTTCTACAAATATTTCAATAGTCTTCCACCCATGGAAGCAACATCAAATTCTCCAGATCTTTCGGGATGATATTCTTCTTCTTCTGATTAAAAGCCTATATGATGGGCCTTGTCATGTCTAACTGACCGACAGTGGTGTCAGCCAAGTTTAGTGGGTTGACGAAATGAATCTCCATTGTGTAATAACTTAATGAAATATTTATTTCCATGGGATTCTATATGAATCATCCATAATGTATTTGTATCCCTGTGTCATTTGTAAAAGCTTGATGGGTCCCCTTATGCCCTCTGGACTTTTACGAGACAAGATAACAATTGTTGTCCCAATTGCCCCATCTGCTGTACTAGCTATGATGGGGTACCATCTATGAACGAGTACCAGCTATGATGGGGTCACCTTTTTACAAATATTTCAATAGTCTTCCACCCATGGAAGCAACATCAAATTCTCCAGATCTTTCAGGACGACATTCTTCTTCTTCTGATTAAAAGCTTATATGATGGGCCTTTTCATGTCTAACTGACCGACAGTGGTGTCAGTCAGGTTTAGTGGGTTGACGCAATGAATCTCCATTGTGTAATAACTTAATGAAATATTTCTTTCCATGAGATTCTATATGAATCATCCACAATGTATTTGTATCCCTGTGTCATCTGTAAAAGCTTGATGGGTCCCCTTATGCCCTCTGGACTCTTACGGGACAAGATAACAATTGTTGTCTCAATTGCCCCATCTGCTGTAAATGACATAGATTCATTGTCGTAATTTTACTTTTGACCGACACTCATAGGTATTCCTTGACCGGTTACCTCCTGAGATTGCTATAAATAAGAAGCTTGAGGCTCATTTGAGGCATTAGGTCTAGGAGTTTGAGTCTGAGCTCTGGGTATCCTCTTTGCTTGTGCTCATTGAGATCTTGCGAATGAAAACCAAAGATCTCAAGTGTAAAATGCGTCTGAGTTTGAGTCTAAGCTCTGGGTATCCTCTTTGTTTGCACTCATTGTGATATTGTGAATGAAAACCAAAGATCTCAAGTGTAAAAGGTGTCTGAGTATGAGTCTGAGCTCTGGGTATCCTCTTTGCTTGTGCTCATTGCGATGTTGCAAATGAAAACCGTAGATCTCAAGTGTAAAGGTGTCTGAGTTTGAGTTATCCACTTGTCTAAGTCTGAGTGTAAAAGTGGTATAAAAAATTTAAAAGTGTAAAAAATGTGACCTCTAAAAAACGAGAACTCTATCGTTAGCACCCTTTTTTGGGGGGTTGTTAAAATTCCGACTTGTTTGACATCTCAACCTTGAGAATCGATATCGTTGTAGACAAAGCCTTTAAAATAGACCCTTAAATTCCGACTTGCTTGAAATCATGGCCATCACAAAAACTTAAAACCTTAAAATTGACCCCGAGTCGAAAAGTGATGCTACCAATATCACCCTTTTTATTGGAGTTAAAATTAATACATAATTGAAATCCCAGCCTTGAGAGTTGGTACGATCACAGAGAAGAAACTCGAAATTGACTCCTAAAACGCTACTTGAAAATTTATATATTTATTATTTTTTAAAATTTTAAATTTACATTAAAAATAAATAAATTAAAAAAATAAACTTCGCAAACTAGTGTTATTTAAAAAATATGAAGAAAAACACANTTTAAATAACTAAAAAAAACACACTAAATTAGAAATCATAAAAAAAATAAAGAAAAAAAAAATTAAAAAAAAAACACAATTAAAAGAAATAAAAAAATCTATTTTGTTAAATCAATTAAAAAAAACAAGTTTTAATCCAATTGAAAAAAAACAAAAGACAAAAGACAAATGAAATTAAAAAATAAAAATAAAAACCTATTAAATAAAAAAATAAAAAATAAAAAACTTATTTAATTGAAATTTAAAATATATATATATATTTTAATTTATTAAATTAAAAATGATTAAAACACTGAAATTTAAAAACTTATTTAAATAAAATTTTTAACAAAATTAAAAAAATAATTAAAATATTATTAGGTCGGCTTTTATTTCTAACATTATATATCTGCGGTTTTGAACATGAATAATACTTCGCTTTGGTTTTTACTTCTTTTTCCCAGAATAATCTCTGTAGTTTCTCTGGGAAAAAGAAGTAAAAAAATAATTAAAATATTATTAGGTCGGCTTTTATTTCTAACATTATATATCTGCGGTTTTGAACATGAATAATACTTCTCTTTGGTTTTTACTTCTTTTTCCCAGAATAATCTTTGTGTATTCACTAGAAGGAGATGTTGCTGAATGGTTTTACTGATTTTGATCCAGCAAAGTTTAGCACCCTTGATGAAATTTTGGAAGAATTTAGGAAAATATGGGGTGATCAAAAGGAACATAGGTTCCAGCTAGCTGCCCTCACTTCTAGTCATAAAAAGGAAAATGAAACTGTGTAAGAATTCAACGCTAAGTTTAACAGTTTGGTGAAGAGTCTTCATGCTGGTATTCTCCCTTCAGATACTGTAGTCTTGATTTATTATATGGAGGCATTTGAAGGGGAAATGAGGTATGCCTTAAGGGATAAGGATCCTCAAACCTTAAAAGCAGCACAAGCTTTAGCTATCAAAATTGACAAGAATATGCAAGATGCTAGGAAATCAAATATTCTTGGTTTTACAAGAGGTTCTTCTTCAAAGGTTAATGATGAAAAGAAGAAGAAGGTTGAGGGTCAAGAGTCATCAAGTGATGGAATTAAAGAATTGACCCAAGTAATCAAGCAAATGGAAATAAACCATGCCAATCAAATCAATGCTTTGCAAAATAGATTGATTACTATGGAGAGGTCCCAAAATAATAGACAACATCCTAAGCCAAATGATAAATGGCCAAAGAGACCTCCTTAACATGAGCAAAGGCTACCTAATCCTTTTGAGTCCACCAACTTGGTAGAGCAAAGGCCACCTAATCCTTTATGGAGAGGTCCCAAAATAATAGACAACATCCTAAGCCAAATGATAAATGGCCAAAGAGACCTCCTCAACATGAGCAAAGGCCACCTAATCCTTTTGAGTCCACCAACTTGGTAGAGCATCACTCCATACCGTATTGTAGGACTTGTGGTGAATTTCATGAGGAAGTGACTTGTCCAGTTTTCCTTGAGGGTTGTTATGATGATGATTATGGAAATCAAAGAAATGAACAAATTAACATGTGTGGTAGGAAATGCAATGTTGGCATGTATGATTGGATGAATTTTGCTGAACAAGAGAGTAGTGCAAGCTACATGAACAATGTTGTTGACAAGGCAACAGAAAAATTTGGGCCTAAGCCCACACCCCAACAGATTGCAGAAATGGCTAAGAATAGAGGCATTACATACCAAAGGAATGGAAATAAAGGTCAAGATAAAGGTCAAACTAATGTTCCCAAGGTATCTCCAATTCCTCCTAAGTCAAATGTGCATGTTAGCTCAGATCTGAATATTGACTTAGGTGGTTGGTTGAGTAATGCAAAAATGTTAGTTCCAGTTTCAGAACTTATGAAAATCCCTTCTCAAAGGGAGAAATTGCTCAAAGCCATAGAAGATCCTCCTTAGAGTTTTGTTGAGAAGCAACCAACAATAGCTTACCAAGACGCACCAGTTATTTTACAAAATTGGGATAGGGGGACTGAGAAGAATCAACCTTTTTACCTTTCTTTGCTTGTGAATGACAAAGTATTACACAATTGCATGCTAGATTCAGGGGCAAGTTCAAATGTTATGACTAAGAAAGTAATGGAGCAACTAAATCTAAGAATATCTAGACCTTACCATAACATTTGTGCCATGGACAATAAAACGATTGAAGTGCATGGATTGATTAAAGGTTTGCAAGTACATTTAGCAGTTTTTCCAGACATAATGTTTGAATTGAATATTGTGGTGATTGATGTTCCTGATGCTTGGGGAATGTTGCTAAATAGAAAGGGTGCTGCAGATTTGGGGGGTAATTTACAAATGGATTTATCTTATGCTACCATCCCTACCCCAGATGGAAATACTTTCAAGTTGAATAGGGAATTGTATAGAAGGTATCATATTGAAGACCCAAGGAATCCTAAGAATGAGCTAAAATATAATGAGGATGGTCTTGGTAATTATGCCATTTTGTCTAACTCTATTGTGCCTTTAGAGGAAAATGTTCAAGATGATAGAGTTGATGAAGTATGGTACATGAAATTTGATGGTGCTTTTTCTAGGGCAGGAAAAGGTGTTGGAATTGTGCTTCAAGCTCCAAGTGGTAAAATGTTTAAGTTTGCTTATAAATTGGAGTTTGATGTAACCAATAATGTGGCCGAGTATGAGGCCTTGCTGCTTGGTTTGGAAATTTGCAAGGATATGGGTGTGAAATGTGTGTGAAAATTAGTTCCTTAATCCATTTGGGCTCATGGGGTCAAGTTAGCCTCCTTAGAGGGCTATTCTTATGAAGCATTAGGAGTTGGTTGACAACCAAAGACATGTAACAATAACAACCCTAATTTAGCAACTAAAGATCACAGATTTGAATTTTCAAGGAGTAAAGGGTCTATGAAAAGATCCACTTTCAAGATAACGCAAGGCTGGCTTTGCCTAGAGATTCCAACTAATGCAATAACTCTACCAATGTCAAAAGCATAAAGTTTTTCTCTCTAAAACAAAGAAAATAAAGAAGTTAAGGAATAGGGTTTCACACATAACCTCTTCCAATGTAGCAAGCTTGGTCCTCTATGGCCCTTGAGTTGACTTGGGCATCCACAAATCTGCAATGTTAGCTACCAATAATGCACCAGCAACAATTTGCCTCACTTCTCTTTGGCTTTTACTTCTTTTTCCCAGAATTGTTTTTGGCTTCTTCAACCGGTTGAGCAATTGGACATGTGAAATGAGGTGAGTCTCTTTTTACTTTGATTCAATTTTAATTTAAAATATATTTATAATCTATTAACGTAAAGAGATTTAAATATATTTTATTTATTTTTTATTTTAATTTTCATAAGTAAAAGTTGATTTG